>ML780608.1:303452-370090 GCA_009831015.1 Picea engelmannii | reverse complement strand
TGTCTTCACCCTTGATTCGGACTTGATGGTATCCTGACCTCAAGTCAATCTTTGAGAAAATAGACGCACCTCCCAACTGATCGAAGAGATCATCGATCCTGGGCAAGGGGTATTTGTTCTTTATGGTTACTTTGTTAAGTTGTATGTAATCTATGCACAGTCTAAGGGTGCCATCCTTCTTTTTCACAAACAGGACCGTTGCTCCCCATGGGGACACGCTGGGTTGAATATAACCCTTGTCCATCATTTCTTTCAATTGCAGTTTGAGTTCAACTAACACAGGTGTGCTCATCCGGTAGGGTGTTCTAGACACCGTCACCGCTCCTGGTGCAAGTTCTATTGAGAAGTCAATATCTCTTCTCGGAGGTAGACCCGGTACCTCATCTGGAAACACATCTCTATATTCTCTCAGGATAGGGGTGATCATTAGGGCTGGGTTTAGCGCCTTCGATTATCTTCAGTACCTGTATTGCATATAGGGGACATCCCTTTCGGCAATACTTTCTCATTAGCAGGGCGGAGATTTGTCTCACCGAGACCGGCTTTCAGATCCCTTGGAGGGTTATCCTTTGTCCTTCTTTGCTCACACAATCTAAGGTTTTATGGTAACAGTCCAATTTGACTTTATGGGCGGCCAGCCAATCCATACCAATCAACAGGTCGTATGACCCCAAGGGTAATACATTAAGGGTTGCTTGGGTGGGGAATTTACCCAACATTAACTGGCAAGTTGGTATGGCCTCTACCACCTTTCTTTTGGTACCAGTGGCTAACTATACTAACCATGGCTTAGTTTGTTTTCGTGGCTGTAGTTTACACTTATCAACAGCTTTAGGGGCTATATAACTCAAATTTGAACCAAGGTCAATCAAAACAGACACCAGATGGTTGAAAATCATACCTTCTATTTCCATCACTGAAGCTTGGTGGTCAGCTTGGTTATTATCTAAGGCTGCATAGATCTGCGGCACACTCCTTGCCACATCATTAACCGTGGTAGCTTCCTGCATGTTATAAATTTTTCAACTGTTCTGTTGTCGGTGTGGAAAGTCTCTCAGGAGATGCTCTTCTCCGCAACCCCAGCATTTCAGAGGTTCTTTCTTTGGGTTATTAGTCTCTACCGGTATAGGTCCAGAAGTTTTATTTCCATCCACCGAGGGAAAGTTCTGTTGGAGTACACTTCGGGTTGGAAAGTTCATTCTGTGGTTCTTCTTGTAGTTTTTAAATCCTGAGGATCTGATCCTCTTTTTCTGAAATCTCGAACCACTTTTCTATTTCCAGTCTCCACGAGACTCTGCCCAATGTCCATATTGATCATGACAATATGTTGCCTTTCTTATAGTGTCTTCTAAGGTCTTTGGCTCGTTAAATTCAATTCGGTTTCGGTATTCCTTGGGTAGCCCACTGATGAAGCATTGTGCCTTCGCCTTCTCTGCTTTGATGTAGGGTACATATCTCAGTAAGTCGAGGAATTTGTTGACATACTCCTCCATGGTAAGTTGTCCCAGTTTGAGTTCATAAAACTCTTTAGCCTTCTCGTCGAATACCTCTCCGACAAATACTTCTTCCGGAAGTACTTCTCAAACCGTTTCCAAGACAGGTCCTCTTCGCGGACCCCTTTCATATTCTTAAGGTCTTCCCACCAGATGGAAGCCTTTCCGTTCAGATTGAAAGTGGCCACTCGGGCCTTCAAATTCTCCGAAAAATCATGGACCCTGAAGTATTTCTTCAGTCCAAGTAGCCAGGCCTCGGCTTCCTCTCCCTTCTTGATCTCACCATCGAAGGAGGGAGGTTTGGCCTTCTTGAATTCCTCAAATTTATGACTCTTGGAAGTCTTTTGCTTCTTCTGTTTTCTGCAAGAATAGGCATTGGTCCTGCTGTTGGAAGAGCCTTATGAATCGCTAGCTTCCTTCTTAGTGGAATCGTCTGACACTGGTCCTTTACCTCTGGGGTGGACCTTCCTTGATGTGCTTCTCTCAGTATGGCCACTGACACGACCATGATTCTGCATCTCAGGTTTATGTTGTATTTGTCGTTGTAGGTCGGATAAGCTCTGCAGTAGAACTGCGTTAATTTCGGTTTTCTTTTCTTGTTCTTTCATCATCCGTTCATTATCGGCCTTGCATCTTTGCAATTTGACCATGAGACTCCTCACAATCTCAGCTAGGTCTGGAGGGGTTCCTATTGCTCTTCTTTCTCTTCATCTCTGTTGTGGGAGCCTTCTCCCACCTCTTGGTGAGTCACCATACTCTACGTCTGTAGGTTCCCGTGGTTGATCGTCCGCTTGAGTGAAAAGACAAATGTTGGATATTAGTCAAGAGTTAAATACATTTTATAATTTGCGCATAATTTATAACTCTCTCACATGCATACACATTTGGGTTCTCATTTTTCAAGTTTTAATCCTGGACAAGAGAGTTAAGTCAGGGGATTATTCCTCATAGGAGTGTTTCAAACGAGGTTTATGCGCGACTCGTGCATGAGCCCAATCAGGTTAAGTGTTGTAACCATGCTCTAATACCACTTTGTAACATATCCGCTATCTAAATTTAATTTTTCCAGTCCTCTGTCGTACTCGAACCCCTAAATAACCGTGGAGACCCAGCATAAGCTGGCTCTTTCTCTCTCCTACACGACCTTCTGCACCTTGACCGCAGTCTTCCCTGATCCTAATTTCAATTTATCGGGGTTTCATCTTTCCTCTTATCAAGAGTTCTTGTACTCTGCAATTCCCGATCACCGATGAACTCCTTTTTGACCTTAGCCCCTCCCTGGTAGGCTCCTAGTCCACACGACCGTGCACTCAAGACCCCAGCCTTATAGCTTTCCTTTCGTCGGGGTTTCGAGATTTCTAATATCAAAGTGCATTTTCACCTTGGATCCGCGATCCTCTGATTCCCGACATGCTCCAACGTTCGCTAGTCCCCTGGGCTAGTCTTTTGGGGTCCATATGACCTCCCTCTATATGAATGCCACCTTACCTCTCGTCGGAGTTTCAGGGTTTTCAATGCCAAAGTGCATATGTCCACGAGATTCTCGATTCTTCGAATCTCGACTCTCCTGTTTGCTGACAGCTGGCTCCTTACGGTGGCACTATCCTCCTTCTCTGATGGGCTGACAGCTGGCCCCCACTCATCGGGGTTTCGGACTTCGTGATTCTGAAATGCAGAGATTTTGTGTCCACGGAATCCTCGATATGTCGATCCCCGACTTTCTTCGGATCTCCGACACGCATCCTAAATGGATGGACGGTCC
Source organism: Picea engelmannii (assembly GCA_009831015.1). Taxonomy (NCBI): domain Eukaryota; kingdom Viridiplantae; phylum Streptophyta; class Pinopsida; order Pinales; family Pinaceae; genus Picea; species Picea engelmannii. Next base: position 366,835 of record ML780608.1, on the reverse strand, counting down.
AGGTTAATCCCTGGTCCATGCGACCACCTCTCGTATGACCGCAGCCATATACTTCTATCGGGATTCCTCCTATCGGGGTTTTGACACTCATGATGTACCAACAACTCGGTTCACTGATCCCCGATTCCCGACACGTTCCTCTGCCACCCTAGCCTCTCGGGCTAGGTCTTTAGTCCACGTGACCAATGTCTCTGTGACCACAACCTTCCCTCTCGTCGGGGTTTCGGACTTCGGTGTTTCACAATGTATGGACTTCTCGTCCCCGTGATTCCCGATCCTCCGAATCCCAACTGACTGACAACTGGCTCCCACTTATCGGAGTTTCGCAGTGCACGATCCCAACATGCATAACCACTTTGTCACCAGGATCCCCGATATCCCGATGACCCAAACACTGATCAGCAACTTCCTGCCAGACCCTTCCCTGATGGCGTCGATTGCTGTCACACATCCTCCTCAAGATGGACGGTTCTGATCTCTCCGGGATTTCAAGACTTGTAATGTCCCGATTCCTTTGACCTCAGGAACTCTGATTTCTCGAATACCGATATCCCGATGAAGATCAAGACTTTTGCCTGGTGTAAGAAGGGTTAAACCCCGTGCACCTCCTATCCGATCTGACAGTTGACGGGTAAATGGGCCAAGATCTAACGGCCTAGATCCATCCCTCCCGTGCACACTCCAGAGACTAGACTCCGAGTAACTTAACCCAATCCAATGGCTGACAGGATTTCTGAATGAGATCCAATGGCTCAGATTATCCCTCCTTATGTATTCCTCCACTACTTCGTGGATGTGGAAAGATCAATGGTTCAAACGTTCTTATGGGCCTTGGGATCTACGATCACGATTCCTCGTTGTTCACGAAGGTAGAGGGGAAAATGGGGCAAGGTATGTAACGCCCTGGTTACTTTCGTCAATCTAACGGTCGTGAATGGCTATGGGTCACCCGATGAAATCTCATTAGTCGATTTGTTACATATCCCTACACTGCTACCTTGGAACCTTAAGAGGGTCCTTCCTCCTCGTACAGGGTTAATGAGACTTGCGCGTTCAAGTCCCTTTTCTGGGTTCTTGGAGAACCTTTCTAAGGAGGGAATCTTTGTGAAGAGGTCTATACCGGGGCATTTCCAGAGGTAGATAAGGGTAAACAGCTTCTCGAGAATGGGCTGGAAGCCTAACTTAGTTCGACTCATGCCTAATTAAATTCATTTATCAACATAAGCCATGTGTGGCCCTTCCGTTATAAGCAGATATCTAACATTACTTATCAAAAACACTGCACAGACATTCTTATACTGTAATTGTTCACCATTTCACAGGTTATGAGCATATATGTCAGCATATGAATTTCAAGATGCAATATGAACAAAACACTTATCAGAAATAACTTCAAAAACGGGTGCGACTACTGAGAGGGGTGCTCGTTTCCACCCAACTGTAGGCATAGCGACTCCTAGCGGATTTACCACTAGCCACCCCCGAGCTGAGACCACGATGCTCTGATACTGCATCTCTCTCTCTGTCTGTGACCAAGAGCGAAGGTTGCAATCCTTCCTCTCTGCATCATGCCAGAGTTCCCCTCGCATCTGCCCTCCTAATCACTTCTTCCCTACGCCTTATCCTCTCGCGAGGTTGCGTGTGGCACGATTACCCTCGCGCCGATCAGGCCTGATGGCTCTACGGATGGGCAGTTCAGCATCCCATCCCTAATCAAGCCATCCGCCTACCAGCCTGCGAGGCATTGAATTTCAGGGCCAGCGAGCCTCTTTTGGTTCTCCGGGCCAGTGGAGTCCAAATACGATATTTAATTCTCGGTGGAAGTTAACGCCACCTTTTCAGGTGTCTTCCACCGCCATCGTGGTCTCTTTTCTGCACATCCCCTCTCAACAGTCCTACAATAAGTTCAAAATGTCATTCACATTTATGAGTTTTCCATAGTTCTTGGCTAGTCTAGTTATATTTAAAAACTGGGGGAAACAGGGTGTTACACTTGTGTGTATAGATTCTTGCAAGGAATGGATCGAAGGAGTCCTTATGCAAGGACATGTGATTTGCTACAAATCCATAAAATTGAATGAGCATGAAGTCAATTATGTGACCCACGATATGGAAGTGACTGCCATAGTGCACGCTTTAAAAATGTGGAGGCATTACCTCTTGGGTAGAATATTTGTACTTATGACAGACCATAGTGGGTTGAGGTATTTATCTGACCAACCAAAACTCAATGTGAGACAATATAGGTGGATGGATCTCCTTAGTGAGTTTGATTTTGAAATCAAACATATCAAAGGAAAGGAGAATAGGGTGGTTGATGCCCTTAATAGAAGTATGAAAGTGGTTCACTTGGCAACTGTAAGTTCCAGTGAATCAGACATCAAAGAGAGAGTCAAAAGTGCACAAGAAATAGATACATTTTTCCAGACCGTGACATCATACCTAAATCAAGAGCCCACAGGGTTGAAGTATGAAGGTTATTAGATCCTTAATGATGGCCTACTAACCTACAAGGGAAGATTGTATATTCCAAATTTTGACGACTTGAAAAGGTTCATAATGGATGAACTACACAAACGACCATATATTTGTTGAAATATTGTAACTGCAAAGAATATTTTGTTTATTATTGAGTCATTATTCATTAGGTCAATCCCCTTTTGTGGATTGATCATGTCAGGCAATGTAATTCACCAAATCCCCTTTTGCGGATTGGTCAAACCCTAATTGTATTATGCAAATTAAGAAGTCGGCCCCCAAGCCTAATTAAATGGTTTTAACCACTAAGAAGACAAGTCAGCCTAGCCCAGTGAAGAGACACATTTCCAGTGTCTATTGTTGGCACAGGGGCAGACCCATAGTTCAATGCTTCAACAGTGCACCAACAAAACCATAACTACCGGCCCTTTCGACAACACCTGCAAAGCAGATGCAGCCTCACCCAAAGTAGAGGCAGGGGGGTTACATGACTCAAGTGTCTGTAACCAAGATGGGACGTAGATCTGTGATTATAACACTTCACAAAGTACTTAGGAACAACATACATGAATTCATTGGCTTTATTCACATTGCAGATCAAACCCTAAGTACAGATCGACACAGTAACAATGATAAAATATACATCGCACTTAGCATCAGAAGTTAAATCTAACACATTCAACATGGACAAAGGAATAATCATTCATAGATCTATCTATCATTCATAATAATCAATGCACTAAGCAAATCTATAGCATAAATATCACAGCACAAAGAAAACCATCAACACAGGATATACATGGTTCACCCCAGTGTGGGGCTATGTCCACCAACAACTTATTCTTCTTTATTAGTCTTCAATCTCTTACATTCATCTGCTCATGTGCACTAATCCACGGAGCCAAGCTTCACACTGGACAGGTGATCTACGCATTGTGCACCAGATCCACCTTCGCAAAATCAGGTCAAGGCATAGATCCAACTCCTCTATGAAGCACAGATATTTACATACATGTTCTATTCTACAAAGAAACTCAAAACTACTTGCCTCTTGCACTTAGCTAGACTCTACTTACTTAACTTGCACTAAGTACACTTTGTTACTTCTACCTTACAATATTTACTTATTTATACATTTACAAAAGGGCCTAATCATGGGTAAACCCATGGGCCGACATCCCATAACCCATTACATAACCCCATGTTGGGTCCACAAAGCCCATAAAACAAGTGAGATCCCGTGATCTTAGCTCCGCCTAGGCGCTCCATCTTCGACCAGGCTGTCGATGTCCAAAAAGTGGTCAAACCTTACCAATGTTTCCTTAAAACTGGGTCAAGGGCCAACAGGCCCCCAACACTCAAATCTAGGCAACGTTGCTTTGAAGGTATCGAGATTAGCTCGAGCTGCCTTGTCTTGTCGCTTCGCATGAGCTTCCTACTTAGCAAACTCCTGGATCAATTTCTCTATAACAGGCCCTTCCAGGCGTTGTTCCATTGTCGCAACGACTTGGTCCAGTTGCGAACCTTGTCCTTCGATCTCTTCAAACATCGCGCAAGCTTCCTCCTGCATCGGTTGTAGCCTCTGTGTAACTTCCATTACTCTACCCTGGATGGCAGTAATCTGTTGTTTAGTCGTGCGTTTTTTTTGTGATCTCTTCATTCTCTCAACCGCAGTGAGTGACTTCATCTATGCTTGAATTGTCAGTGCCTGATGTTGCGCCTCCTATAGTTGTGCTTCCAACTTCCTAAGCTTTGGGTATTCCATGAGGCGTTCGTAGGTCCGCGCACTTCTGTTGCTTAGTTGCTTTCCTTCTGAGGCGAGGACTTTGATCCTTTCCACTACGCTCTTAGCAGCTTCCTCCCTCTGGTCGTGCATTTCCTGTGGAGTGTTAGGTACTTCTTGAAGCTCCAACTCTGTTACCCTTGCTTGAAGTTGTTGGACGGCCTCGGTGAGCTTCATCACTTAGACCTCAACTGCCTCATGTTCTTCCTATGCCAAGCCTGGCATAGAGCGAAGTTATTTGCTCACTACTTTCTTGACTGTAGTCTACTCTGTGAGCAGTTGGTCCTTTTCCTTTTGTATATGTGCCTTGTCTCCCTCAAGCATTGTCGGAGACTCTTCTCTCTCGTTTTCATATGCGGTTACACAGTACTGCGCAATTTGCAATTGCTCCACGATCTCCTCTTTCTCTTTCCTCATGGCTTCTATGGCATGTTCCTTTTCTTCTTGGACTTGCTAAAGCTGAGCTTCTATTGCATCTGTCAGTCTTCGAAGTTGGGTTGGATCATCCCCCAACTCTGAAATCTCCGACAAGAAGGGCGCAGTGGATATTGCGCGGCTAACCCGAATAGCTCGTTGTATCTCCTTCAGTTCCTTTTCAACTCTTACATACAACTCTTCTTGCTTCGTGCCATATCTTTGTAATAGGTCCTCGGACACATCCTCCATCGCTCTGTGGACTAGACTAGTGTCATCCTCCGTGAGCATAGCTTCTAGTTGTGGCTTACTTACGCGGGTCTTCTTTATTACTGAGGGTTTTTGCAGAGAACACTTCCTCTTCTTCTGTGTTTCTGTTTCGGTAGGGGGGTCCTTCGACAGTGTAGCTTTTCCTTCTCCTTGATTTTCTCCTTCATCCCCTCCTCCTTCTCTGTTTACTTTGTCTCCTCCTCCTCCTGCGGGCGAGCTAGGCACACTTTCCTCTGAGGCACTATCAGTCTCTATGTCTTGGACTTCCTCCTTTTTATTCTTCTTCTTTGCACTAGTCTGTTCATCATGCTCGACCCAGGTGACCAAGGGACTTCCTATAAAGTTTGTATCGGAGATTTCTACATCATCAACCGATACAAGGAATTCTATCGACCATTCCTTGGTGATCTCCTCCATATCTTCGTCGATCATCTTATAGTAGGATTGTAATTGCTCCTTGCTCTCATCCCTACGCGCAATGATATAAATCAAGTGTAGATCTGCGTGGAACTTAGCTAATGGTATGTACTGGTGCAATGTTCGTGGATTCATGCGTGGGAAAGACTCAATAGCAACCTTCAGTTGTTGATAGTAGGCATGGCATACTGCGTTCGACTGCCACTGTTTTGACATGTCATTTGTGTACCATAGAGTAGAGAACTTCATGGCCAAAGGCTCCAAAGGTTCAATCTCTGGGAAGGCATCTCCTTCCAGCATTTGCCAAGCGACAAATGCGATCAACAAAACCAACCAGCTGAAATGGAACTCATATCCTTGATCCTGAGCTTCACGATAGTCTTTCTCGAGCTCGTTGACAAGATAGCTCACCCAATTCATTTGCATCCCCTCCGTGCATTTTCCTGTGAGGTCAACCACGAACTCGGTGACCTACGTGGGGTGGTTCTTTCTAACAAGCTTGCTAGCTATAAGTTGGGAATCAAGGTGCATTGTGCCATCCTGGATGGAGGCTACCTTGTAGCCTCGTTTTCCATTTTCAACTTCGTTGTATGCCTCCTTAATGCATTGTGCCAGGGAGTGATCCAAGGTCTTCCCTGGGTAGAACTGTTGAGGGTCGGGTCCCTGCATGCTCAGTCTTGTGATCGGGTGGATCAACGTCAGATCCACAGTAATGCAACTGTCAAGCCATAGGTATCCTCCATGATAACACGACAAGAGGAGTTTAATGCAAGCGTTAACCTCCTATTGTCAGCCAAAGTGAGGGATCTCCATCACGTTCAGTATCGTGGACTACGTGAGCTCCTTAATCCACAGTTGGGAGACTATGCAAGGCTTCTTCCCAGTCGTCTTCATCATATATCTATGGGGCGTGAGCATCATGTAGTTCTTTCTGTCACCAAGGTTGAAATCACTTTTCTTCAAGGATGGGATCTGTCCCAACTGGCTTCCTTCTATGCGTATCCCCTTCAAGATGTACACGGTGATCAATGTATACTCGAAGTCCCATATAATGTTGTCGCGGTTAACCATACCAGCCAAAGGCGGGATGTAATCAGGTGAGATCGACGAGATCTACTTCACGTTAGCCAGATCATCGCAATGCTTACTTTGCTTCTCAGTAGCGGGGTTAGTACGGTTTGAACATCGTCCAGTCGAGGGGGAGGCATGTAGTCCCCTATTCAACGATGCTTGTACTCCCTTGGACATAGCTCTGTCAGCCATAAACTTCCTAAGGACCTCCTCGATAGACTTTTCCATCTCATTGCGTTCGTCCGACATTATCACTATTAAATAGACTGGTCGGGGTAGGAAAACAGATAGCGAGGTAAACAACAGATGGCAAGGTATGGGTTCTAGAATCACAACTCAACACACACAATCACTTCTCTGATAGCAACATTAATCATGGATGGAGAAAAATTTGTCCCGACGCAGCGTCAGACGGGTTAAATAAGAAAGCATCATAACAGATTCCTCCAATGGGAAGGAATGCCTCAATCAATACAAATCAATCCATTATGGCGTGGTCTCAATGTCCCAAACACGGTCTAGTCGCCCATAAATGTGTTTCCTAGTCGTTCGGAGCGTCATTCTAATGGTCGGGGCGCCTCCAACGGTCATATATCTTCGCCACAACGAAGTCCCAATCTGTGTGGTTCAACTGTTCAGACGAGGTTCAGAGCCTGCAAGCCTGTCTCCTGCGAAGTCTTCTCTGGAACTTCCTGTATCTTTCCCAACTTGGATTTCTTCTTACTGAGCTTCCTTTCCTTCTTTCGTGGGATCTGGGTCTCTAGATTCCTCTTTCCATTCTTATTCTTATCTTCTATTAGCATAGTATCTCTGCACTGTTGATGTGCTTTCAAAGGGTTCAAAGGTAATACCTCTTTTCTTATTAACTCCAGGGTGGGTATTCTTCTCTCTTGCATGGATAGGTCCTTCAAACCTTCTTGCGTTCTTTCAACCTCGAGAGCTAATTCTCTTGCATTTTGCTGCTTTGACTCAACTTCTTGTTCTTCTATAAGTCGATCTATTCTTCTATCTATTTGATACCTTAGTTCTTGCTTTTCTTCTACCTCTACTTTCCTTCTGATCTGATCCTCCTTGATCCAATTCTTTCCTAACAAAAGAGGAAAAGGGGTGTTGTTCTCAACAAACCTAATAACTTCAAATTCCTCGTTTGTCGATGTTCCATGGATGATAACAGGTACCTTAGTAACTGTTCCACATAGGGTTACCATCTTTCCTTTGAATAGACATATCCTTCCCAATGAATGTACTATAGTAGGCTTCCCCAAAATTTCCCAAGTGCTTTCTATCATAATATTCACTGATGTCTCTTCATCCAAGACACAGTCTATGTTGAAGTCTCGTATTCTCGTACTTATGCGTTGTTTTTATTTTAAGATCTTTGGTAGACTAATATATTTGTAATCATTCATTGCTTCTTTTAACTATACTATCATAGTCTGGGCTTTCTCTGATTCTTTCTCTTTATGATTCTCTAATATGCTCTTACTCTCTTGACTCATATTCATTTGTTCAACTTTAGCAATCATCCTTGGGCAATCCTCAACTTCATGACCAACAGTTTTACAACAAAGACAAATAGGACCTATACCAGGGCATTCCTTAGTAAGATGTCTCGGTCTTCTATAGTTATAACATAATGTTAATTCTCTCTTTCTCTTAAGTGTTTCCCAACTTCTCATGTACTACGCACTAGGATCACCGTGTTGGATCTGCCAAAAATTCTTTCTAGGGTCCTGCATCCACTTATTAGTCCAAAAATTCTTTCTATGCATAGCAATAACATATCTTTCTCTATTTCTATCAAATTTGTTCAGATCAAATCTTTCTTCTAACTGTACCCTAACTTTCAGACTAGGACAGAATTTATCAAACATACCTAGATTCATACTTTCGAAACAAAAATTTCCACTTATCTTACTCTATCTAAGCACAAATCTTTTATCTCTTTCAAGATCTTACCTCTTTTTCTTCAGATCGGGTTTCTTTTCGTAGTCACAGAGATTCACAAGTCAAGTAGAATACTGCGCACTATAGTAGCAGATCTACGCACAAAGCTTCTCTTTTCTTTTACTTCAATTCCCAGCAATCATAGTTCCAGGTCTCGACAACGGAACCATTTGTTGGCATAGGATCAGACCCAGGGTTTAACGCTTCAACAGCGCACCAACAAAACCTTAACTATCGACCCTTTCAGCAACACCTGCAAAGCAGATGCAGTCTCACTTGAGGTAGAGGCAGGGGGGTTATAGGACTCAAGTGTCTGTAACCATGTTGGGACAAATATATGTGATTATAACACTTCGCAAAGTACTTAGGAACCACATACATTAATACATTGGCTTTATTCACATCACAGATCAAACCCTAAGTACAGATCAGCATAGTAACAATGACAAAATATACATCGCACTTAGCATCAGAAGTTAAATCTAACGCATTCAACATGGACAAAGGAATAAGAATTCATAGATCTATCTATCATTCATAATAATCAATGCACTAAGCATATCTATAGCATAAATATCACAGCACAAAGAAAATGATCAACACAGGATATACCTGGTTCACCCCAATGTGGGGCTACGTCCACCAACAACTTATTCTTCTTTATTAGTCTTCAATCTCTTACATTCATCTATTCCAATGCACTAAGCCACAAAGACAAGCTTCGCAATGGACATGTGATCTGGGTGTTGAGCACCAGATCCACCTTCTCAAAATCAGGTCAAGGCACAGAACCAACTCCTCTATGAAGCACAGAGCTTTACATACATGTTCTATTACGCAAAGCAAATCGGAACTACTTGCATCTTGCACTTAGATAAACTCTACTTACTTAACTTGCACTAAGCACACTTCTCTACTTCTAGCTTACAATCTTTACTTATTTATACATTTACAAAAAGGCCTAATCATGGGTAAGCCCATGGGTCGACATCCCATAACCTGTTACATAACCCGAATAACCCCATGGTGGGTCCACAAAGTCCACAAAACAAGTGAGATCCCACGATCTCATCTCTGTCTGGGCACTCTATCTTTAACCAACGTGTCAATGTCCAAAAAGTGGTCAAACCCAACCAATGTTTCCTCAAAACTTGGTCGAGGGATAACACCTACCAGCTAGCATAAATAAAGCAGTCTAGCGCCTCATTATCTCACTCACTCACTCACTTGCTCATCAAGTGCACAAGTTTGGTAGTTGTATTTGGGAGAAGAAGGACGAGAGAGGCGCATTGCTCAATGTTTGATATTCTCTAGTGTTTTCATTTTATGTTTTGGCATTTTATTGGCTACCTATATTAAGGAAGTTTTTGTTGGGTTTTCTCCCCCATGAGGGTTTCCCGGGATAAATGTTGTGTATCTTGCAATTGTGTTTCTCTCAATCATCCTACCTATGCTAGTGTTATCTAATAAATTGAAAAGAAACCTAATAATAGTTCAAAACTTAACATGGTATCAGAGCTAAGCTTAAGAGAGCACCTTTCACTAGATAAGCAAAAACGTCACTATTGTCGTACAAGAAAATTAGGGTTTTCTATTGAAGATGAATTTCAGCCTAAAACTCATCAAGGAAGTGTGCCCCAGCCTAACGAACTCTTTGGCAGCCTCAGCGCATTTTTTCAGTGGACAAAAGTCTCAGAAAGTGAAACCCTATTTTTCACTAGTACCAGAAAACTAGAACCAGTACCAGTCCAGAATTTCGTTGGCCCAATTTGAAGGGGAAAAAATTGGATTTTCTGAAATATGACTGCACCAGGATACTCGCCTTAGCTAAGCGCACCTCTTGGTAAGTTCAGATCTAAATTATGAGCATTTCAATTTTTGGTCATTTTCCTAGCTACATGTCAATATGTCTACAAGCTCTAAGCTTGTTGACAAGCTAAAAGGTGTGGATAAATTTTGTGCCTGGAAGTATAGGATTGCACTCATTCTTGAAGAGAATGACCTAGCAAGATTTATTAAAGAAGATGTACTAGAACCTACTGATGTTGTGGAGAAAGAAAAACACCAAAAGGACACGGTTAGGGCCAAAAGAATCATTGCAGACTCTATTAAAGATCACTTGATTCCTCAAGTGGCTTCAAAAAAAACTCCAAAATAAATTTTTGATGCCCTAACTAGAATGCATGAAGGAAATAACATCAACCGGAAGATGAATCTAAGAACTCAACTCAAAAGTACAACGATGCAGAAAAGAGAAACAGTTCAAGAATATTTCTCTAGAGTATCACAATTCAAGTAACAGCTAAAAACAATTGGTGATACTCTAGATGAAAATGAACTCATAATGATATCTCTTAATGGTCTCACAAGACCTTGGGATGCATTCATTCAAACTATTTGTGCCAAAAAGGAGAAACTACGCTTTCACAGTCTTTGGGAAGAATGTGTTCAAGAAGAAGCAAGAGTAGCTAACCAAGAAGTAGTACTATCAAGAGATGAATATCAATCACTAGATGCTCATACTAAAGGAGAAAGGAAGAGGTCTCACTTCCAGAAAGAAACTCATCAACATAAGGAGTCTCACTCCCCAGACAAATTCATTCATAAAGAATCTCGCCCTCCAAGGAGATTCTAGAAGTTTCATAAAGGTCAAAGAAGAGAAAAATATTTATCATCCTACCAATGTCACCATTGTGACAAGATGGGACATATTGCTAAGAAATTTCCAGCGAGAAGAGAAGAATACAAGAAGAGAAATAGAAGGCATCATACCCATACAGTTGAAGATGAAGAGCCATCCACAAAGATGATAAAAAGAACAGATTGAAGATTTTCTTAACCTATGCCCTCTCACGATCAATGTCACATGGTGAGGACACTTGGCTCATAGATAGTGGTGCTTTCAAGCACATGACAGGCCAAAGAGACATTCTCTCTTGCCTTATAGAAAAGAACTTTCCATAGAAAGTTTCACTTGGAGATGATTACCGGTACCCTATCAAAGGAGTAGGAGATTCGAATTACAAACTTGATTCAGGGATCCCAATGAATATGAAGGATGTATTATATGTATTAGGTTTGACAAAGAACTTACTTTCTACCTCAGATTTAGATAAGAAAGGCTTCAGAGTTTCTTTCATAGATGGAGAAGTTCTTATGTGGCCCAAAGGAAAAACCATAGAAGAAGCAATTGTTATTGGAAAAGAAGAAGGTGGCTTGTATAAGTTAAAAGGTCACTCAGAAGCAGCCTTGACTCATTCCATTGAGAATCCATGTGAACTTTGGCATAGAATACTAGCTCACGTCAACTACAAGGCATTACCATATGTAAGAAAGGTAGTCACAAGTCTACCAGAATTCAAGGTTGACCATGAAGGTGTGTGAAACGGATGTGCACAAGGAAAGAACATCAAGAACCCTTTCCCAAAGAGAGACAGTAAAGCAGAAAGAGTCCTAGAGCTCATTCACTCAGATGTATGTGGCACAATGCCATCAACCTCCATCAATGGGTATGAATACTAAGTGTCCTTTATTGATGACTATTCTCGCAAAACCTGGGTTTACTTTTTGAAATCAAAAGATGAAGTGTTCGGTAAATTCAAGGAATTCAAAGCCTTGATAGAGAATCTCTCTGAAAGAAAGATCAAGATACCCAGGTCGGATAATGGAGGAGAATAAGCCTCAAAATATTTTGTAAACTTTTGTAAATATGTCGGGATCAAGAGGGAGCTCACCACTCCCTCAATCCTCAACAAAATGGTGTAGCAGAAAGAAAGAACGGAAATATAATGGAAGAAGTGAAGACTATGATCCATGATCAAGATATTCCAATGCACTTATGGGCAGAAGTAGCAAGAACAAATATGTATGTACAAAACAAATTATCCCATAGGTTCAAAAAAACCCAAGAGATGTTCTCCGAAAAGAAGCCAAAAGTAAGCCATGCCAAAATATTTGGTTGTCTAGTATTTGTACACATTCTGAAAGAGAAGAGAACCAAGTTGGACCCTTCAGGAAAGAAGGGAATATTTGTTGGATACTGTGAGGTCTCTAAGGCTTACAGAGTTTATTTCCCAGGTTACCATCATATTGAGATCAACAGAGATGTAACATTTGATGAAGATGAAACACTCGAGAAATCAAGAAGATGTTAGCCTGAAGAAGTATATGAAGAAGAACCTATAGCTCCCAAAGTTGCAGAACCAGTGAGGGAAGTCATAACTTCCCATGATGAAGAGATTCCAGAAGATCATGACATAATAGAATCTCAAGAACCTCCCCAGATGACGATCTCCCACAAGAGAAAGTCAGCCTGGGCAAGGGAACTTATTCAAGATGGAGAGAAGTATGGTGCCCCCGAAGGAACCATGAGACAAGTCAAGAAACCCAAGCCATTCTCCAATTATATGGCTTTGATGTGTAATCTCTTAGAGAAGGATCCTACTTGCTTTGAAGAAGCCATTTAGAAGAAAGAATGGACAAATTCCATTATAGAAGAATACCAATCCATTATAAAGAATGATGTATGGGAAATAGTTCCCAGACTGAAGAGCAAAGATGTGATCTTCCAAATGGCTATACAAGATAAAACATGATGTTGATGGAAGTATTGATAAATATAAAGAAATATGTGTAGCTCATGGATTTTCTCAAAAGGAAGGCATTGATTATGAAGAAACATTTGCTCATGTAGTCAGATACACTTCAATCAGAACCATCATAGCCCTTGCATCTAAGATGAAGTGGAAGTTACACCAGATGGACATGAAAACAGCTTTCTTAAATGGTGTCATTGAAGAAGAAGTGTATATAGAATAACCCCAAGGGTTTGAAGTTGAAGATAGAAAAACACATGTCTATAGATTGAAAAAGGCTCTGTATGAATTCAAACAAGCTCCTAGAGCTTGGTAGGGAAGAATTGACAGTTTCCTCACGAGCTTGGGCTTTACCAAGAGTAAATTTGATTCTAACATGTACTTCAACGTTATGAATGATGAGCCTGTTATATTGTTTTTGTATGTGGACGACTTATTTCTAACTGGAGAAGAAAAGCTCATCATTGATTGTAAGAAGAAGCTCACTACAAAATTTGAGATGAAAGACATTGGCCTAATGCAGTATATCTTAGTTCTTGAGGTCTGGAAGAGCCCAGAGAAGATCTTCCTTAACCAAGGGAAGTATGTAGTTGAAATACTAAAGAGATTTGATATGTTGGAGTGTAAATCCATGAACACCCCCCAGGAAACTAAGTTGAAGCTCCTGGTAGATACTTCGTCAGAATTGATTGTTGCTACAATGTACAGACAGATCATTAGATCGTTGATGTATGTGAAGAATATCAGGCCAGATATATGTTTTGTTGTGAACACCTTCAGTCAATTCCTGGTAGAGCCCAGACGTGTTCACCTAGTTGTTGTAAAACATGTGATGAGGTACGTTAGATTTTGGTCTCAGTTATAATGGAAATCATGACTTCAGACTGGGTGGATATACCGATTCAGATTGGGCTAGAAGTGTCTCTGACAGAAAGATCACCTCAGGATGTTTTTTCAGTCTGGGGTCAGCCATGATCTCATGGCAGAGTAGGAAGCAATCAAGTATTGCTCTCAGCATGGCAGAAGCAGAATATATTGTTGCATGTTCTGCCAGTTGTGAATCCATATGGCTTCGGAATTTGTTGACAGGTCTATTTGATCTGGAGATGGAAGAAACCATGATTCTATGTGATGACCAAAGTTGCATAAAAAAGAGAACCATGTGTTCCATGACAAGTCAAAACACATAGAAATCCGGTATCATTACATTTGTGATATAGTGTAGAGAGGATCCATAAAGCTCAATTATGTTGGTACGGATGAACAAGTTACAGATGTATTTACCAAGTCTCTAACTCATGTAAAGTTTGAGCACTTTCAAGAGAAGCTTGGTGTAGTCCGAAAGGACCTCCCTCGAAAAGGGGAGTAGTGTTGATGCCAGCCTTGTGCTAAAGATTTCCAACTTCGTGATGATGTTGTTGTGATGTCAACCTTATGTTGAAGATTTTCAGCTTCGTGTTGATGTTATTGTGATGGCATCCTTATGCTGAATATTTCCATCTTCGCGCTGATGTTGTTGTGATGCCAGCCTTGTGCTAAAGATTTCCAACTTCATGTTGATGTTGTTGTGATGCCATCCTTGTGATAAATATTTCCATCTTCGTGCTAATGTTGTTGAGATGCCATATTTGTGCTGAAGATTTCCAGTTTCGTGTTGATATTGTTGAGATGCCAGCTTCACGCTGAAGATCTCCAGCTTAATTTTGATGTTGATGATGCTCCAACCTTTGTGTTGTGATGTTGTTGTTGTTGATGTTGTATCAGCCTCGTGTTGTTATTGATGATGATGATGTATTAGTGTTATACTAATCCATGTTGATGCAGATGATGATGATTCCATTCTAGATCCTTGTTGTAGATGATGATAAAAACTTCTGATGATTTATAGACATGTCAGTCAGTGTTCCAGATGTTTTTGATGTTGCTACCCTCTCTCTCTCTCCTGGTAATGTTATAGAATACCCTCCTTGTTAACGGGGAGTGTTGAAATATTGTAACTGCAAAGAGTTCTATTTATTATTGAGTCATTATTCATTAGATCAATCCCCTTTTATGGACTAATCATGTCAGGCATTGTAATTGACCAAATCCCCTTTTGCAGATTGGTCAAACCCTAATTGTATTATGAAAATTAAGAAGTCGGCCCCTAGGCCTAATTAAAGTGGTTTTAACCACTAAGAAGACAAGTCAGCCCTGCCCAGTGAAGAGACGCCTTTCTAGCACCTGCCAGCTAGTATAAATAAAGGAGGCTAACCCCTCATTATCTCACTCACTCACTCGCTCTCTCATCAAGTGCGCAAGTTTGGTAGCTGCAGTTGGGAGAAGAAGGAAGAGAGAGGCACATTGTTTAGTGTTGGATATTCTCTAGTGTTTTGGTTTGTTGTCTTCGCATTGTATTGGCTATCTATATTAAGGAAGTTTTTGTTGGGTTTTCTCCCCCGTGAGGGTTTCCCAGGATAAATGTTGTGTATCTTGTGATTGTGTTTCTCTCAGTGATCCTACCTATTCTATTGTTATCTAGTAAATTGAAAATAAACTTAATAATAGCTCAAAACTTAACAATATTGGTCATCTTGGTTATCAGAAAATGATCACGACCACTAGAAAACTATTTTATTGGCCTGGATTGAAAAATGACATAGTTGATTACTTAGCTAAGTGTCTAGAATGTCAGCAAGTCAAGGAAGAGCACCGAAACCCAGCAAGGTTGTTGCACCCCCTACCAATTCCCGAATGGAAATGGGAAACCATCTCCATGGATTTCATCACAGGATTATCAATATCAACCAAACAGAACGATGTCATCATGGTAGTTGTGGAAAAACTGAGCAAGGTTGCTCACTTCATACTCGTCAAGTCCACTTGCAAGACAATAAATATTGCCATCATTTTCATGAAAGGAATATTTAGACTGCATGGCATGCCTAAGGAAATTATATCCGACAGAGATACCAAATTTACTTCCAACTTTTGGAAATCTATGTTTGTTGGTTTTGAAACAAAATTGCCATTTAGTACAGCCTATCACCCTCAAATTGATGGGCAGACAGAGAGGGTAAACCAAGTATTAGAAGAAATGTTGAGGATGCATGTAATGTTGAGGATGGATGTAATGCATCAACCCAAGAAGTGGGAGGACTACCTACCACTAGTAGAATTTGCCTACAACAATGGCTATCAAGAGTCATTAAAAATGAGTCATTTTGAAGCCCTCTATGGAAGGCAATGAAACATTTCAATCAGTTGGAATAACCCAGTAGACAGAGTTACAATCGGGCCAGATATGCTAAAGGAAATGGAATAACAAGTGATTCAGATCAGGCAAAATTTGAAGATAGCCCAAGATAGACAAAAGATCTATGCAGACATGAAAAGGACTCCTAGAGAGTTCAAAGCAGGGGATCATGTGTATCTCTGAGTTACACCTAGGAAAATCTCTTTGAGGATGGGAGCTTGTGCCAAGTTGGCACCTCGGTATTGTGGACCCTTTGAAGTTTTGGATAGAGTGGGACCAGTAACCTATCAGCTAGCACTTCCTCCCACAGTGAAGGAAAATAATTTTTTCCATGTTTCTTTAATAAAGAAGTATGTACATGATTCTAATCATATTATTGACTGGTCTGTGATTCAGGTGGAACCTGAGGGAGAATTCATGTTAGAACCTCAATGCATAATAGACAGGAAGGAAACCCCACTCAAGAACAGAACCATTGCACAGGTCAAGGTGCGGTGGAAACACTTTGGCCAAGATGAGGCTACATGGGAAATGGAGGATGCCATGAAACATGCATATCCATTTTTGTTTACTTATGTACATACAGAGCACATCGGAAGATATAACATCGAGGACGATGTTTTTTTAAGGGGGAGGGGATTGTAATACCCATGTTTCCCCCAGCTTGTAAATATAACTATAACTGACCAAGAGACTATGGCGAACTAAAAATGTGTGAATGTTTGATTTGATGAACCTTTGTATAAAAGGGTCAATGTATGAATTTTATGTTATTAATAGAAATTGAATATGTGTTGCATAACTACTGAAAGGGGGGGAGTTTGCCAAGATAGACCATGGATGCTATGAGAGAGATGGTGAGGGAAAACCAAGAATGGTTGAGATGACCCTCACCAAACCAGTACCTACTAGGTTTAATTGCTCAACAGTCCTCTGACCTAGAAATGAATTACCAATCAGGATGGTAGTTGAAAGGCCATCCTCAAGAGTTAATGAGGAGATGGGGCAGGGTACACATCTGTAAGACTTCCAATCCTAACCACGAATTGGGATTCGTACCCATGCAACCTTGTTGAGGAAGGCAAGAAAGGAGGTAATTTGTGGATAGAGACAGATCGTCAAGATAGTAGAGTAGAGAAAACACTCTCTCGAGAAGAGAAGGGGGGGCATACTTTGACTCTGGAGTTGAGAGGAAAATTTGAGCAGTAAGCTCTTTTTCGCTGAAAGAAGTCATGGGAAGGGTTTGGCTACAAGTCGATAAACGAAGTTGATGAGTGACTAAGGAAGTACTCGTGTAGACCTCCTTGCTTGGAGTAGAGAAAATCAGTTGCCAATTTACTATGGAAGGAGGAGAGTAACCTTGGTCCTTGAATGGCGTGGAGCAAAGAGAAGGAATATCCCTCAAAGCATCATGGTCTAGCTTGGGGGTGGCCAGTGGTAAATCCGATAGGAGTGGATGTTCCTATGGTTGGGAGGAAACTGGTACCCCTTTAAGCAGTTGCTTCACATTTTCCAGTTATGATAAGTATTTTCATACTCTCTCTAATATATTGGATGTGATGATGAAATGTCTGTGTTTATGATTAAGTCTTTCAGTATTTGAACAGTTATTAGAAATGCGCTTTGTTTTTTGTAAATTGTTATATCTATATGATATTGGATTTATCAAAGTATAGTTGTTAGATAGTCATGGAATGTGAGTCTGCAGGAGAGTCGGGGTAGGAGTAACTAAAACGCCTAAGTCTTATCGATCCTTTGAATTCGCCTTAGCGGGAATGTCAAGTTCATCTATGTGGGAGAAGGGCGTTTTCCCTTTAGACTATCCACCCATCTGACCGAGGGCTTATGCCCATGTCCTTAACCACTTTGCTGCAAAAGGGACTTGCACTTAGCCCACAAGATTTTCCAATAGACCCATGCAACTAGGGCTTGGGAACCGTGCGCTAGTCCAAAAGGGGATAGCTCTTTCATCTTCAAGACTTCAGGACTTATGATTCCACAACCCTCGAAAATAGTCGAAGGCCAAAGTCGTGAATTGACGAGGGTCGTCGATCTGGGGATCCAATGTAGATCCCTCTTGATTGTTAGATTGGACTTAGGAAGGGAAGCATTAAGTGCTTCGGCGAAGTCCTACTTCGAGAGAATAGGAGTGGTCTACCGCCAAAAACTCTTGAATGTCGGAGTCGCAGAGTAAATCGAGACCATTGAAAATGGAGGGATACATGTCCACAGATCAACGGATATTCGGAAGTACGGGTATTCGGCGATATAGGGACATGCAAGTTTCCCTGGAGCTCTGCAAACTAGAGTAAATCATGGTCGTAGATGCTAGGTACATGTGGCGATAGATTCGGTGTGGTCCAGAGTTGAATACGGAAGACACACGCCAAACTCCCAAATGTCGAACTGTCGAAGTGACATGGACCGTCAATCTTTAGATCCCTCTCAGTCATCGATCTAAGAAACCACCCTCGATTACCCAAATGATCAAGAATGCGTTGTGGAGCGACACGTGGTCCTACTTGTCCACTGTCAATGGTTGTCCATTGAACTAGGACCGTTGGATGAGTGGGTATGTGGCAAGTGATCTCGTATTCTGGAGACTTCGTATTCCGGAGGAACCTGGCCAAGAGTCTTCGAAGTGTGAAAACCGTTGAAGTCGTAAATGTTGAAATCAATCTCAACCGTTGGTAGGATGAGGACACTTGGTGCCAGATTAGAGAGTCTGAAGACTTAGCTCTTCGGGGATTCGTGATGAGAGGAGTTGGAAAGCTCTAAATCCCAGAGCCGAGAAGTAATGGGAGTCGTAGATCTATGAATCTACGTGGACTCATATTGACCATGAGATCGAAGGACTGGGAGGCTATCAGTCCAAGATGAATTGGCATCCTGACATCGGTCAAGGTGATGTGGACCCACATTACACATGCCACATGTCACCTAGATATGGACGATTCACATACCCCTTATGCATGTTAGAGCATGACACGTGTCACCCCCTATTGAGGAAACGTGTCACCCCTGGCCCTCATCGTGTGTCAGCTTCTGGTTTGTTCCCACCTGGCCAACACAGTTGATGACATGTTCATGACTCCAGGAGTTTGAATAACTTCAGGAGTTCAGAAGATGTGGGGTGTGGTACAATATAGAAACATCCAACTTAAAATTTTGATAGTCGAAGGGCCAAGGCCACTGGTGAGATTTCAGGAGTTCGGGAGTTTTGGACATAGTATGGTAAAGGAAGGTACAATGGCAATCGTCGATCCCCGAAATGTCGAAAACGTAGAACAAAGATCGTCGATTGTCGACTATCAAACATTGAAGAAGGAACGTTCAATGTAAAACGTCGAACGCCAAAGCCCCCCTTTTAACCGTAGGATCTCGATGGAGGACATGGACTGTTGATTTCCTTCTATGTTTGATGATCTAGGAATTCGACAATACCGTTGGAATTCTCGAAGTCCGGGAGTTCCAAAGTGTCGAAACCTTAGCTAAGCAGACTCTTAGCTCCTGTTTTTCATCCTGAGGTCATGAGGAGGACCTCGCTAGCTGGTTTAAGTGCGTAGTGGGAGACGTAAACTTCAGGGAAACAGAATAAGATGGTTTTTCTTAGTAACGGACCGAAAATGAACCAAGGAAAAGAGAAAATTTGATGACCCATCCCTAGAAAGGGTAATTAAGGGGTTGAGTGTGTTACAGTGAGGGTGAAAGTCCTAAAACACTTCATTAACACATCTAAACCATTGCACTTAGACTTGCCTTATGGATACCCCCCTTGATTTGGAGAAGAGGAAACCTAAAACAAGAGGAAGAGCTACTAAGGTGACAGTGGATAGCCTTCCTGAGTTACACAAACTAACACCTTGTTCTTTGGACTTTACACTTTGGGGTTGCTAAATTTTGATGTAAAGAAATCAAAGTGTTATTGATAAGGTATATGATAACTTCATATTGCCTTAAATTGCTTATCCAATCCCTTGGTTGTGGGATGTGTTACCCCCTCACACTAGGGTAACTAAGGAGATTATGCCTCGAGGCCCATGGGTAGAAAACATGGAGTGCAAAGAGCTAGATTGACTACAATTGCCCCGTAGGGTCCCTCCTATTCATTGATGCACCACCATACATCACTGACATCAAAGAAGCATCCATCACACTGGCATGGCCCTAGAGGACAACAGGTTTTTCTCCATGAGGTAAGAAGTATGGTATCATGGTAAGTGTCACCCTAATAATTGAAGCATTTGACTATGTTGCAAAGAATTATTTCTTGACTACAAAACATTTGCTTGGAAATTATACTCTTTGCCTTATTTAACCTTGGTGGTTGTCATTCCATCCTAGTAAGTTGGTCACCCTCAGGAATAGGATGTTATTGGGGGATTCCTCGAAGAGTCATTGTAACATTGTTGATCATTCTTATCATTTTTCATACTTCTTCCCTTTCGTCTCCTCATCTTTTGGGATTTTCAGGTGCACTGACCCCAGAAGGGATTATACCTCATTTCATGGGAAGAAGGGGTTGAAGGCCCAGAGGGAAATGTAGCTGGAAAAAGATAAAATCCAAATCATAACCTTCTAGATGTTCGCCCAAGAGGTCTTGAGAACAATGAAACGTTTATCCTAAAATAATTGAAAGAAATACAAAAGCAAACTCACATTATATAGATGTCTCGCTTGTTGAGGTGTGTACAGGTATGCGGTGTCCCTTTCTTTCCATGCATATGGCACTCTGTGTACCTCTAGCTTCGAGTGACGTTGTGGTACTCTTTTCTTTCCATGTCTTATAGTACCCAATTTTTTTTTACTTTAATTAATGAATGGAAATAAATGGGCTTGGAAAAAGGTTGCATCTGAAAACAAAGGTGCAGCACACCCTCTACAAAGGCACCCATAAATGAAACAATATGAACCATTGTATGTCATGAACCCCATGCCTAGAATATTACCCCACTATACCTCATACTCATACATGGCTTAGATGGATTTTACTAGGGAAACACCTTTGACTTGGGGATTGATTGACCCAATAGGATGCCTTAACACACCTCCCACACCTAAATTTGACAAATTGTTCAAGGTCTTTGAGCATTTGTTTAGTTTGAAAAGGGGGGTTTGATGCACATGTTTGGGTGGTTCTATTATTAGATGTGGATTACTTGGCATGATTATTGTGACTTATGGACCCTTGGAGGGTGTACCTATTGTCTTTGCAGGACCTTTCCCGATGGATAAGTATTCATGAGTGGATGACTTGTTCGGACCTTCATGGGGCTTTGGAGCCCCAGAGATGAATATAGAGACCCCACGTTTAGGGCAGGTTGGTGATTAGCATTTGCACAATGAAGAATGAGGTTGTTGCCTTAAGAGGCACTCTAGCATGGTTGATGATGATATCCTACCAGGACATTGGACTTTGTAGGCTTGGACGCCACTCACCTAGCCCTTAACGTCACCATGGAGAAGGCTAACATTGGATGGGGATCAGATAAGTATCTTGATGGAAGGAAGCATTGGCATGACGTTTTAGGACGTGTGGCATGGTTATTGGCCTTTGGAGGCCAAACATTCCACTATGCATTCTCAACATCACTTTCATGGAGTCCAATGTCACCCTAGAAGGGCATGACATCACACTTGAGGGATATTTTGATGTAATTTTCTTAAAATTGAATTTTAAAAGCAATTTTGTAAGATCATCCCTATTATATTTTTAAGTTGACATTTTTAGGGAAAAATGTGATATAAATACACCTTTGCAAAAAAAAAATTATCATAACACTCCTCTCACAAGAGAGATGGATCTGAAATTTTTTCCCTAGTGGCAGTTATTGTAACGCCCCCGGCCGTCATCCCACTAGCCGTGCAAACGCTACTGTGCGGAACAACGTCATTCTCATACTTAATTAATAACATGCATTTAAGTCATATTAAACACATTTAACTCAGAGTAAGCACAAGATTACTGCTAACATAAATAATCCCTAGCATTAACAATAATTCATATGCACAATAGAATACATGATACATATAAGCATCACAGGCATGCAAAACATAATATTAAGCATAAACTGATACTTATCTTTGAAATCGTGGTAATTCCACAAACCATGTGCAGGCCTTCCACGAACCTCCCAGCCTTAGACCACTCTACTCATCATGTTCAGTAGTGGGTCACCCCTGAGCTGGGACTAAGCTCCACCCAAGGCAAAGAATCCTAGTCTAGGTTGAGGTTACAGGGAAAACTGCACAGAATAACCAGAAGGATTCTTCACAAGATGCCTTCTTACGCACACTACTCATGGACTCTCATTCCCCACAAGCATGTTCCGCCCGGGAGTATACACCTTCACAAGCATAGTCCATCAGTGCTTCACCTCCCTCTCTGGGTCTCAGCAACAGACCGGATCAAGAAGTCTTAGAGCTTTGTAGCTGGTGCTAGACTCTCTCTAGAAGAATACCACTTCCCAGCAGATTCCTTCACCTAGAAATAGCTTCTCACAGGCCTGACATATTGCCTCTTTAACTAAGGGCCTTAAAACCTGGTTCTTCAACCCCTTCCGACTCAATTCCCGCATGGTGAGGATAACCACAACAACAATAGCAATTCGGTTAACTCATGGTGACAGAAGCAACAGGAATTTGGGTATGGACATCCAAAAATGGCAACAGTCCACACTAAGACACAGCACGGTTCAAACATTTACAGGGTGCTCGGACTTCACAGGAGACACGGCTCGGCCAGTGAGTTTGCCACTAGTTTCAGGGTGTGTGACCAAGAATCAACGCAGAGGTTGATCGCAGAGAAAAATAGAATTCACGAAGGATGGTGAATGGCAAAGCGACTCAGGTGGAGAATGGAAAAATGCAAGAGCAAACAATTTTCCCGTGAGGGTTTCCTTCACGGTGCACGAGTAAGAAAATGCAGACACAGAGGCAAAACAGGTTCAGACAGGCATCACGGTGAACTCAGGTGGGGGATGACCGAATGACCAAACCACCCCCCCCCCCACAGCTGACTTCTATAGTTTTTTAATTGCATGTGCCTAGGTCGACACATGTCACCCATGAAGCTGCATGCACTCCATCAGCATGTGTTCCTCTCCAGGAACTTAGGACAAAACATATATTTCACATGGATTTTGGAATAATATTAAAATATTATTCCCAAGGACTTAAGCCCCTAGGCTCAACACTTAGCCTCTCTTTCCAACCTTCCAGACCCCAATCCCTTACCCACTCTATGGAAGCTTAGTCCCCCATCACTCATTCATCGTGGTTGGTCTCCACGCACCGATGTTTATATTTTTATTAATGTTCTACATGATTACATATACAAAAGCAAGCTCTCGGCCTTAACACTTAGGCTCTCCGGCCTAATAACACATAAGCCCACCAGCTTATATAAACTTGGCTCACCAGCCTATAAAACATAATTACCATTCATAATGAAAGCTCTATACTTCATAGACATGATTTACAACAGGGCTCGGCCTTGGGGACATTACAATCCCCTCCCCTTATTTTTCACTGTCCTCAGTGCAATTTTACACTGCATCTGCAAGATTTTCAAAATTTTCAAAAATATGTGGGTACTCTACCCGCATAACATCTTCATGCTCCCATGTCGCGTCCTCAAGACCATACCAGGTCCACTGGACCTTTACAATCCCTATAGCTTGATTCTAGAGCTGTTTGTTTTTCACGTCCAATATGCGCACAAGATGCACTTGCAGGACACCTTCTTGTTCCCCCTGAATCACATTCCAATCAATAACATGATTAGCATCTGGTATATATTTCTTAAGCAATGAAACATGAAACACATTATGTACAGCCATAGATGCAGGTAATGCAAGCATATATGCAACTTCCCAGCTTCAGGGAACTCCTGTTAGCTTTTACTTTCAGGAAAACATGATCACCCACTTTGAACTCTCTGTGGGTTTTGTTCTTATCAGCATAATTTTTTTGCCTGTCCTTGACAGCTTTCAAATTCTGCTTAATTTTTATCATTTGGTTTTCCATCTCCTTGAGCAACTCTGGCCCAACTACTGCTCTATCAGCTAGATTATCCCAGCTCACTGGAGTATTGCACTTTCTTCCATAAAGTGCTTCAAATGGGCTCATCTTCAACGATGCATGATACCCATTGTTGTAGGCGAATTCTACCAAGTGCAGGTAGTCTTCCCATCTTGATGGTTTGTCCATCACATACATTCTCAGTATGTCTTCTATTACTCTGTTCATCAATGGTCATGCTACCCAGCTTGAGTTCGAAGAACTCCTTCATCTTTCTGTCATAGTATCTTTTAGTCAGGTATTTCTTCTCGAAATACCTCCTGAATTCCTTCCATGTGATATATTTATCTCTAACGTGCTGCACCTGCACAAGTTGATCCCACCACATGGATGTTTTTCCTTTTAGTCGATACATCGCAATTCTTCCTTCTGTATGAGAGGAATAATTATGCAGAAGGAAGATTTCTCTCCTTTTGGAATAATATTAAAATATTATTCCCAAGGACTTAAGCCCCTAGGCTCA
Source organism: Picea engelmannii (assembly GCA_009831015.1). Lineage (NCBI taxonomy): Eukaryota > Viridiplantae > Streptophyta > Pinopsida > Pinales > Pinaceae > Picea > Picea engelmannii. The sequence goes on along the minus strand of ML780608.1, from coordinate 342,080 downwards.
ACACTTAGCCTCTCTTTCCAACCTTCCAGCCCCCAATCCCTTACCCACTCTATGGAAGCTTAGTCCCCCATCACTCATTCATCGTGGTTGGTCTCCACGCACCGATTTTTATATTTTTATTAATGTTCTACATGATTACATATACAAAAGCAGGCTCTTGGCCTTAACACTTAGGCTCTCCAGCCTAATAACACATAAGCCCACCAGCTTATATAAACTTGGCTCACCAGCCTATAAAACATAATTACCATTCATAATGCAAGCTCTATACTTCATAGACATGATTTACAACAGGGATCGGCCTTGGGGACATTACAATCCCCTCCCCTTATTTTTCACTGTCCTCAGTGCAATTTTACACTGCATCTGCAAGCTTTTCAAAATTTTCAAAAAGATGCGGGTACTCTACCCGCATAACATCTTCATGCTCCCATGTCGCGCCCTTAGGACCGTACCAGGTCCACTAGACCTTTACAAGCCCTATAGCTTGATTCTGGAGCTGTTTGTTTTTCCGGTCCAATATGCGCACAAGATGCACTTGCAGGACACCTTCTTGTTCCACCTAAATCACATTCCAATCGATAACATGATTAGCATTTGGTATATATTTCTTAAGCAATGAAACATGAAACACATTATGTACAGTCATAGATGCAGGTAATGCAAGCATATATGCAACTTCCCAGCTTCAGGGAACTCCTGTTAGCTTTCACTTTCAGGAAAACATGATCACCCACTTTGAACTCTATGTGGGTTTTGTTCTTATCAGCATAAATTTTATGCCTGTCCTTGACAGCTTTCAAATTCTGCTTAATTTTTATCATTTGGTTTTCCATCTCCTTGAGCAACTCTGGCCCAACTACTGCTCTATCAGCTGGATTATCCCAGCTCACTGGAGTATTGCACTTTCTTCCATAAAGTGCTTCAAATGGGTTAATCTTCAACGATGCATGATACCCATTGTTGTAGGCGAATTCTACCAAGTGCAGGTAGTCTTCCCATCTTGATGGTTTGTCCATCACATACATTCTCAGTATGTCTTCTATTACTCTATTCACCCTCTCTGTCTGTCCATCAGACTCAGGATGATAAGTTGTACTAAAGTTTAGATTCATTTCGAATCCTTTGAACAATCCTTTCCAAAAATTCAAGGTGAATTTCGGGTCTCTGTCAGACACAATCATTTTAGGAATTTCGTACAATCGTGTCACTTCCTTTATGAAAATATCAGCAACATCTCCTGCCTTGTGAGTAGTTTTCAGTGGAATAAAATGGGCAACTTTTGTAAGCTTGTCCACGACCACCATGATCGAATCATGCAGCTTGCTTGTTCTGGGAAATCCTATAATAAAATCCATTGTCACCACTTCCCACTTCCACTCAGGAATGGGTAAAGGTTGCAGCAACCCTGCTGGGTGCCTATGCTCAGCTTTAACTTTATGGAACTCCATACATCTGGCGATGTATTCAGCGATCTCTCTCTTCATACCCGGCCAAAAGTAATGGCTCTTGACCGCTGTTACTGTTTTTTGATATCCAGGGTGCCCTGCATAAGGCACATTATGCATCTCCTGCAAAATCATATGTTTCAAGCACTRGACATTGGGTACAAAAATTATGTTCTTGTACAACAGTATTCCATCGGTTTCCAATTTATAAATTTCCATCTTCTGTGGCATCTTACCCTGCTATAGCTTGGCTACCAATTCTCTGCACTGCAGATCTATATTTGCAGCCTCCACAATTTTGCTTTTAATATCAGTCTAATACATGCTAATGGTTGTAGCATGTAATTCATGCACCGTCCTGTTGAGTGCATCAGCCACTTTATTCTCCTTTCCTTTGATATGCTTGAGCTCAAAGTCGTACTCACACAAAAATTCCACCCACCTATTTTGTCTAGCATTTAAAGTTGGCTGATCAAACAAATATTTCAGACCGTTATGGTCTGTTCTGAGTTCAAACCTCCTTCCCATGAGGTAATTCCTCCATTTCCTCAGAGCGTGAATGATTGTTTCCAACTCCAAATCGTGAGTGGCATAATTATTTTCGTGCTCTTTCAGCTTCTTTGACTCATAATAGATTACAAATCCATTCTGACTGAGAAATCCTCCCAACCCTTCTTTACACGCATCTGTGCACACCATGAAATCCACATTTGGATCTACAATCCTCAATATTGGAGTGTTGGTTAACAGCTGCTTCAATCGCTAGAAACTTTTTTCACACTCTTTACTCCACTGAAACTTTTCCTCCTTCCTTTGCAAGGAAGTGATAGGGTGAGCTATCTTTGAGAACCCTGCAATAAACCTTTTGTAATAGCCCGCTAGACCCATAAAGGATCTAACTTCTGCCACATTCATTGGCGTTGACCATTCTCTGATGGCCTCAACCTTATCAGGATCCATGGCAAACCCTTCTTCTGAAATAACATGCCCCAAGTAATGGACATGCCTTTGATAAAACGAGCATTTGCTCAACTTGGCATACAGCTGGTGTTCTCTCAACACTTCCAGCACCATCCTCGGGTGTTGTTCATGCTCTTCCTCTGACTTGGAATACACCAAAATGTCATCCAGGAAGACTATGACAAACTTGTCTAGATAGTCCTTGAATACACCATTCATCAAGCCCATAAAAATAGTAGGTGTGTTTGACAGCCCAAACGGTACCACTGTGAACTCGTAATGACCATACCTTGTTCTAAAGGCAGTCTTGCTAATGTCTTCATCCTTTATTCTTACCTGGTGATATCCCAATTTGAGAACTATCTTCGAAAATATTTTCGCACCTTTCAACTGATCGAAAAGATCGTTGATCCTCAGTAGAGTATACTTGTTCTTGATACTTACTTTGTTCAACTATCTGAAATCAATGCACAGCCTCAACATCTCATCCTTCTTCTTCACGAACAAAACCGGGGCACCCCAAGGTGACATGCTTGGGCGAATGTACCCCTTCTTTAGAAGCTCTTCAAGTTGCAATTGCAACTCTTTCAGCTCTGGCGTACTCATTCTATAAGGAGATTTAAACACTAGAGCTGCTCCAGGCATCAAATTTATAGAGAAATCGATATCTCTCTTCGGAGGTAGTCTGGGTACCTCCTAAAATACGTTTTCAAACTCTGTTAGTACCACATGGTCTCCAATCTTTGAGACTTCATCTCTGGATGCTTCCTCCACACGGGCTACAAACAATTGACAACCTTTCATGTAGCACTTTTTCAACTGCATTGCTGAGATTTCTCTAACAACCACAGCTCTGGGAATTCCTTGGATTGTTTTTTGATTCCCCTCCTCATCCAGGCATGTAAATTCCTTGTTACGACAGTCCAGGAGGGCATGGTGTTGGTCCAACCAATCCATCTCAATTAAACAGACATAAGAGCCTAAAGGCAGAATATTAAATTCAGCCTTCGTGCTCAATCCATTCATGTCCACTGGACAGGACTTAACCAACTCAGTGACTTTCCTCTCGGTTCTTGTAGCCAATTGCACTAACCAAGATTTTTCATGTTTTCTTCTTGATAAATGCAAACTTTCCACCACCCTAGGATCTACATAACTATGGCTAGCCCCTGAATCAATTAAAATAATAAATGGTTGGTTGTTAATAATACCTTCCACTTCAATCATGTGCGACTAAAATTCAGCTTGCTTGTTGTCCAGGGCCGCATAGATCCTTGGCATTCTACTACCCATGTCCTCCACTGTTTCAGCTTGTTGAACATTATGGACAGCTCTTGCTTTGCCATTTTTAAGGGGACAATCTTTGTACTTGTGGTTCTCTTTACAGCACCAACACTGAATGGGTGTCTGTCTTGGCCTTTGTTCCCCCACTTCAACCATTCTCGACTCTCTAAACAATGGATGTCCTTGAGGACTATTTATGAAAAAGAGAGGTTTGTTTCCCTTCTGCCTCTGTTCTTTCTTAAACTTCCTCTGGTCATCCTAAGCCTTCCGAAAGGTAGGTTTTTCTCTTTGTTGTTCATATAAGCATTTCGCTCTTCTTATTATTTCTCCCATAGTCTTAGGATCATCATACTGAATCTTGTCACCAATGGGAGGTGGCAGTCCACTTAGATACCTCTGAATCTTGACAGCCTCATCTTTGATGAATGGAACATACTTCAGTAATTCCAAAAACCTTCGTTCGTATTCATCAATGGTCATGCTGCCCAGCTTGAGTTCGAAGAACTCCTTCATCTTTCTGTCATAGTATCTTTTAGTCAGGTATTTCTTCTCAAAATACCTCCTGAATTCCTTCCATGTGATATATTTCTCTCTAACGTCCTGCACCTGCACAAGTTGATCCCACCACATGGATGTTTTTTCCTTTTAGTTGATACATCGCAATTCTTCCTTCTGCATGAGAGGAATAATTCTGCAATTGGAAATATTTCATCATGCCAAGAAACCATGTTTTGGCATCTTCTCCTTCTTATGTTCTCCATCAAACGTAGGAGGCTTAATCTTGTTCATCTCCCCTTTCAATTCATCCACTCCAGATCTTCGGTGTTTTCTGGTAGGGGATGGGCTTGAACTACTGTGTGCTTCCTTATCATAATGCTTTAGGGAGCAACGATGATCTCTGCTACCACTCTTCGATCTTCTTTTTCTCTCAGGGGTCCTGCGACTCCCTGTTTTGCTTGTGTCACTCTCATTTTCCAATTTCCTTTCTATTATTTCCAGGTTCTTCAACATCTTTAAGTTGAATTCACCCTGTCAATCCCTGACCCTCATGAGATTTCGGCTATCATCTCGGCGAGCCTGGGCATCTTTCTGCAATCTTTCAATGATTTTCATCACATGCCCTTCCTTATTCAATTCTCTTATGTGCCCATAGGAGTTCGCTCCTTCGACTCCCAAGTTGGCATCCCTTCCTTCTCTTTCGTTCTCTGAATTGGAGGCAATCCACACCTCTTCCATTTCTATACTCGGCGTCGATTCGCGGCTATCCTGACACTCGTTGAACTCTGCACACACAACATGCAGTCAACCAAAGTTTGTCAGGCCTTAAACCCTTAATAAAACTACAACATTCATAAACCAACGCGAATAAGAAAATGTTTTGATTCCACAAATTTTCTGAGCTTTGTTTGGCTCTGCAATTTCCGACGATAACCCCCATTTTCTTAGTCCCCAACCCATGCGTCCACGGGCTGTGATCAAACGCTAAACTGCTAGGTGCTACAAGGCTCTCCAAACGAAACTTCGGGTTTCGGAATTCGAGGTTTTGGGTTTTGGGGTTTTGGTCCTGGAGGTTCTCGCACTCGCTTCCCTCTCCAAGTCCCGACTTCCGAAAATTCGATTTCCTTACCCTCCATGCCCATAGCACAGTTGTCGCCCACCAAGGTAGTGACACATGGTGTCCTTAAGAAGGTCCACCTCACTCCCAGCGATGTCAGGGGGGCCACTACTTTTACTTTTTGTTTTGGAGTTTCGGGCATCAGGAGTTCGTGCATCTACACATCTCGAACTTCCGTTTGCCGAAATCCTGAAATTGCAGTCTATTCATCTACTTGATCCAACGGTCAAATTCCTCTCCTACGATCTACGGTGTAGATCGTTTCAGGATTTCAGGGTTTCGGGTTTTCAGTAACTGGGAGTTCACGATGCAGTGATTCCAAATCTCTTTTCACTTCAATCCCTGAATTCCGAGACACGAGTTCTTGTACGAGATCCAACGATCCTCGATGATTTGGATCTAACGGTCCAGATCTATCCTATGCTTACACCTATCAAATCTCTTCAACCCTAACTTCCTCGCTAGTTGGTTGGATCTGACGGCTCACGGGATTTTGGCACTTCTTCCTAGAAGCGCTCCATCATCCGATTCTACCCTTGTTAATATCTTTCGCGATTCGGGACTTGGAGTGACCAAGAATTTGGCTTGTGCTCCAAGTTCACGATTCCTGAATTCACAAAATGATCCAACGGTTCAAACCAACCACAATCAACGACCCACATTTATTCTAGATCCTAGGGTGGCGAGTTTCTCCATCCACTAACCACCTTGCAACTTCTAGCCATCTTACGACCCTCACGATTTCGCAAGTTCTCCACAGAGAATTCTGACCGTCCAACTCTGCTTCTCAAGGACTTCTGGCCAATCACTTGGTACCCTCTTTCTGAACCTTCATCTACTTGATCCAACACTTCTGGTGTGGAGTTCTCTCTCTCCCTATGGCCATATACCACACCGGTTGTAGTTTTATAATACCACTACACCTCCTGAGATTTGTAACATGGTTAAGTAGTCTCTTGACACTCAGAACATTTTGAGGTCTGAAATTAGTCCTCCAAACACAATTTCTTCTCAAAACCTCGGTCCAAAGATCACTTATCCAGCCCATCCAGGCTCAGCGTTGAAACTAGGCTCTGATACCATACTGTAACGCCCTTGGTTGTCATCCCACTGATTAGGCAAACGCCACTGTGCGGAACAACATCATTCTCATACTTAATTAATAACATGCATTTAAGTCATATTAAACACATTTAACTCGGAGTAAGCACAAGATTACTGCTAACATAAATAATCCCTGGCATTAACAATAGTTCATATGCACAATAGAATACATGATACATTTAAGCATCACAGGCATGCAAAACATAATATTAAGCATAAGTTGATACTTATCTTTGAAACCATGGTAATTCCACCAACCACGTGCAGGCCTTCCACAAACCTCCCAGCCTTAGACCACGCTACTCATTATGTTCAGTAGTGGGTCACCCCTGAGCTGGGACTAAGCTCCACCCAAGGCAAGGAATCCTAGTCTAGGCTGAGGTTACGGGGAAAACTGCACAGAATAATCGGAAGGATTCTTCCCAGGATGACTTCTTACACCCACTACTCACGGACTCTCATTCCCCACATGCATGTTCTTCCGGGGAGTATACACCTTCACAAGCACAGTCCATCAATGCTTCACCTCCTTCTCTGGGTCTCGACAACAGGCCGGATCAGGAAGTCTTAAAGATCTGTAGCTAGTGCTGGACTCTCTCTGGAAGAATACCACTTCCCAGCAGACTCCTTCACCTGGAAATAGCTTCTCACAGGCCTGACAGACTGCATCTTCAACTAAGAGCCTTAAAACCCGGTTCTTCAACCCCATTTGACTCAATTCCCTCATGGTGAAGATATCCACAACAACAATAGAAATTCCGGTTAACTCACGGTGATAGCAGCAACAGAAATTTGGGTATGGACATCCAAAAATGGCAACAATCCACACTAAGACACAGCACGATTCAGACATTTACAGGGTGCTCGGACTTCACAGGAGACACGACTCGGTCTGCGAGTTTGCCACTAGTTTCAGGGTGCGTGACCAGGAATCAACACAGAGGTCGATAGTAGAGCTAAATAGAATTCACGAAGGATGGGGAATGGCAAAGAGCCTCAGGTGGAGAATGGAAAAATGCAAGAGAAAACAATTTTCCCGTGAGGGTTTCCTTCACAGTGCGTGGGTAAGCAAATGCAGACACAGAGGCAAAACGGGTTCAGACGGGCATCACGGTGAACTCAGACAGAGGATGACTGAATGACCAAACCACCCCCCCCCAATGGTTGACTTCTGTAGTTTTTTAACTGCATGTGCCTGGGTCGACACATGTCACCCATGAAGCTGCATGCACTCCATCAGCATGCGTTCCTCTCTAGGAACTTAGGACAAAACATATATTTCACATGGCTTTTGGAATAATATTAAAATATTATTCCCAAGGACTTAAGCCCCTAGGCTTAGCCCCTAGGCTCAACACTTGGCCTCTCTTTCCAACCTTCCATCCCCCAATCCCTTACCCACTATGTGGAAGCTTGAATCAAAAGGAGCCAAAACCATTTGAGAAAGAAGACGAATAGAACCATCATTGAGACAACCAATGCTACAAAGCATGATCAGAATCTTTCTAGGATTCCATGGGAAGAAGCATGCACAACATAGTATATGTGCAGAACAAGAGTCATCATCAGACTTTGAAAAACATAACTCCCGAAGAAGTCTTCACCGGAATGAAGCCTGAGATTGAGCACTTCAGTTTGTTTGGGTGCCCAATGTATTTCCATGTACCCAAAGAGAAGAAGTCCAAGCTAGAAGAAAGGATACAGTGAATCTTCAAAGACATCCCTAGTCAGAGACAAATTGAGACAAGCAGAGACGTTGTCCTTGAAGAAGAGACAATTTTTCAAAGACCCGGAGACTCTCAGATGGAGATTGACAGTGAGACAATACCTTCTCCCCCTTCAACAATTCAGAGGGAGACAGACATTACTTCAGGTCATCCAGGTTTCCCAGTTGATATGTTCAGAGATATTGCAGTAGGGCATAAAATGCCTACCTAGACTCACTATGCAAGAGGCAGAGAAACATACAAGCCTCTCAAGGCACATTCTGAGAAAGCAAAAGGGATTTTTGAGCTATCCTTCAGTCATGAGCCACTTCATTAATTTTGAGACTACTTGTCCTAGAGAAGAAACAAGAGAACCGGTATGGCAAGATGCCATAACAAAAGAATACTAGTATATCTTAAAAAAATGATGCATAAGATATTATTCAAGGACCAGAAAGGGAAGTCTGTGGTAACTTCCAAGTGGATCTATAAGATCAAGCATGCAGCTAATGGAAGTATCGAGAAATACAAAATGAGATCTATAGCTAGAGGTTTCTCATAAACAGAGGGAGTTGTCTATGATGAGACACTTGACCCAATGAACCAATACACTTCCATCCATACTACCATCCATGAGTTGGAAACCATATCAGATAGATAGATTCTTGATGAGTTTGGATTTCAATGAGAATCTTGTTGATCCAAACCTATACAGTGTTGGGGACGATAACCTGATCCTGATGACTTATTCAGAAAGCGTTTTTGTTGGATACAAGTAATCCTTGACTTTTGAAATCGAAATGAAGAATCCAAGTATGATACATTAATTCTTGGGACAAGAAGTATGACAGAGGACCGATAAGATTTTCCTGAGTCAAGGAAAATATTAAAGAAGTTCAGTATGACAAAATGCAAAATCCATCGTGATGGATTTAAAGAAGAAGAAGATTGATGATGATTCAAACGAGACTAATCCACAGCTGATTGGATCACTAATGTATATGGTTAACACCAGACTGGATTCATACCATGCAGTGAATGTGCCTAGTCATTTCATGACTCAACCAAGACAGATTCACTAGACAACAACAAAACATGTATTGAGATATATACGAGGCATAGTTGGATATGGCATGAGACATGCCTCCAGTGTGAAACTGAGTTTGCAGGATATACCGATTCTTATTGAGCAGAAAGTACAGTGGACCGAAAGAACACATCCAGTTGATGTTCTACCATGCAGTTTTCCATGGTTTCCTGATGCAACAAAAAACAAAACTCTGTGGCCTTGAGTACCACAGAGGCAGAGTATATAAGCATCGAGTGTGCGAATCAATGTGGATTCACAAGCTTCTGACATATTTACTTGACCATGAGATGGATCCTATGATGATGACCAAAAGTCGTGAGTAAAATCTCCTTGAGAACCCAGTGTTTCTTGATGGATCGAAATACAATGAGATGAAACATACTTATTTCATAGATATGATGCAGAGGAAAATTGTACACATGCAGTACCTTCCTACACATGAGTAGATTGCAGATATCTTCACCAAATTAACTTCGTGAAGAATGGCTCCCTAGTTCAGAGGGAGTGTCGATAACTCCAGCCAAGACAAAATTCAAAATACATATGTGTGAGACTTGGCATGATAAAGAATGCCTCCCCAACTGAGAGGGAGTGTTGATGAATGCAGCTATGTGAGACATTCTCCAGCGTACAAACCTGTGAAGTGTGGATCATTGCAGCTATGTGAAGCCTTTCTCTCGGCTTACAAACCTAAGAGAAAGCCCCTAAGAAGGGTTCATGGTTCCTGCCTGGGACAGAGCTAGGAACGTAGAGATGACCTCCTCCATGATGTGAGTGAGAAGAAATCCAGATGATTATCCGGTGGAAAAGAAATCTGTTGAGTTAGGATGTGTTTGTGGCTGAACACAAGGTGAACGTGTGAAATCCCAAAAGTGTTGGGCACATCGTCATGTGAACAGAAATGAAGATGATGTGATAGCCTCCTCTGAGCAGCAGAGCTGACAAGAAGACTCCAAATGATTCTCTTGTTGATGGCAGTGGGAAAGCAGATCTGTGGAGTGGACGTGCCTATGGACGAGGATAGGTGAACGTGTGAAGACCTGGTTCTTCTGTGCAATGCAGTCAATCAGAGCTATGACATCCCTATGGATGTGCCCCTAGTGGATAAGCACTAGTGGGTGTATCAGATCATTTTCTATATACTATTCAAAAGTCAGACCTACATGTAACCCTAATTGTTATGTAAAGGGTACAGGTCGGCCCCACCTTAATATGTTTAATAATAAATGTAAAAGATAATTAATATTAATATTAATATTAATTATTATAATAATAATAATAACAAATTATATAGTGACTTAGAGAGGTCGGCCATGTTGAGCCAATAGACACCTTTGTTGATTAGACAAGTCTAATATAAGTAAGGGATGATTCTCCATTGTGGAATCATATCTTTCTCATGAGTTTGGAAATTTCAGCAAACACTTCTACTTGGAAAAAAGGTGTGCACCTCTCTTGGGCGCTAGTCTTCTAGGGATTAAGCACCCTCTTGTGTGCTAAGTCATTCTTGGTTGTGAAAGGTCTTTCTCTTGAAGAATATAGCAAAGGATTTGGTTGGGTTTTCTTCCCTTGTTGAGAAGGGTTTCCCAGGATATATCTTGTGTTCTTGTGCATGGTGTTTATTCTTGTGATCTTGGTTGTTGCAACATTTTTGTTTATGGTTAAGACGTGATGAAATTGAAATGATCTACATGCTTAACCTAGCTTATGAAAAAACAACATAATAGGAGAAAGACTGCCCCTGGGCCATTCACCACTAGCCAAATCAGCGTGGCCCCGTGAGTGAATGTATCATTCTCCCTTGGTCAAATCAGCATGACCAATCTGGGAGAATGCCTACTTGATGTTGCTAACTAGAGAAACATCAACATGTAAGACCCATAGAGGCATTGTAAACCCATGCAATATTTTGTTGTGACATGGTATTGTAAGTTCTATAGAGCCATTGTAAACCCATGCAATGTTTAATCAAATCTCTAAGTCCTGTAGAAGTTTTAAAAGACAATTATTGTTCATTTTTTAGTGAATTCACCCAAAAACAACACTCAAATGTATGACACGGTATGTTGATGATGTTAAGGTTTAAGCTATTATTAGAGTTCTTTGCATTTCACTATATAACAATAGCATAAGATAGGATCACTAAGAAATACACAATCACAAGAGACACATCATTTATCCTGGGAAACCCTCATGGGGGAGAAAACCCACCAAAACTTCCTTATTATAGATAGCCAATACAATGCCAAGAGATAACTCAAACAAATACAGAAAGTCCTCTCCCAAGAATGCGCCCCTCTCTTTCTCTCTCTCTTCTCCAACTGCAACTCTGAAACTTGCTCCTCAATGAACAAGTGTGTGTGTGTGTGTGTGTGTCTAAATGAGGCACTAGCCTCCTTATTTATACAATTCTGGCACGTGTGGACGGAGGTGTCTCTTCACTGACAAGGCCGACTTCTTCTTCTGGGTGGTTATAACCACCTTTAATATATTATGGGGCCTCTTTAATATATTTTGGGGGTGACTTCTTATTCTGCCTATTACAATTATGTTTTGACCAATCCGCAAAAGGGCATTTGGTATTTTACAATAGACGACATGATCAATCCACAATAGGGGATTGATATAATGAATAATGCAACAATAATAATTAGAATACACTTTGCAGTTACATTATTTCAACACTCCCCCTTAACAAGAAGGGTATTCTACAACGGCATCATGCGAGAGAGAGGACATCATCAGGTGGGTGAGAGGACAGTATCATCAATATCATCTTGAAACACTGACTGGCGTATCTATAAATCATCATAAGTTTTTCTCATCATCAACACAACACGGAGGCTGGAGCATCATCAACACAGCATGGAGCTAGAGTAGCATCATCATCCTCATCGGTATGAGGCTAAGGTAACATCATCATCATCTTCAGCATTAAAGATGAAATAATATCATCATCATCATCTTCAGCAAGGACTCAGGAGTTGAAGTGGCATCATCATCATCATCTTCAGCAAGGACTCAGGAGTTGAAGTGGCATCATCATCATCATCTTCAGCAAGAGGTTGAAGTGGCATCATCATCATCAACTGCATCGACATGGATTAGTATAGCACTAATACATCCTCATCATCAATAACAGCACAAGGTTGATACAACATCAAAAGCAGCAATATTACAGCACAAAGGCTGGCAACACATCATCACAGCACGAGGCTGGCAACACATCATCACGGCACGAGGCTGGTCACGTCATCATAGCACGAGGTTGGTCACATCATCACAGCACGAGGTTGGTCACATCATCACAGCAATTAAGCTGGAATCACAACACAACGATTATGTTGGAATCACAACACAACAATTAAGTTGGCATCAACAATTAAGCTGGAATCTCAACACAACAATTAAGTTGGCAGCACAATACTAGACTGGCTTTACGTCACAGCAATTAAGTTGGAAGTACAGTGCTAGGCTAGCCTATCTCAACACAATAATTAAGCTAGAAGCACAGTACTAGACTGGCTTTATGTCACAGCAATTAAGCTGGAAGCACAGTACTAGGCTGGCATATCTCAACACAGCAATTAAGCTAGAAGCACAGTACTAGACTAGCTTTACGTCACAGCAATTAAGCTAGAAGCACAGTACTAGGCTGGCATATCTCAACACAATACTACTCCCCCTTTCGAGGGAGGTCCTTTCGGACTATACCAAGCTTATCTCGAAAGTGCTCAAACTTTACATGAGTTAGAGGCTTGGTCAACACATCGGCAACATGTTCATCTATGCTAACATATTGGAGCTTTATGGCTCCTCTCTGCACCATGTCACGGATGTAATAATATCGGATCTCTATGTGCTTCGACTTTTCATGAAATACAGGATTCTCTGTCATCTTTATGCAACTCTGGTTGTCACATAGGATCGTGGTTGCTTCCATCTATAGGTCAAATAGACTCGTCAACAACTTTCGAAGCCATATACCTTCGCAGCTGGCAAAACACGCAACAATGTATTCTGCTTCCGTTGTACTGAGAGCAATGTTGGATTGCTTCCTACTCTGCCATGAGATCATGGTTGATCCCAAACTAAAACAGCATCCTGAAGTGCTCTTCCTGTCAGAGACACTTTCAGCCCAATCTGAATCAGTGTACCCACTCAGTGTGAAATCAAGATCTCCATCATAGTTGAGACCACAATCTAATGTACCCTTAAGGTACCTCATCACATGTTTTGCAGCAACTAGGTGAACATGTTTGGGTTCTACCAGAAACTGACTCAAGGTGTTCAAGGCAAAACAGATATCTGGTCTGGTGTTCGTCAGGTACATCAGCGATCCAATGATCTGTCTATACAATGTGGCAGCAATCAATTATGACAAAGTGTCGACTAGTAGCTTCAGCTTGGCTTCCATGGGTGTATTCATGGACTTGCCCTCCAACATGTCAAATATCTTCAGGATTTCGATTGCATACTTCCCTTGGTTAAGGAAGATTCTCTCTAGACTCTGCCATACCTCAAGACTTAAGAAATAATGCATTAGGCCAAGGTCTTTCATCTCAAATTTTGAAGCGAGCTTCTTCTTACATTTGATGATGAGCTTTTCTTCTCTAGTTAAGAATAAGTCATCCACATACAACAACAATATCATCAGCTCATCATTCATAACCTTGAAGTAGAGGTTAGAATCTGCTTTACTCTTGGTAAAGCCCAAGCTCGTCAGGAAACTGTCAATTCTACCATATCAAGCTCTAGGAGCTTGCTTCAACACGTATAGATCCTTTCTTCAACAACTATTGTTTTTTATGCCTTAGCGGGTTCTCCATCTTGAAATGGAATGGATGTTGCAGGCAGGGATTCAGGTAATGCCCTTGCTCTTGTTGGCATTGGAACTTAAACCGGAGAAGCTGGGAAAGGAATTTCAGGGTAGGAATCATTTTATCTTCAATCTTCAAATCAATTTTTCTTATTACATTGTACCAATCTGGTACACTTACTTAGTTGCAACTCAATCTGCACAATCATGTGCTAGCTCTATGTGCTTTTTGCAAGGCACTATCTGTCTCACTGATTGAGAGTATGTCCTCTACTCTCTCTTCAACTGTTCCTTCTGGAATCTGGGACTCTGCACCTGCAGCTTCTCTGAGGCTGAGAATGATTGCTTCATTCTCATTGTGGCTGCTAAAATATGAGAGTAACTCCTCTTATTTTATCACGACAACAGTTTCATCTAAAACTGAGAGTGGCTCAATAACTGATATTGAAGATAGCTCTTCTTCTTTCATGGAGGTAACTCTATCTTTCATTGTAGTCATGTCTCCATGACCCAACTAGTGTATTGCACCAACTGCCACTCAGTTTTAAATATGGGGATTGCTCCCCCTACATCTCATACTATATATGAATCATGGTTGTTCTAGTTGTCTTCATAAATACTGGAATTATTTCTTCAATAAGTGTCTCGTCATAGTCTTCTCCCTTTTGCAGGGAGAATACTCTGGACATACATCAGGTTTTGTACATCTGCAACATGTTTGATCTGTATAGATCAATATTGGAAGTCAACACTGACTTCTCTTCTCACGGAAGAATCCATATCCTAGTCTTTCTAACTGGCTTCCTTCTTTGCCACTAAAACAAGGGAATCTTCCCAGGAGATTTCATATCTCCTAGAAGTTTCTGAAGCTATGATATAGTCTTCTCACGACATCTGTCTCCCAGTCATGGAAGTTGACTCTTCATCTGATACTTTCTGAGATCATGCTTACTCTCGATTTCTTACGAGTCTATAATGACTTCATCATCTCTTACAGGGTTTACTTGGTGTTGAATACCAAGTCGAGTTATGCTTCTCGTTCCAGTGTTCGGTCATTTTTTGAGCCTTCTACTCCTTTCAGTCAATCTTCATATGAGATATTCTAAATCTCAAGAGATAGCTTCTTCTTCATCTTCTTTGGTACATGAGTGTATATGGTCATGTACATAGTCTGCTTCATGTCTCATTTAATACGTTCCCTTCTGCAACCTTCACTATAGCTTCCTCAGGGTTATTACATGTGACCTGGAACAAGGTCAAAAAAACAGCAAGCAAGAATAATATCCTTTTGATAATAGTAGATAAAGCAATAGCACGAGTAATCATCATAGTAGCTCCTTTAGAGCTATCACTCGTGGCTTGTCAAAAGAAAAGATCAAAAGAAAAGATCAAAAGTAAGAGATACAATACGAAATGAGGTCAACATTGTTATACTGTTGTGAGCAAACATTCCTTCATGGAAACCTGGAACTAACACACGAGGTTTCTCCTGGGACCTGGAGCCTTGTCCTCAAGAATGAGTGCTTGTTTTTCTTCCAAGTCTCCTTCGCTCAAGATGACGAGTGCTTTCTTCAACCTATCTTCTGTACTGAGACAATACGCTATCTTGACAAAAGGTTGGGTTAGAGGATAAGCTCTATGATCTCAACTTTTAATCCATCTAATACCCTGACTCGGAATTTGATCAAAGTTTAGAATGATGGTCATAGCTCCAACATGCAACACTGATCAAAATAATGTCATAACAAATAGATGCATATCAAAATAATCACACATGAGTTGCATCATTCCTCTGAATGTGTTGGATCTTGAGATCCTTCTGTATCTATGGCAAGAGATCCCTTCTCCTACAAATACCCTTTAAAGCTTAATCGTTTAAACATGTGTGAGTACATACCTCTAACGGCGTTTGCACGTAGAGGCACCATCTATTAGCAGCGGAAATGATCACCAACTCTTAAGAACTTCAAGGGTGACTGCAACTGGTACTACGACTGCAACTGCAACTGATACTGCAACTGCAATTGATACTTCAACTGGTTCTGAGACTGCAACTGCAACTTAGGGTTTTATGGGGAAACCCTAATTTTTCAAACTTCAAATTTTGAAATTTTGATCCAGGGAATAGATGCGCTGAGCTGAGGCGAGTAAGCTGGTGCAGTCAGATTTCAGAAAATCCAACTTTTACCCCCTCAAACTTGACCAACGGATTTCTGGACTGGTGCTTCTGGTTTTCTGGTGCTTCTGGTACTCTGGTTTTCTGGTACATTGTGAAAACTAGGGTTTCACTTTTCGGAAGATCTAGCCACTAAAAAGTTGTGTTGAGGATGCCAAAGTGATCCTTGAGGTAGGGCGCACTTTTCTAGATGGTTTTGGGGCTGAAATACTTCTTCAATAAAAAGCCCTAATTTGCATGTAAGGCAACAGTGATGTTTTTCACTTTCTCTTGTGAAAAATGCTCCTTTCAACTTAGCTATTATTAGAGTTCTTTACATTTCACTAGATAACAATAGCATAAGATAGGATCACTGAGAAATACACAATCACAAGAGACACATCATTTATCCTAGGAAACCCTCATGGGGGAGAAAACCCAGCAAAACTTCCTTATTATAGATAGCCAATACAATGCCAAAAGATAACTCAAACAAATATAGAAAGTCATCTCCCAAGAATGTGCCTCTCTCTCTCTCTCTCTTCTCCAACTGCAACTCTGAAACTTGCTCCTCAATGAACAAGTGTGTGTGTGTGTGTGTGTAAATGAGGCGCTAGCCTCCTTATTTATACAACTCTGGCACGTGTGGACAGAGGTGTCTCTTCACTGGCAGGGCCGACTTCTTCTTCTGGGTGGTTATAACCACCTTTAATATCTGGGGCCTCTTTAATATATTCTGGGGCCAACTTATTATTCTGCCTATTACAATTATGTTTTGACCAATCCACAAAAGGGGATTTGGTCTTTTACAATAGCCGACATGATCAATCCGCAATAGGGGATTGATCTAATGAATAATGCAACAATAATAATTAGAATACACTTTGCAATTACATTATTTCAACAGATGAGATATTGTATATTGAGTACCATAACAACTCAAATATGCCTTCTCATTTTGAGAGATTGCATATATACTCACCTTTCATATGTTTTGCAAATGTTCTCCTTTCTATCTAGAAAGGATTCTCTTCCTCTCAACTCTCTCTCAATGTTATTTACTGAAACATGTGACATGGTATTGTAAGTCCCATAGAGGCATCATAAACTCATACAATGTTTTGTCAAATATCAAAGTTCCACGGAAGTTACATGTCATATCCCCATTTTTGGGTTCCCATGTTCTACAGTGGAAATGACTTATGTGGCTTTTTAGTGAGGAAAAAGGGAGACAAAAGGAGTTATTTAATGTCACTTAGTTAGGAGATGTTATGTTTTTTTTAAGTGACATTAAGGAAATAAAGTAACTTTAGATTAATAAGTTACTTAAACATTATTAAAGTGGCTTTTAATCTTAAAGTGAAAGTAAAAGGGGAATAAGGGTCATATTTGATTTAGTCAAAAGGGGGAAAGTTCTAGAAGGCATGGAAGAAGGATAAAAGGAGCAGTAGCTCTTCACTATGGATTATGTTTTGGATTGATCTCTTTGGAGTGCTCTTGGAGCCAAGGTTTTTGTTAGGGTTTGGAAAAACCTTTCCATTGCAGTTTAATTTTGGTGGTGCAATATCCACCCTAGTTAGACAAGGAGGAGGATCCATCCAGGATCTTCAACTGAGCTTCAATTGTGGTTTGATATCAGTTTGGAGGTGCAGATTCGTGGGATTTTTGGGTGATGACTATGGCATCTTCTATGTTTTTGGTTTGATATTATGTTTTCGGTGTTGTACTGCAGCTACCATAGCAACCATTAGACATTGTACTTTAGGTTCCATTCATAATAAAATACCCATGTGTTTTCTCCATATTATGAGTATTTCAATTGCATGCAATATGTTTGACAAAATGTTTATTGGTAGAATCATGTAATTTGTTGTCAACTAGATTAAGCCATAAAGAATACTTGTAATGCAAATTGTTTGATGAAATCACTAATATCCTAGTCAGCTGGAGATATTACATTTTAAATGTTGATTCTTGTTATTCATTTTGAGTGAATGTACTTGGAAACAACACTTAAATGTATAGCGCGATATGCATATGAGATATTGAATATTGAGTACCATAACAATTCAAGTATGCCTTCTCATTTTGAGAGATTGCATATATACTCACATTTCATATGTTAGCAAATGGTTTCATTTTTATCTAGAAAGCATTCTCTTCCTCTCGACTCTCTCTCGATACCATTTACAGAAACATGTAAAGCTAGAGATATTGAATGGACTTTGAGAGCTACCCTCAAGGGGGGATCATTGTAAATTGTTGTACCTCATCTTTCCCAAGTGCATGTTTAGCGAGGAAGTTGGGGATAATATTTACTTAATCAAAATTTCAATTCTTGAAAAATCCACAAGGAAACATTCCTCAAGAATCAAAAGTTATGGATGTACATAACCAAAGATAATTCCCCTTTGGAAGATGCATCAGAGCTAAAATGTTTGTTGATTTCTCACCAATAAATACACCAAAGCTAAATACCTAATGAATTCATAAGTGTGGTTCTATGTTGAAAGATACATCAAAGCTAAAATGCTTGGTGATTCCTCACTAGTAGATACCCCAAAGATAAAATGCTTTAGGACTTCATCAGTGTGGTTTCCAACTAGAAGATACAACAGAACTAAAATTCAAAGCATAATAATGCAAGGAGAAGATACACAACATTATTACTCTCACAAAAGGAATCAAATCGAGTTACTATTGTGTCGAGAGGAAAGTGGCCCCATAAAATTGTAAGACAACTTCAAGAGTTGTTCAAAACAGGGATAATACCTCCTTAATTTATTGTCTTGAAAATAAAGTTATTTACTCTCTATCCCGGTGAGTCCGTTAGAGTGGAATAATATGTCTCTATTCTCCAAAATCCACACTACCATCAAGGATGTTGGAAGACGAAACCAGAAGTAAAGTTTTACCACCTACTCTTCTGAAAAGCAACCTCCCTAACAAGAGGATAAAACTGTCACCTCAATGGACAAAGGACTAAATGATCCCTAGCTGACAAATCAAAGATTGTTAACCTCGCTAACAAAGAGGATAAAACTGTCACCTCGGTGGATAGAGGACAAAATGGTCCCCACTAACAACCTAACCAACCAATCAAAGGTTGTTCCTTTTGTATAAACCACTTTTTTTATGCTGGCGGAATCGGCAACTGGGCCGGTCTCGTACTCGCGTGACACGGGGTCGATTCCGACCGCTACCACTATAACCTCCAGGTGCCATACGTATGCCCCTTCCGCAGGCACGGGTAAGTCGGGGGGATTTGAACTTGAAACCTCATCGTACATAACACGCTATATCACGGCACTTGCCAATTGAGCTGCCCCCCGGGGGCTTTGTATAAACCACTTTTGACATAAGGTAATATGTGGATTGTCTCTCCATATGGTATAAAGGATAGATTGTCATAACGTCTCTTACCCCTAAGTCAATCTTAGAGGTCAATGTTAGTGTATAATATTGATTTGTCTTATTACCATTAACATAATAATAATAATAATATATTACATATTATATTATTACTATTGTTATATATTTAGGGTGTGACTGATTACTCATAAGTCAATTTTAGAGGTTAATGTTAGTGTATAATATTGATTTATCTTATTACCATTAACATAATAATAATAATAATAATAATATATTACATATTATATTATTATTATTGCTATATACTTAGGGTGTGACTGATTACTCATAACCTTTTACTGATGACATACTCCTTTGTTTTACTACTTTATTTATGGAGATGTACAATGTACATACCCTACCCTCCTCCAGATTCAAACCAGTGAATCTTAGAGGTCAATGTTAGTGTATAATATTGACTTGTCTTATTACCATTAACATAATAATAATAATAATAATATATTACATATTATATTATTACTATTATTATATATTTAGGGTGTGACTAATCTCATAAGTCAATTTTAGAGGTCAATGTTAGTGTATAATATTGACTTATCTTATTACCATTAACATAATAATAATAATATATTACATATTATATTATTATTATTGCTATATACTTAGGGTGTGACTGATTACTCATAACCCTTTACTGATAACATACTCCTTTGTTTTACCGCTTTATTTATGGAGATGTACAATGTACATACTCTACCTTCCTCCAGATTCAAACCAGTGATTTCCAAGGAGAAAACACATGTTTTTCTATAAAACCTCACACAACAATAATAATATCTAATTTAAAGTCACAGCCTAGCCAAACACCAAATTGATGTATGAGGCCCTTGTTTCATTGCTTAGTCTATGGAGGTGTACATACCCTACCCTCCTCCATATTCGAACATATGACCTCCAAAAAGAAAACACATGTTCTTAACCATTAAGCACACTCAAGCTATGACTAATGTTTTAAGAAATTTATGCCAATTGGTGAATTTAATTTTGTCAAAATAATAAAAAATAACAATCTCAGAAAATACAACCCAGAAAGTTGTGTTGATGCTGACAGGCCTTGAACCATTATATTATCTGCTGCAAGAACTCTCCCCTGGCAGTATTTTGGGTGTTTTATGAATTTATTGTTTAGAAATATATTTGTCAACTACCAAGAATTTTCATAATATGAATGTAGGATCCATGTCAACCAATATAGAGTATTAAATCTTAGGCACACGTCTTTGGTTTTTAACTACTGCAACAAAGCACTAAAAGCATGTTTATGCACATCTATTTCATTTCTTGAAACAATTCACGGCCTTCCAATGTAGCATTTTGCTTCCGAATATGATACAAGTCATTAGATACACTGTAATGCTGCTATAAAGGATCCTATCCGATGCACTTCTAGTTTATTAATGCAAAATTTGGAAAAACAGAATAGCAATGCTCAGGAATCTGAAAGAGCCTCGGTATAATTGAATACCATGCCCTGAGCAATGCCTCTGGCTCTGTCGTGCCCATAAAGCTTATCTATTAGAGCAATGGAAAACTCCATCGCTGTTCCAGGGCCCTTGCTTGTAATCAATTTTCCATCAATCACAACTCCCGCATAAACACCACTCTGATCTACAAGTTTGCTGCAAAAGGATGGATGTGCTGTCGCCTTCTTATCCTATCAAAGAGAAACGCAAAATATGAAAAACCTCTAAATACGAAAGAAACATGGAGATTTAGGCAAAACTTGGGAGCCAATATTATGTTAGTTTGTTACAACAAGCAACATGCAAAGGTCATACAAACCTTTAAGAGCCCTTGGGATTCTAGTACTACTGCTGGAGATGCACAAATAGCTCCATAAACCCTATTTGATAATGCTTGCTCTCTTAGTAGCTTTTTCAAGGGCTCGCACATTCCCAACCTTTCTGCTCCAGGCATTCCACCCTGTAAATATTACAAGAACCCATAATTCAATTTAATGTAATAGTTCAACTAATGCTATGAATTTACCCACATATAACCAAAAGCAGAGATTTGTCAAGACTGAACCATTTATGAGCACAAAATTCAAGATAAAATTTAACAAATTTGAATCTAAATCTATACTAGATCTTAAATTCACAGCTCCTAATTTGCAGCAACTTTGCAACTAAATACTACTAATATCCCGTCCTTCCCCACCACCTTCTCCACCAAGGTGAACAAGTAGCCAAGGTTCATGGTTCATGCTGCAGGTATGGGGATGCCATGTTGAAAATTACTGTGCATTGGGTGCAAGGTAAAGGGTGCATTACACACACATGAAATCTGTAGAAAATTGAAAAACAGGTCTAATAAAATGTAAAAATAGTTACCAGTGCCTTTGGTTTTTACTGCATATAAGTTTATAAGCCAACGAGTTTGGAGTAATCCATTGATTCCATTCACTCATCATCAGGGCAGAAAGGAAGATAGAATGAGTGGAGTTCCAGATGATGAAAGAGGAGGGATATATACTAAGTGAAACAATGAAAGATTCAAACAAAGAGAGGCCGGCATTGGAAAACGTGAAAGCAAAGTAATAAAATAAAATGAAACAGATGAGAGATAAATTAACAATAAAGATGATTCAAAAGATAATACTTATTCCTTTCTCTTTCCGTCCTTTGTTATATTTGTACCCTCTCCTTTCTCAAATCTCCATTTTTCAAATTTGATCCATCATTCCCTTCCTTTTTTCTCGTCTCTCCTTAACCTGTTGGTTTGATTTTGCTCCTTAGCCTGTTAGTTGATGTACTCTTTTGTTCTCCTCTCTATTCTTTCTTGCCCTTTATATTTCTGTATAGCTTGTATCTTTTATGGTAATTATTGTTTTTTGTATTTTTCATCATTTTATCTTTTAAGTGATTCTTTTTTATCATTTTTTAATAAAATCTTTGACTTCTAATCATTTTTAATTTTACTTTTTAGTCTCATCATTTTTAGTATTATCTTTTGAATTGCCTTTATTATTATTTATCTCTTACACTTCTTGTTAAGCCCTAAACCTGCACTTCAGCAAATATCCAAGCCCAACATAGTAGTGCACATCAAGGGTAATATAGAAGTGCCATCCATTGTCACCTCAGTGGCCACGTCCCTCACGTTAGGCTGGCTCTTCTCCAGCACAAGAGGGGATTCCCTACTAGGATTTACTAAATCTGTCCTTTAAACCCTTGAAATAATTTTCAGATTTAGTAAAAACAGGAAATATATGATATGCAACGAGATTTTAGTGGTGATTTCAATAATTAAGTGCCTTGACAATTGGGTATGGAGTCAAGATGTATGATTTGATTGGAAAGCGTAAAAAATAATAAAATCTTAGCAAACCCGCAAATGTAGTATTATACCAGTTATAACAGATCTGAAACATTGATTTTAAGCCAAGTATTAATGATCATAGATACACTCAACACAGATCCAATCCTGCTTGCATCAAACAGAATACACCAGATAAGAAAATGAAACAGCGGGACAATTTTCCATTGAATAAAAGCCCATAAAACATTACACTTTTACATAATCCAGCTGAAGAGGATTAAAGCATCTCTGTTTCAGCCCTTCCTTCACTAATTATGACCAGCAGCAAAAACCAAGTACAATATACCAGCAAAGAAACAAATGCAAACATGAAAGAACCACTCTTATTTGAATGATACGGCCCCAAAATTTATTGAAGACCTTCCAAATTTGTTCAATATCAGCCCCTTAACAATTTCCATAAAGTGTTCTATGAGTAGTCACCTGGTTTGTGTTAGACACCTGGTTTGTGTTCGAGTTCGACAACCTTGAAGTTCAACAAAAATTCGACAGTGATAATTTTGGGAATAAAATTCGGCATTAAGTTCGACATACTCAATTTTTTCCAAACAGTTTTTTTAAACAATTCCCTACTTGCATATGAAGATTAGTATAAAATACATACGTCAATTTTTTCCAGTGTTTTTTAAACAATTCGCTACTTGCATATGAAGATTAGTATAAAATAGTGTATTATTATTTTTCACACAAAAAGAATAACATAGAAAATTAGAACTATGAAAAAAGTTTGCTAAATTTCAGTAATAAATATATTTATCACCATTAAAATTTTCCAAATATATTATAATATTAAAAAAATCTTTAAAATTATATCTATAAATAGGATTTGATTATAAATCTTTAAAAATATATTTGAATATTTAAACTATTTATAAATAGGATTTAAATATGTAATGGACTCGGGTACCGTCGGGGTATGGGTCGAGACTGGAGGGAAAATATTCTGGTCGAGGCCCGTGGGTCAATTTGATAGTCGATTTCATACATATTCAATATAGCCTTTCTCTGCGGGCATGAACACCCAGAACATTGGCATGCATGTCGGGGATGGGCGGCTTCTTTTGTGCAGAACAACCTTCGAGTTCCAATACTATATACGTGAACTGGGTTTCGGCCATATCAAGTCACTGATGAGCATTACCGGAAATCGAAGTCATGTTGGGTGTTGTTCGTGAGAGGAGGTGCAAGCGAAAAATCCAAACGCGATTTGCAAATCGAATGGAGTATGGGCACGTCGCAGGAGGAAGAAGAGTATGGCAATGATGTTGGGCAGCGTTTCTCTGGTTTTAATTTTCTTTTAACCATGACAGCGTCGAACCTCATCAAACCCTAGCCAAACTTAAACAAATTCGGGTGAATTTTTTGGTGTTCAAGTACAGATTCGAGTTAAGCTTGAAGTTCGGTGAACTTGATGAAATATGTTCGGAATCGAATGATAATCGACGAATTTCGAATTTAAAATTTGGAAATCGCCGAACCCGGTGACTAAGAACTTTCTCCCACATAAAATCACCAATTGCAAGTAAGGTAATGACACTCTTTTATAGTTTTCTTCTTGCCAATAGAATCCTTTAGAAACCCTAGGGTACCCTCTTAGAGTTTTTGATCAATTGGCGATATGTCACTTCGTGGGTGAAACGTTCCACTAAGTAATGTTTTTTTCATGGTGTATGAGTTGTTCTAGGACCTTCTAGGTAGAGTGTTCCCTTCAAGTGTGGTATATACATTGAATGATGGACCTCCTGTGTGTCTTCTAAACTCTTTCACAGAAAACGCTCCCTTCAAGTGTGTGCTTTAAGTGCCAAATGGCATCTCTCTTATGTGTAGCACTCTCTAAGAAGGGATCCATTGACCAACATTAGTCCAAATACAACAAAAAAAACCTAAAAAGGGGGAGAACTCCTCTAGAAATAACCATACTCCTTGATGTTAAAGTTTGCAGCAGAGTGAGGCAGTTTTCTCCAAGACTACCTTGTGTAGGATGACTTGAGACTTGGAGAAGAGCCTTATTTGAGACAAGGCAAAAAGTCTTGTGAGCTTTGTATAAGCAAAAGCCAAGACAAGAGTATATTGTTGATCAGTCTTATTCATGACAACACTGAGTGACCTCATGTGTTGACGTATTGCCTTGTGTAGGCAAAAGTGGTGTGTGAGGTTTTCCTAGGCCAAGCGATTGACCATGAGTGGAGAACCAGATGGTCACATCCTGAGACAAATGATCTTTCTTATACATGAGATGCAAATGATGTATATGTGATGAGCTAGTATGATGGCACGTAAGACCATGGCTGCCATGAAAGACTTGTGATTGTTGGAAGAAAGAAGAAGAGTCTAGCTTGTAGAAAAGTCGAGTTGCAAAGATGACCTGCAAGTCGAGTTGCAAAAGTCGAGTCATGCAAAGACGAGTTGTCAAAGAGTTGATTTGTCAAGTCAAGTCATAAAGACGAGTCATGCAAAGCGAGTTTTCAAAGAGTTGAGTTGTCAAGTTCGAGTTGTCAAAGTCGAGTCATGCAAACTCAGCAAAGTCAAGTTGTCAAGTAGTCTGCATGTAAAGTCGAGTTGGTAAGTTGAGTTACTAAGACGAGTTATCTTAGTTAAGTCAAGTGATAAAGACGAGTTCCATAGTGAGTTATGGAGAAATAATTATTATTAATAGAACTCTTTGTTGATATTTTACTTAATACAGCAAGCAGTTACAGTTCTTCTTTATTATTACAATCATTTAGCACATTAGCTCCATATATAAGATCACTGAAAGAGAGGCAAACACAGAAACAAGAGAGACATAAAGATTATCCTGGGAAACCCTCTAGGGGGAGAAAACCCAACAAACTTTCTCAATATAGATTAGCCAACCAAGAACAATGCTTCTCTCCAAGAGAGAACTAACAAAGCAGAAGATCCTCCTCTACTCCTTCACTAGGAAAGAGTAGTGCACCACTTGATCAAGATGTATCCCAGAGATAGACCAAGAACCCTCCTTGACGTCACACCTGGTTGCAGTAGCTTCTCCTCCAAGACTTGCGCACTTTTCCTCTTGTTGCAGAGCTTATAAGTGAGTGAACAAGTGAGGCGCTACCCTCCCTTATAAATAGTAGTCTAGCCTCCCTAAATTAGGTTTGGGCCGACATGACAATTTAACCTCTTAAATTACATTTAATTGTCAAGGCACAATAGGGTCATCTTAATAAATATAATATAATAACATTCTTTAGGGTTTGTCTTGGTCAAATACAATAAGGATATCTTTCGAAGCTACTCAATCTTCAACACTCCCACTTAGCAACGAAGGTATTCTTCTTGTCACGGTCATCATCTCTGCTTTTTCGCTTCTACATACTTGGTCATTGTCTTGTTGTCAATCACGGATCTATATATCATAGGAAGTTATGCACTTTCACTGGAATAACGTATTAGCCTGCATTGGGGTAGTGTACCAGCTTGCATTGGGGTTACCAACCTGCACTGGGGTAGTGTACCATCCTGCATTGTGGTAGCATACCAGCATGCGTTGGGGTTACCAACCTCCGCTGGGATAACGTACCAGCCTGCGTTGGAGTTACCAATCTATGTTGGGGTAGCGTACCAACCTGCGTTGGGGTTACCAACCTATACGAGGGTAGCGTAGCAGCCTGTGTTGGGGTTACCAACCTGCGCTGGGGTAACTCATCACTTCCCTCTACTAGGGATTGCATCACATACCTGTACTGGGGATCACTTCCTACTTCTGGGGAACACATCACTTCCCGCTACTGGAGAACACATCACTTCCCGCTACTGGGGAACACATCACTTCCCACTTCTAGGGAAGTCTTTCTGGATCACTCCAAGCTTGTCTCTGAAAAACTCGAACTTGACTCTGGATAGGGGCTTAGTGAACACATCTGCTACATGTTCGTCGATGGCAATATACTGGAGCTTTATTGCTCCCTTTTGTATCATCTCACGGATATAATGGTACTTGATATCGATATGCTTGGACTTCTCATGAAACTCTTGGTTCACTAACAACTTTTATGCAACTCTGGTTGCCATACATGTTTCCTCCAACTCGAGATCAATCAATTTATGTAATCAACTTCTGAAGCCACATTGCTTCGCTACAAGCTGACCATGTTGCCACATACTATGTCTCTGCGGAACTGAGTGCCATATAGGTTTGCTTCTCACCGAGTCACAAGATCATAGTTGATCCCATACTAAAGCAATATTTGGATGTACTTTTCCCGTCTGTGACACTGCCTGCCCAATCTAAATCTGCAATCTTATCTCACATTTCGAGATATATCTGGGTCCATAATCGATTGTACCCTTTAGGTACCTCATCACATGTTTTTCCATGATCATGTGAACATGTCTTTCACCGCAAAACATATATATGTCCTCGTGTTCTTCGCACCAAATTTTACCAACATATTGTACCAAACTAGTACACTTGTTCAGCTACAATTCAATCTGCACAATCATCTGTTGGATCTATGTGTTTTCTGCAAAGCACCATCTGTCTCATTGTCAGAGAGTATGTCCTCTACTCTCTCCGCAATTGTTCCTTCTGGAACTGGAACTCTACACCTGTAGCTGCTTTTTCTGAAACTGAGAATGACTGCTCCATTCTCACTGTAGTTGTTGAACTCTGAGAGTAGCTCCTCTACTCTATCACGATAGTAGATTCATTTGCTCCCTCTGAATCTCATGCTACATCAACCTCTTTTAATGGATCATGGTTGTTCTATATATACTTTTTCTTATTACTAGAGCAATTGTCTTGTCATAGTCTTCTCCCTCTTGTTGGGAGAATCCTCTAGACACAAATCAAGCTTTGTACATCTTTATATTGTTATCTACAACATGCTTGATCTGCTAGATCAATCTTGGAAGTCACCACTGACTTCCCTTCTGGTCAAGGCAAAGTCCATATCCCATTCCTTTTGACTAGCATCCTCCTTTGTCATTGAAACAAGGGAATCTTCCCACGAGATTTCACATCTCCTAGAATTCTATGAAGCTACGATCTA
Source organism: Picea engelmannii (assembly GCA_009831015.1). Taxonomy (NCBI): domain Eukaryota; kingdom Viridiplantae; phylum Streptophyta; class Pinopsida; order Pinales; family Pinaceae; genus Picea; species Picea engelmannii. The sequence continues at coordinate 314,131 of ML780608.1, read as the reverse complement.
GTCTTCTCAACTCGTGGCATCTGTCTGTCGGTCCTGGAAGACGTCTCTTTTTCCATCTGATCCTCTCTAAGATCGGGCTCACTTTGAGTCTCCATGCTCCCTCTGAAGCTTGACTCCCTCTGAGTCTATATAATCTTCGGAGCCATCTGCTCCCTCTGATATGGCTCATCAATGCCATATAGCTTTGCATCCTACAAAGTATGTTGGTCTCTTCCTGGTTACTGCATTGATTCTAGGTAGGCCCTCCTGGCTCTACTAACTCTTCCTGATGGTCTGAGAGTGATCAACTGCACTAGAGGGATTTGTTCTATCATCTTTTGGAGCCTTCTGCTCCTCATGATCTGTCTCCATATGAGATGTTCTAAATCTAGCAAAAGTAGCTTCTTCTTCTTCTTCTTCAGTACATGGATGTATACAGTCACGTATACAACTTGGATAGTATGCTCCATGTCTCATCTAATATGTTTCCTCTTGCAACCGTCACTATAGCTCCCTTAGGGTGATCACCTGTGACCTGCCCAGAACAAAAACAACAAGGGAGAAACAGTAGACACGAATAATACTCTTTATAATAATAATAAAAACAATAGCGAGAACAATCGTCACAGTAGCTATCACTATAAGAAATATCGTCCTTCAGAGCTATCACTTGTGACCTGCCTGAAACAAGGGTTAAAAGTAAGAAATACAATAATAAGAAATGAGAGCAACACTCTTCTAGTGTTGTGATCAATCATTCCTCCATGGTAACCTGGAAACAAAACAAGAAGTTTCTCCTAGAGGAGATGTTAGTTATATCTAGTAAATGATTATAATAAGCATTTGTCTCAATAGTGCTCACATGCTACCAAGTATTCAATAATAAAACTTTTCAAAGATTTCTATCACAACTATAGTGTTTACTTGTAATGTGGTAGTTATCAAACTTGATGTGTAAGTTTGAATCTTCTCAACTTAATCAATCAAACCTGGAACCTAGAGTCTTGTCCTCAAGAATGGGTGTTGTTGCTTTTCTTCCGAGTCTCCTTTGCTCAAGATGACAAGTATTTTCTTCAACCTGTCCTCTGTACTAAGATAATATGCTTTCTTGACAGAAATCTGAGTTAGAGAATAAACTCTATGATCTCAACCTTAATCAATCTAATACTTTGAATTTAATTTTGACCAATGGTTAGTATGATAGTCATAACTTCAACAGATCAAAATACAACCTGGATGTTCATAAGATCACAATAATGCCATAACAAATAGAGGTATATCAAAGTAATCAAACCTGGGGTGCATTGTTCCTCTGAATGTGATGGATCTGAGATCCTTTTGGTTCTACGATTGTTGTTTAGACAAAAGATCCTTTCTTCCTGCAAATACACTTTAGAATAATGATACAGTTTTAAACATATTTAAGTACATACCTCTGACAGTATCGGCAGGTAGTGGCACCATCCAGCAGCAGCGGCAAGCAATAACGAACCTTTAAAACTTCAAAGGTGTTGCAACTTGTAATCTAAAGGTGGTTGGAGATTTTCTAGGGTAACACGCACTAGGACAATAAAAATTAGTCCCAACACTTCACAAAAACTTTCACTGCAACTGGTGTTGGCACTGCAATTGGGATGATGGAACTGGCACTGCAATTGCAATTGCAACTGCAACTTAGGGTTTTATGAGGAAACCCTAATTTCTCAAACTTCAAATTTCGGAATTCTAATCCAAGGAAGTGGTGCGCCTTGTTTGGGAGAGTTCCTAGGTGATCTTAGTTTCACCAACGTCATCCAAAAAAGGTAAAAACATCACTCTTAGGGTTTGTGCAGAAACCCTAATTCTGCAGCAGCTGCAACACTGAAAACTGAATTTTGGAGATGGTGCATTGAGGCTAGCCACTTCTTTATAAACTATGAGTTGGTCTCTTTCAGGCCTGCTCTGATTCCATGTTGATATTTTACTTATACAGCTAGCAGTTACGATTCTTCTTTATTATTACAATCATTTAGCACATTAGCTGCATATATAAGATCATTGAAAGAGAGGCAATCACAGAAACAAGAGAGACAAAGATTATCCTCGAAAACCCTCTATGGGGACAAAACCCAGCAAACTTCCTCAATATAAATTATCCAACCAAGAACAATGCTTATCTCCAAGAGACAACTAACAAAGCAGAAGATCCTCCTCTACTCCTTCACTAAGAAAGAGTAGTGCACCACTTGACCAAGATGTATCCCAAAGAAAAACCAAGAACCCTCCTTGACGTCACACTTGGTTGCAGTGGCTTCTCCTCCAAGACTTGTGCACTTTTCTTCTTGTTGCAGAGCTTATAAGTGCGTGAACAAGTGAGGCGTTAGCCTCCCTTATAAATAGCAGTTTGGCCTCCCCAAATTAAGTCTGGGCCGACCTGACATTTTACCCTCTTAAATTACATTTAATTTTCAAGGCACAGTAGGGCCAACTTTTACAAAGGCACAATAAGGTCGTCTTAATAAATATAATATAATAACATTCTTTAGGGTTTATCTTGGTCAAATACAATAAGGATATCTTCCGAAGCTACTCAATCTTCAACACTCCTCAGCGCTCAACAGAGTGACATTGAATACTCGTTGAAGACAGCGAAGAAGGAAGCTATGTTGCTCGTGGGATTTTTGCAACAAGGACAGTTTGCTTTCAGGTTTCGAGCTGTGAACTTCTACCAGAATTTGAGCTAGCTTTAAAGCTAGATCTAGACAACAAACTCTCATGGTTGTAAGCTTGTGTGGTTGTGGTAAATTTGTATCTGCTCCTAGCTTATTCATTTGCTAATAAGAAACATCATTTGTTGGTTTTTTCCCTCAAGCTTGAGAGGGTTTTTCCAGGGTAAAATCCTTGTGTTATCGTGCATGCTTCTATTCTATCTATGTTCTTGTATCTCTGCATATTCACTGTGAATAAATTATAAATCAGCAAGAAGTATTTTTAAGAAATATTACAGATCTGAAATATATTTAAATTTCAACATGGTATCAGAACCATGGGCATGTAGTCACTCGGTTTTGCAGCAAGCTTGAGCTCACACAGGGTTCTTGGAGAGGATTATTTAAAGAGCACAGTTCAGATTTGTTGAAAAGTTGTTGCAGAGATGACATCGATCTCAATGAAGGCGGAAGACATGCTTGAAGGAGCTTCCAACTTCAATATTTGGAAGGTAAGGGTTTTAAATATTTTTGAAGAGAATGATTTGGATAGTTTGTATTTCTCAATACTTCCATCAGCTGCATGCTTGATCTTGAACAACCATTTGGAGGTGACCATTGATTTTCCTTCTGGCCTGGGAACCACTTCCCACACATCATTCTTCATGATGGATTGATATTCTTCCATCATGGCATCTTTCCATACTTGTTGTTGAGCATCATCCTCAAATGTGGTGGGTTTTGCATTACTAATCTGAGAAATCTGTCTCACATAGCTTGCAAACCTTCGAGGTCTTTTACTTTCCCCGAATGTACCTGATGGAGCACCATGTGATTTTGCTTCCTACATAATCTCTCTACACCAAGCAGGTTTCCTCTTAGACTGAGGTGCATCCAAAGGTCTCTCTACCTGTTCTATAGGTTTCACAGGATCATCTAGATCTAGTGGGTCATTTAACTCCTCCCTCTGCATATCTAAACTAGATGATTCTGAAACCTATACATGATGTTGAATTTCAATGCTTAGCTCATGCACACGTAGTTTATTTCAATTTAGCATGTACTTGAACCATAAACAATGCAGCAATACCATATACAATAGTTGCAGTAACCAAGATCACAAGAACAATAACCATGCACAAGAACACAAGAGTTTATCCTAGGAAAACCCTTCTCAATCAAGGGAAAAACCCAACAATCCTTTTCTATAGAGTCAAGAGAAGATCCCCCAAACCATGTGTTGATGATTACAGCTTCATGAGACATCCTCCAGGACAGAGACTGAGTGAGTCGGCCCGTGAGAGAGCCCATGAGTTGGGTGTGCCCATGAGATGGATGTGTCGTTCCTCTCTGAGACTGAGATGAAACGATGTGTGTCCCTGCGTGGGGTGAGGATGCACATGAGATGGGTGTGTCAACGTGTATGCCCCTCAGTGGGGTGAGGATGCCCATGAGATGGGTGTGTCGTTTGAGATGAAACGATGTGTACCCCTGTGAGGGGTGAAGGTGCCCATGTGATGGATGTATCATTATCCTCTATGTAGTGAGTTGAGACGATGTGGTACTCCAGATGATTCTCCTATGTGACTCAGTGAGATAGAGATCTGTTGAGTAGGACGTCCCTGTGGCTAAGCACAGGTGGACGTGCCAGTAGTGGTTGAGCACTAGTGGGTGGGTGAGATCCCTTGCTATATTGTCAGAGAGTGAGATTTACCTGTAACCCTAATTGTGATGTAAAGGGTACAGGTCGGCTCCACCATATGTAAAAGATAATTAATGTTTATTGTAATAATTAATTATTTTCTAAGTTATTGAGGTCGGCCCTGTTGTGCCAATAGACACCACTTTTGGTTTGTCCAGTCTAGTATAAATAAAGGTAATTTCCCCATTGAGGAAACACACAACACACACAAGTCACTTGTCATTTGGAAATTTCAGCAAGTACATCTTCTAGGGCTGAAGTGCACACCTCTCTTGGGTGCTAGCTTCTTGGTTTTGGAGAGCACCCTTTTGTGTACTAGGTCTATGGTGTGAGAGGTCTTTCTATTGAGAATATAGCAAAGGATTGTTGGGTTTAACTCCCTTGTTGAGAAGGGTTTCCCGGGATATTTCTTGTGTTCTTGTGCATGGTATTTCTTCTTGTGATCATGGTTATTGCAGCAATTGTAAATGGTGTAGCTACATTTGTTTATGGTTCAAGTACATGACTAAAATGAAATAAACCTCATGCTTGAGCCTAGCATAGTGAAAATTCAACATGGTTTCAGAGCATAGGTCTTGAAGAACCCATTGCACAAGCTTCAAGCAAGTCGTCCTCCTCTTTTGCAGAACCGTACGACCCTCCTATGGTTTCCAGAAAATTCGTATGACCCTCTCCTTTTGGGTGATTTCAGCTCCTTAAACTTGGACGTTGGGGCTAAAAATTGTATAGGAGTGTACGGCCTCCTTCAGCGCACCTCCAGCAAGCTTCAGATTGTAATTCCGAGGTTTTTTTATTTTTAGCCCTAGGGTTTCGCAATTTTCTGCAAAAAATTCAAATTTAGGGTTTATGCAACTCATTGAAGGAGTTTTTCAGCTCACCAATGTTCTTCTAACTTTCAAGGCTTATTGTTGGCAGTCATAAGCCCAACGAAACCTAAGGTTGCTAGCCTAGCCTAGCCGTTAGGTTTCCTAGCCCAGTTGGTAAGGGTTTGTGAAGAATCTGAAAATATGATGAACATAACTATGATGGAAGATAAGCTTGATGGATCAAGCAAATACAATCCCTGGAAGCCAAGACTTCAGAGAGACGAAGACATCAAAGAAGAAGCCTTCTTATTCATTTCAACACTCTCAGGTCCTAAAAATGGTCCAAGATGAGCAGTTCCTTTCCAGTTCAGAAAGTGGTTTGAGATTTTTGACGGATAGGCATTTTCCAGCTCAGAAAATGGTCCAGATCGGACAGTCATTTTCGTAATGAAAATGGTTCGATAGATTGTTGATGTACCATAGACAATGATTCCCCTTGTGGCCAGTGTGGGGGAATGGTCTAGGACAACCATTCTTCTTAGCAGTCACTCTGAGTAGTGGTCAAGTAGAATGGTCTACCTCGTCGAGCAGTGATTCTTTCGAAGTTCATAGTTGTGAGCAGTTTCAAAGAATGGTCCATTTTGGAGGTTGGTGCAGGACAATCATTTCCATTAGGAAATGGTCCGGACAGTCATTCCCTAAGGCAGACTCATTCTATCCAAGTTGCACTATGATTAGTGTCGGAGGAATGGTCTAGGTTCAACAATCAGGGACAAGCATTTCCTAGGGCAGAGTCATTCTCTCCAGGTTGCACTATGACTAGGGCCAGAGGAATGGCCCAGTTAGGTGAATGGTCCAGGGTCAGAAATCAGGGACAGTTATTCTTCCATGCTTGAGAAGAATAGTCCAGATAGCCCATGGTTGATGTTTTACCTTCTGAGGGCAGATGCTCTTCCAGATCTCACAGATGTGAGTGGAAGAATGACTCAGATGACTCAGTTTATATCATGATATTGTTTTATGCAAGTTGATATCAGATGATATGATTGCTATGGAGACTGTATGTCTCTGGACGATAGACGTATGCTACTGTGATGGATGTGTTCCACTGGTTGTGACTATGTGTCACTGATTAAGTAGTCGTGTGCTACTTGGTGTGGTTGTGTACCCCTGGATAGTAGTTGTGTACTAGTATGGATAGACACAGTTGTGTTCTATTGAATGGCATTGTTCTGATTGCCATGTAGACTATCAATAGTGTTGGAAATGATTATCAGCTAAATGAATAGTCAGTGTGTTGGTGGACAAACATTCTCCAGACGGAAAATGGTCTAGGACATTTATTCTTCTAGGATGTATGTCTGGATTAGAAGAATAGTCCTCGTAGGCCATGGCGTGGCTTCCAACATCTGTTGAAATAGTTATTCTTCTAGGACATGTGTCCGGTGTTGTTCCTAAGATTAAACTTAAGGCTCAAAGAATAATGTCAGGCATCAGGAATTAAGGAAAGTTGGTTTTAAAAGTGTTTTTTCTTCCGTTAGTTGTGTAAAAGTGAAATCCTCAAATGAAATTAATATCTGAATAGAACAGAGGTTGTATTTCGTCGTCTGAGTCGATTTATCAAATTGAAAGAGGAGAAGATAATTACAAAACTATTAAACAAACTAAGGCGTCAATGACAAAAGAGTCTGACCTTGTTTATAGTAGAAGGAAATGTAGAATGCACTCCCGAAAGAACATAAGATGTAGTAATCCAAATAACAGGCAGGTCTTGTATTTACTGATAGCAAATACAGAGGAAAAATTGCTTGCTAATTAAATACTATTGAAACGTAATCACAGTAGTTGTTGTACTAAATTGTAATCATTCATTTGTTCTGGAATGACTTAAAGAGAACAAAAGATATGAAATACAAAGAGGCCACATAACTCAAACAGCACAAAATTTGGAATCCCTGTCTGCACTTGTATTAATACTCACAAAGGATGAGTTTTCTTAGTTACAATACGGTAAGAAGCAACCTGTGCTTAACCTTAGAAAGTTATATTTATACAAAAGACTCTCAACCTTAATCGATTAAATTCCCCTTATTTCTAAAATAGTAAAATTTACAAAATGTAAAATGTGAAACGCTTCACTTGCATCTTTTCTGTCAGTCTCCTCATTATGCTGGCAGAGGCGTTTTTCTCTCTAGTTCCCCAGATCCGAAATGGATAACGTACACAAGTCATCTCATTTGTTTACAGTGGTACTACCTTTTCCTTGCTCAATACATTTGATACATCTGCTCACAAATTGCGCCACCAGCCTGGAGGGCTATGTTAAATTATTAGCCTCAAAAATATATAATTTCTTTTCCAATTGAGGTAATCTTTCTACCATTCGTCTATCTTCTGAAACAATAGACTGTAATTGTAGATTAGGACTAGCCATCTATTTATCTGAATAATATCAACCTGTTTTATCTGTGGGATTTCGGCCTGAGCCTCTTCCATATTTGTCTTAATGTCAAGTTGATGTTTTGTTATGTTAATCTGTCCCAGTACTCCTGAGCTATCTTCTTTATCAAGGCCTAATGATTCTTTGTTGAGTGAGTGGAAAGCATCTTCACAAAACTCCTTCACTTCCTTAGCCATTTTCGTGCTTTCAGCTATGCTAGATTCCCAAGCTTTTAGTATTATATCACCTCTGGCCTGTTCCGAAACGGACAACCTAGAAGTCATAGTTGCTCCTTCTTTTGCTGATGACACAATTGCTTCTTAGAAGGTATTCCGGGCAGAAATAGCTTCTCTCTCTCTTAAACAAATGTTATTTAATGCTTGATCTATCACCCGAAAATGATCTTGGACAACTTCAACCTTATTGAGAAGGCTTTGTTGTGCTGCTTTCCTTTCGCACTTCCAAAGCCTGAGCTTGGAACACTGTTATATCTACAATCATGTTTTCGGTAGAGCTTACCTTGGCTTGCAGTTGCCTTACCAACTCATCCTGTTGGGTGGCCCGTCCCTGGCTCGCCTGTATATTCCTGTGCATCTCCTCGAGGTTGGATTTGAGTTGTTGGATTTCCAATTTGTCGTTGGCTCTAATCTGCTCGAAGTCCTTGTTGACCTCGCTCCAGACATTCTTTTCTACAGTCTTCATTTGATTCTGCAATTGGCTTATTTGCAGATCTTTCTGCCTCAATCGCTCTTTTAAATTTTCGACTAAAAACTGGTTGGCTGTTGCAAAAGCCCCCAATGAACCCGCTACTTCTTTAGCAAAGTCTACCTCCTCTAAGGCTTCTCCATCAATCAGCACCCTGTGTCTTTTGACAATTGAACCTTCCCTTTAGTGTATTTCTCTCTTCACCACAGCCTTCCTTTTCTTGCTGGAAAAAAAATTGGAAGGAGGCAACTCTTCAACCAAAATGGGTGTGAGGTCCTCTATGAATATTACCTCTGCATTTGGATTCCATCTGGTGAATTGCAATGGTGTGATGAACTGGATAGGGCTACCGATTTCGGTGGACGATTTTTTCCCGACCGCATTTGTAGTTGATTTATCTGGTGAAATCAGTGATCCTTCTTCTCCCTCCTTTATCAGTGTCTCTGCTTGATCTTTGGCTTGGTCACCTGATACATTTGTCGATGGGATCTCTTCTTTCTGAGTAGACACCTCAGTCTTCTCCAAGTTTTCCCGATTTTCTTGTTCGCTAGAGCTTACTTCTTCTGAGCTTTGGGTCTCTGTTTGCTGTGCAGTTGTAGACATCGGGGTTTCTCCTTGTAACACTTTAGGGAGACTACTTCTTCGGTGCCTCTGGAAGTCGTAAAACTCAATCATTTTATCGAGTGGCAGAGCTCAAACCCTACTCAAGACCTCTGGATAGGATCTCACTCCTCTGAAAATCTCGTCTTGAGGAGAATCCTCGTGTTCATACCTTTTGAAATTGCAATTGGCCATGTGATTACCCACGACCTTCTGTGGGTCATGCTTCTTGAATTCAATGTTGACCGGCTTTATTTCTTCCAAGGCCGCAACCTCTACTTTAGAGTGACCGAAATCCAGTAGGGAAAATGCACCAATCTGCAGGGGAAAAGAGGGCCATACCTTTTTCTGTACCGCTTTGAGCTCCTTGCTAATCCCACCGAGCACAGTTTGTCGTGCGACCTCTCGACACACTAGTCGGTCTGGTAAAAATTGCGGCAGAGCATATGGAGGAACTGAATAGCCAAAACCCTAATATAGGAGAAGTGTTTCTCGATATACTAATCTGCTATTCTGCCTAGGTTAGTCACAATCTTGTCTGAAATTCTGGGAGGGGGATAGCCATATATGGCGGTGTGCATCAGCACCACTACCCAGTTGCAAATCTCATAAAGGAAGTCTTTTGCCTTTTCTTCCCAAAGCTTCGAATGATAGATATGTATGGGTTCGACGTTATTTGGAGTCCAGCTCCAGTGCATTAGCAGAAAAGGCGTCATGAAACAGACGACGTCCATAATATAAGTCGACATGAAAAATTGGGTCGATTGCCCTTTGGCTCTTAGCGACTGATATCTTGTAATCTCTTGAACCAAACTGTCCGACAGTATCTTTGCCCAGTCAAAAGAGTACCCTTCTGCTACTGTGTGTATAATAGGTACCCACTGCAAAAAGAAATGAGTTGTGTTTTCCTTCCCGTAGAGCTTACACAGCATCATTGCTATGTACATTATTTGAGGTTCTAGTGCGGCAACTGGGTATATACCATGGGAATCGGCTCTGAACTTCTTGGGGCGAGAATACCAGTTTTTAATTAAATCGGAAAGGTTTTTTTCATATTGGTCGCATTCCTTCTTGTTGAATTCTTCTAGGAATTTTGCATTATAAACGAAATTAGATACCGAAGACAATTTTTACTCACCTACAGATGTTCCGGTCTGAAAGACCCAATTGCGACCTTTTGTGAATTGAAAATAGTTCTGGTTCGGATATCTACGTGGTCCAACGCCCAACCGATCATATTGTTACAGGGCAAGAGCTTAGGCCTTGTCACTATCTTCTGTAGCTCTGACTGAGCAACAATTTTGTATTTGGTAGATATGTTCTCCTTCTCATTGTCACTTGAATCATCAGGGCAATTTTGTTGATTTGGTACCTGAGGAGGTGTTCCCCATGTGTTATTCCCTCTTAGCACATGTGGGAGAGACATTTGCCTTTGTCCTATGTACTTTATGTTCTATTTTGTACTTGACTTTGGTTAAAGTGCAAAATGTCACTTTTTGGTAAAGTGAACATTAAATCACACTTTTTGTGATTTTGGATGGGACATAAAGTGACTTAGGAATTAAACTCAAAAGTGGGTTATGAGGTCACATTTATTTGAGGTGATCTCAACCCTTCATTAGGGATGATCTCATCCCTTGGATCTTAGGTTGAGTTTTGGATGCCTAAAGGGGGCAAAGAGGCAAAAGAGGGCGCATATCTTCATGAGGCTTTTGCTTGTTGAGAGAGGAGCTTTGGAGCTATGGAGTTGGGGTTTGATG
>ML780608.1:248077-298179 GCA_009831015.1 Picea engelmannii | reverse complement strand
TTCTGTCCATATTTCAGCATTAAAGATTACTTAGGTGTGTTGTTGTTTATTGGGAAAAGTATATGTAAAATTAAGCTAACATAAAACTACTTGCAAGGGCACCCAATCACTGAAACAACAACCATAACACATCAGCAAACAAACTTTTCAGAGGGCTGTTATAAAACAGCAATTACACATTTTATGACAGCAGAAAACTTAGTGACTTTGCTTGGTCAAAGACAGGCCAAGAAGTCTTGCTGATAGGACCTGGATTTTCTACAAATTTACCAATTCATATTGTAAGATGTTGAATACTTGTGTCCAGGATTTGACGTTGTCTATGCTTCTGGGCAAGGTGTCAGAGAGAACCTCTGTGTTCTGGCTCGAACTTTCACCAGTAGCTTTAGGTGCTTTTCGTGGAGCCATGGTATCAAACCTTTGAACTCTGTTATCTGTTACAGAGAATGAGAATGCAGAAGACTGATTATTTCGCTAAGCCAGCTCTGTGAAAACGAGAATGTAATTCAAAAATGAAAGAAATCTTCTTTGCCTTAAGCGTATCAATCTGTGTATACCTTCACTGACAATGCGTGTAATTCCTTTAGTAAAAAGATTTGGGCAATAAAGCAGGATCTTATTTGAAATCATTTCCCTAAATCAGCTATTAATGCCATTAATGGTTGATATTTTGTAATCCGGGAAAAGCATAGAGAAAATTTGAATTTACCCGCATTTCAAATCAACGTAAACTTAACAGGAGATAAGATTGCTTAATGTGTTAATAAATCAGGTTTATCCTATTAATTAATCATGTTTAAACCTTAATCCATTTCGGGTTTTCGGACCTCGGGTTATCCCATATTAATTCAAGTTATGATCTCCGAAACACAAAGTCGCGATTGATTAATTAACATTGATTATGTTTAACATTTTAAATAATCACGATTAACTTCAAGAGTTTCACGATTTCGCGTATTGGGACTTTTGGTGGTTGCTTGAGGCAGGATCCCCGAAACGCGAAGTCGCGATATAATTAATTAACCTTAATTGCTTTTAATCCTTTAATTAACATAGTTTTAAGGCTTAAGATAATTTTGCGATTTCGTATATCGAAACTTTGGGGTTCTTACATGTTGGACTGTTAGTATCGCGAAACCCCGAAACTCGACATTTCGAAAGTAGCCTTTAGTGATTTGACCTTTTAACGAGTGGGCGGCTCCATAACTTTTAAGGATTTCAGATCGTTGGATTCAACAGAAGATTTCATCAACGGTGATATGGAGGTGCACGTTTGTTCTTATTTAAACAAGAATGAAACTTATCCAAGTCTAAAGTATTGAAAAATATATGTGTTCCAACATCCGGATTAGAAGAATGTTTCTTGTATCACTTTGTGGAGTGAGTGACTTATTTAGCATCACGCCTAATTACTCAAATGGAGTATGGCTTCGAGAGATGATGCAGTTGATGTTATCAGATGATATTGATAGTGATGATGGTGCTCGAGATCTAATCATGAGATAGCCTATGTGGCTATGATGATGCTACCAGTTGAATGGTATGTTTGTGCTCAAGACCATTGCTTTCAATACCTCCCTAACTAGGAGGGAGTGTTGATATTATGGTAGTTGCGGGAGGTATTAACCTCCACGTGTAACCCTGACAATAATAGAATATTCCGAGAAGTAAGAAGAAACCCTAAAGCATTGGACATAACCCTAGAAGACAAGTTGGCTAAAGGAAATATGTAATATTGAGTTTTTAGACTCCAGAATGAGAAGTCGACCCAAACAGCTAAGGAGGAGCAGTATAAATACAGGACACCAGAGCTCATTTGAGAGACAGCTCGCAACTACAGAAATCTAGTGCGCACTGCGGAAATTCAACAAGTGCGCAAGTCTGGAGAGTAGTTGCAGCTGCAGCTATTGCAACTAGCATTTTTGGTTTTAGGCTTGGACTTACTCTTGGTTATGGTTTGGACTTTCTGCTTGGTACGCTACCTTGATTGGCTTTTGGACCTAGGGTTTGCTTCCGGAATCATTCTCTCTGTCAAGGTTAAGGTGCTCGAGGGTGGCTTTGGCCTATGGTTGGGTGACAATATTGTTATATTGTCTATGGTTAAATGAGCACACCTATTATTTCTAACACCTATCTTATCTTGGAGTTGCATGTTATCGCGCAATTTGTACTTTGATAGAGGAAAGGTAAAAGGAGAGCAAATTGGCATAACTTGAAGGTATCCTATCACTGTCACCTCAATAGGATTCCTCTTTCTATTTAGGGTGGTAGGCCCAGGGGAGACGTCCCCGGTGACCTGGGGGTTTGAGAAGGCAAGGTCAAAATGGCTAATATAAAAGATCCCCTCTCACAAGTCATCACCGATCAGAAAGTCCTGGTTTTATAACCAATGAAATGATAATATATCAAATTGTACCTCCCCGGAACAAAGCAACAAGAAACTATATATATTTGCAAGTACACTTGCTGGTTAGCACTTCATAAAACCATAGACTTTCTCACATGAAGCAATTAGCTGATAATGATGAAGTAAACAGAAAATTATAACAGCAAATATTGATGATGCAATACTTCACATTGCATGCCTTGAAATGGCTTCAAAATGACTAAGAATCATCAACCATTGAAATCATAATACTAGCATTTACTAGAAGCAAACAAGACAATGTAGTAATCAGCCTTTTCAATTGTTTTTATGAGGTTTTAATGCTGCAATTAATGGTTGTAGATTACTTTAGTAACAGCAGCAATAGTGTTAGTAGGTTAGGCTATTCTAGTGTTAGAAATGGTTAGTAGGAAGCTCAAAGTATAAGTTTTGATGGTTGTTTTGATCAATTACTCAAAAGAGGACATAGACTAGTGCTTTAGGGCAAATGGAGTCAATGATGTGGCAGCAAATGTTGAACAGAAATAATGATAATAGGGGAGTCAAAGACAAGAGAGATTGATAGTTTGAAGTGTTGGTAACCCAAGGCTCCAATTATCAAACCCTAGGGGAAACTAGCTACTAAGGTGTAGGTAACCCTAGGCCGTAGTAGATTTCCTCCCTCTTTAACTCAATGATGAAGCAAAATCGGCTAAGATAAAGCAAGTAAGATTAGGGCGTTGCAATGGCAAGGCCCTAGCAAATGCTTCAAGAAAAATGGCCTTTTGACAAGATCTAGTAGGTGAAGGCTTTTAAAGCTAGGACAATAACATGTGTTAGTCTTCTTAGGGTTTAATCAAGCAATTTCATAATCTTGAATGTACATGCAAGATAAATAAGACTATAACCATTCAATTAAGAAGAATTGCAAAAATACCACTTACATACATCAAAAATCATCAAGAAAATCCCTAGTTGAACACATCCACCAAGAAAATTGCCAAAATACTCAAAATTTAGCCTTCTTCAACAAGTGCGCCTAAAATTTCAGCCAAGAAACCCTAGATAGGGCACAAATTTAAGTCCTCACAAGTGTTAGTGAAAGATGATGAAAAATAAGAGTGATTTTCCCCTTATTTATACAGTTACAATGACCAGAATTAGGTCAAAAAGGTCGACATGGCTAGTTACACATAATATCTAGTTTTTACATTAAATGTCATAATAAAACCCTAAATCAAGCTATAAAGATGACATCATGGCCTTTTAGAGTGACGTTAGGCCCTTTTAGGGCAATGTTGGCCTCCTGGAGCAAAACGTTAGGCCTCCTTGGGCCTCAGGATCCTGCCACACATGCCACTAGGCACACAATTGCCTCTAAAGTATCCAAAACGTTGGGTGACGTCATGGGTGACCCGGATGACGTCATGGGCCTTCCAAGGCCTACATCATGGTGAAAAGGGCAAGACCCACCTGGGTCCAAGCCTGCCAGGCTGTCCCTGGTGGAACGTCCTCCTCTCTCTCTGGTGCAAACCCTTGATCTGTCTTTGCCCCTGGCTAGGGTCTTAGCATCCATCTGGTGGGATTTTATCCCTATGGAAGTCCAAACTAATCATCTCCCCATATGTACCTGTCCATCGGGTGTGGCCCTGCAACATCAACAAATACGCCCTCCATGGGCTCATAAGTCACAGGGATCATAGCAATGTCAATCACATCTAATCATGAAGTTATTTAAACATGTGCATGAAACCCCTTTTACCCGGACAAGTGCTCAAAGAAGTTATGCTATTCTACAAGCCAAGTTTGGAGGGGACGCTAGGACGTCCTATTGGGCTAATGTTCATTGGATGTGGGATGTTCCCGGGTGAAGTCAAATCCAGGCCATGTAAGTGGATGAGGTGGTAGGGGATGTCTAGGCAATGGGTGCAATGATAGCGGGGAAATGTATGGCTTACCTGTGGGTGCCTTTGAAGAGGGTGAGTTGCACCTTGTCATGGATGCAAATGTTTCCAAGCCCATTCATGCCTTTTTTTCTTTTATTTTTATTGCTTTTTCTTTCAAGAATCTAGTTAGGGGACACTGCCCTGGCATGGTGACCAGTGGTGACAATGTTACCCATAAGAATTTCACCGAAATGATAAGGTTGGCTCGTGATGAGACCCCCTTTCTCTTGGCTATGCCACCAAGAGTCGCTACCCTGGCATGGTGACCAACTAAATGGTAGTATCATACCGCTACATGCCCATGGACCTAATAGGATAGCTCATTATGAGACCCCCTATCCTCCAACTAGGTCTTGATTTATTATTTTTATGGGTCCCTCTGTTTCTTGCTGAGAAGCCTTTTATTGCTTTCTCAGGGATCCCTGGGCGAAGCATCTCAAGGTTTCATTCTTTTGGCTTTTATCTTTTGCCAACTACTTTTACCCTCTGGGCCTTTAGCCCCTTCTTCCCACAAGGTAAGGTACAACCCTTTCATATTTTAGCCAACCCAATGCCCGGACCAGTGTATGGGATGGATGAGTGGGAAAAAGATGAAAAGTGATAAGTATGGTGGGAGTGGACGATCACCTTTCATGTATCCCCCCAATGGCAAATCAAATCATATGAGAATCAGCTTACTAGGGCATCATGTCATTCCCCCCAGGTGTGGTCAAGTGGAAAGGCATAAGGTCCAAGCACATGTTAGAAGCAAAAAAAAAGAATTAAATGCACATATTCAAATGTTTTGAGAATCCGAGTGACACATACCATGATACCCAGACTCATTACCTCATGGAGCAAGACCCCATTCTACTGCAGGACCAGGCCGATGTGATGAATGTTGTTGTTGCTGGCAAAGTGGAGGCAATGAAGAAGAAAAGGATGGGCCCTCCACGGCCATGCTCAAGTCGATCTGGCTCTCGGTACTCGATGTCTAGGACCTGTGGGCCTCGAGACATAATCTCCTTAGTTATCCCTAGGCTAGGGGATAAAATTGCCCAAGTCAACCAATTACTCCACCTTATATTTATAAAGCATGCACAATTGCACAATGCCTACATTTAATAATAAACTACACTAAAACACATTTATGGAGACCAAAGTATGTCAAATATACTGCATGTTGAAGAGGTATTGAGAGCATAGTAGAAAACATCGAAATCCGCAAAAAATCGACAAGGGTCCTGAAAACATCTTATCGAAAAAAACGGCGAAAAAATCGGAAAAAAAAACGAAAAACCTCGACAAACATTAAAAAATACATAATGTATTCATGTTTTTCAAAATTTTAAACATTTTTCAATATATAAAGCAACAACATCATATAAACACATAGGCACATAAATATGGAGAAAGAACTGATATATATGATATAGTGGATGCCAAATAAAAACCGATACATCAAAGTCAATACTGAAAGTCTGAAACCAATACAAAATGACATCAATGATCACATATATAAATGTATATGTCCCAAAACTAGCAACTAGCTATATGATATCAATGCCCTCTCCCCCTTTTACTGGAAAAGATCAAAGGTTGTGTGTTGGGCCTTGAACTAGAGGCAGAAGGTCCTGGTCGTGCATTAACTATATGACGATCAATGATGGATGGAGGATTAGCTACTCCAAAATGTGTAGAAGATGGTGTTTCATTTTCAACTGGAACATCATCCTCCATGGTGTATGGATGAAGCTCCTCCTCCACCTCCTCCTCCTCCTCCTGTTGTTGTTCCTACTCCCCTTCCTCTAACCATCCAGGTGCCTCATCTAAGAGAGGCACCTCAACCTCCACCCTCCACTTAGACAATATATCAATATTGTCCAAAGAAATGGCATCCACTTCTAGCTCGTTCTCTATCTGCCTCATCCAAAGCCGGAGATTGTAGTGGACATACACCAAGTCATTAAGACGTGGGAATGCCAACCTGTAAGAGGGTTATAAAATTAAAAAAACTTAATGAGTGTTGAGGGTTATAAATTTAAATTACAATAAATGTAATTGGCTAATTGCTTTGTCAAAGTTCTAACTTCTGACCTGTTGCCTCTTTTGGAGTGTATTTTGTCAAAAATACTCCAATTGCGCTCACACCCGAAGAGCTACAGGTTTGACTGAGTATTCTAATGGCAATTTTTCATAAATTGGGTGCTTTTGTGCCATAGTTCCTCCACCAAACATCTGCAACAAATAAGAAAGAAAGAAAACATTAAAGTTTTAAACAAAGAACATAATTAACTTTCAAATAAAAATTTAAATTTTAAAATTTAAAATACATAATTGAATTTTAAAAATCTAATGACTTACCTGGCATCAAAGTGGTCCTTAGCCTGACTGCATCTTCAAAGCCAAATAATCCAGCACATTCTCTATACATCTCTATCTCACGATTTATTTGATCGTGAGTGCCAACATCAGGTACCATCCTCTGAAGACAAGTAAAGAGGCCATCCATCAGCTCGTCATCAAGTCAAAGTTGCATTTGTAAGATAATGTAGGGTTGAGGAAAAGCGTTGTTGCATGAATGGGTCGATGGAGCATTCTGATCCCATATCATCATTTGTTTGTTGAACTCAGGGGTACCCTTTCCCTCATAATAAGCCCGGATAGATTCTTTGGCCTTATCCATGGCCTCATACAAATAGCCCATTACGGGCTTATTACCATCAACCAATCTCAGAACCTTTACCAAAGGTTCAGCAATTGACCAAATTTCTTCTACTCCTTCCCAGAAGGAGTCATTGTACACCAATCTAGCAATGGCTCTACCATCCACTCGTATGCTATATCTGCAATCACACCACTCACCAGAAACAAACATTTGCTTCAACTCATACTGACATTGAAGCAAAGACTGGAGGGTGAGGAAGTGTGTCGCAAAACGTGTGATTGTTGAACGTCGCAACTCCCTATCTTTGGTGTGTGTCCTCATGAGGTTGAGAAAAAACCCATGGTTATATATGAACTTAGGGATGTTCTTCGCCTGATCAATCACCTCCTTGATGAAGGGAATTTTCCCCACATCCTCAAGCATCAAATCAATGCAGTGTGCAGCGCATGGAGTCCAAAACACTGTTTTATGCCTCTCCATAAGAATCCTACAAACAGCCACATAATTAGTTGCATTATCTATCACGATTTACACCATATGGTGTGCACCAATCTCCTCGATGAACCCATGCAACAACTCACATAATAATGCCGCATCTTTCACATGTGCAGATGCATCAACTGATTTTATGAACATGGAACCTTTAGGACAATGTACCAAGAAATTGAGAACGGTCCTACCCTTCCCATCTGTCCATCCATCAGACATCACTCGTACCTGAAGATTTCCCATGATTCCTTGAACTCTGCCAACCTGGCATTAATGTCCTTCTCCTCTACTTGAAGAATAGGCCCCCGCAACTCCTCATATGAAGGGGTTTTAAACCCCAGGCCAACAACTGCAATGGAATCACACATCGACTGCCAAAATGGATTGTTTTTGGTGATGGTGAGAGTTAAGTCACTCGAGAAAAGACACCTCCCCGTTAACCTTCGTGCTTCTTGTTGCTCCCTTTTTTTAACCATTGCTTTAATTAATGGTTATGCTCCAGCTCCAATTCTTGGAACAAAGAAAGATGGAATCCTCCCAACAGGTGAATTTGCGGCTGTGGAGCCCCTCCCACTACCCTCAATGGCACTGGCAGATATCCCTGAACTTTGATATGTCTTAAAAGTTGCAACTTCAACTCTCTTTGCAGTTGCCTCTTCCTTCTTTCTTTCCTTTGTATTAATTGAATCATGGGTAGTTCTCATAATCTCTAAGCTCACATTTGGACAAGGCCCAACATCATGGCCTGGGATTTTGGCCAAATGGTATTTCAACCTGTATACTCCTCCTGTCATATGTGCCCTACATAATTTGCAATTTAAAGAATTTCGGTGTGTTCCATTTTCAGGTTCACCATACTCCCACAGTGGATCCAAGGCCCTAGGCATGTTTGCTTAGTGCTATGGGAATGGACCTAGGGAAAAAAAACATTAAAAAAAAACATTAAACCCCACTTGAAAAAAAATTGCAGCATATTAATTTAAAAAATCAGCCATCCAAAGAATAATGTTAGCCATGAAAAATGGCATCAACAAGGTGGCCAAAAAACTAAAAAAACAAGCTAAATACCCCATTGAAATTTTCCAAAAAACCCCTTACATTTTGTTTGTTCTATAAATTATTGGCAAGATGATCAAATAAAAAACAACAAAATCTAAGCAAACAAAGAAGCAAGAAAACATGCAAGTGTATGGAAACAATTAGCATACAAATTGGGAAGGGCATACATACCCGTGCTTGGAGGTTGTGGATGAAAATTTCAAAGATCCAACCGGTTGAAGTTTGAACCTTGCTCCACCACAAAAATCTTAAAAATTTGTGAATGAATTCACTACCCTGGCTTTGCACACCTCAAATATGTTTGATGGCCTCCACACACCTCTTCCCTTGCTGCTCCACACAAACTGCAAAACAAAATGACCCAAAAAAAACCGAATGGGGCTTTTTAACCTGCGGCCTGGGCGCGACTAGCGGAGTTTCTACAAAAAATCGCCGATGTTTTCAAAAACTCGCGATTTTTTAAAAGCTAAAAAAATCATGATTTATATTTTTCAAAAAATCGCCTCACTTAAAAACTCGCGATTTTTACGATTTTTGACAATTAATCGGCGATTTTTTCTACTAGGATTGAGATTACATTAAAAAGTAAAGTTAACATACACTGAAGAAAAAGATACCAAAGTTTGGAATAATCTCAAAGCAGAATCAAGGGAATAAATAATTGAGGTTCACATTGATATGATCCAAAAAATCTTGAAAATATTTCAATAATTTCACAATAACAATAACTTGCTTTCTTATGATCAACAATCTGACTTGAAACACACACTGTTGTTATAGGGCTAACAAAAAAATAGATAATTAATGTTTTTACTGTACTTTTGTTACTATGCAATGAAGGGCATATGTTGAATGAGACAGTTATGTGGCCATGCTTTCTTCTTTGGAAACAATGTTCAGAGTCACAGAAAAGGAAATTTGGGCCCAAGGAAAGAGAATTTGCATGTTCTCATTGTCAAGTGCATTTCCCAACCCCATCCCCTCACACACATACACTAATGCACACAAGTACATGGGCACACCTAGAGATAATACAGTGTGTGTACACCATTCAATATAAATCTTTAGAACTCGGAATCTCACCGGCAGAATGATCAAGTCATATGTTGATTTTGCAGCATCTTCAATGAGCTTGTCTGCAACAAGTTTCACCTTTCGAGAGCCCAAAATTTCCAATTTCTCTTCAATGGAAGCAACCACTACTTTCACACTGGCTCTTCTCAAAATGTCTATAATTATAACAGTTTCCATCTCCTCCGATCCATTAGCAACTGGCACAAGCACCTAAGAATAGAAATGGATGTGCACTGCAATTAGGTGATCACATACTAAAGATAAGTATCAATTGATGAAATCTAAGAAATATTATCACACTCCTTGCAACATTATCACAAGATTCTAGAAAGACATATTTAGTGGACTCTGGCCTCTGAATTATAATATCCTTTTAGCTGAACAAGAAACACTGTATTTCAAGAAAAGAAATCAGAGTTAAAAGTAATACCAAAGCTATAATTGGTCATTGTTTTTTCCAGCATACAAAGCTCCTAAGATAAGTTTAAAGCCTATAGACTTATTTAAATGTCTATGGAAGAAAGAATTTCTGCACCACAAAGCCAATTTGAAACAGTTTATATATAGATAGATAGATAGATAGATATAGATATATCAGAAAATAATTTGGTAAAGTGCATGCATTAGCAATCAATGCACACAACAAACATAGGTATAGATCAATGAAACATAAAAAAATATCATCATAGTCCTTCGAGCATTATTGCAAGATTGTACAAAGCCATCTTTAATGGGCTTTAGCCTCTAAATTATGATATCCTTTAGCTGAACAAGAAACATTTCAATTGAGAAAGAAATACAGTTAAAAAAGTAATACCAAAGCCATTACTTGATCATTGTCTTTTGCAGTATACAATTTTCCTAAGACCTTAAGTTTAAAGCCCTTTGACTTGTATTAGAGATAATGGTCATATCTAGAACTTAGGCATATTAGGACTTAGAAGTATAATAAAGTGTGACTAATATAGCCATGTAATAATAGGGCATTTAATGTAGTAATTAATGTAGTGGTTAATAGTTAGGAATTGGGGAGTTATGTAACGTACTCCTCTTCTCCTACTACCTAATAAGACATTGCATCATCTAAAGATATGAATGAGTTCTATTAGATTAATATAGTACAAAAAAGATACAAAGTTTGCCAATGTAGCCTACCACCTGGGAAACCAGAGCTACAGTGGCTCAATGTTAACATTGTTGTTCCAAAGATGTCGAAAAATACTTATGATGATCAAATCTAAACTATGATTCTCCCAGCATTCTGGAGGTTCTATGTACAGCAAGGAAATAGAAGTATTACTATTGCTAGGATAGTCTGGCAAAAACTGAAACCAAGTATCATAAACAAAATGTCTCCTGCTTAACTTATCGGCATTATCAAAGTTTCTATTGACTATCATGCATAGTTTTTAAAACCGGAACCGGACATCAAACCAGACACCTATCAACTCAGAATCGAACAAGAACCAGATCAAACAGGACTGGTTTGATTTCAACGACTCAGTTCAATAAAAGATACATTAAATAATTAAATTTTAATGAAAAAAATTGTTTTAAAGCTTTCAAACCATGATTCCAAACCATTAGAAACAAAATATGCGAAGTTTGTTCATCTATATACCATGTAAGGGTGTATATATCAAAATGGCACCGAGTGCAATACATATCAGCAACAAAATACATAATCAGTGAGGCTCTAAATGGCCTCTACAGTCCATAAAACATGCAAGAAGTACAACATACTAATCTACTACATAATACATATCATTGATCAACATGATCAATCATCAAACTCATCACCACTGCTAGGAA
Source organism: Picea engelmannii (assembly GCA_009831015.1). NCBI lineage: Eukaryota > Viridiplantae > Streptophyta > Pinopsida > Pinales > Pinaceae > Picea > Picea engelmannii. Next base: position 286,787 of record ML780608.1, on the reverse strand, counting down.
TGGGATCATCAGCACCAGCTATGCCAGCTAAGAAATCATCCTCTGACTCAGAATCTTCAGGCTCCTCGTTCTCCTCGGGGACATCTTCCATTGCAGTAGTTGAAGTAGTAGTGCTAGCAAAAGCACGAGTTACCTGAGCTGCACAAGTTTCCTGAGCTACATGACTAGTGCTCTCCTAACTCCAATGTGCAGGCGGCTGCTCTCCAAACTCCATCATCCAAGGCTCAAGTGGTTGCCGAAAACTTCAAACGCTCAAACGAAATGACAAATGAGTGATATGTGAGATGGTGAGGTAAGTAGAGGGTAATGGGTTGCATAACTAGATTGTGTGTAGCGCTAGAGGTTGGGCTAGGTTTTAGATTAATTTATTTTTTTGTTTTTTTAATTTTTTAAGTCCGTTGTTGTCTGCGGGTGGGTCCAGCATCGAATCGGCTGAGCAGAAAAGGAACTAGTCAGTTCGATCGGTTTGGTATAAAACTGGCTTCGCCCCGACCGGTTTGATACCAAACCGGACAACAATCCGGTTTGAAGACCGGTTTGTTTCCCCCGTGCATCAAACCGACCAGTTTACCGGTCAGATATCGTTTTGTCCCGGTTTTAAAAACTAAGCTATCATGTGAAAAAGGAAAAGGATAATAGGCAGAGCACCTAGTCCCCTACCTCGAAGATTGATTTTAGGTTGATAAGTGCGGGCTTCAATATTAGGCTTTGATATTGTGGCCTAGACAACAAGGCTCTGCTCTTGTTTCTTTCCCATAACCTCCATGTCCCATAGTACCTTTACTAGAGCTTCATACTTCTCATCCAGAAAGTCCATTATGACCATGATGGTCTTCAGGTGAGACTCCAATTTGTCCATGATGTCCCTCTGATTGAGCCCCACTTCTTCCATTGCCTAAGTGACTATGGTCTTGGTCAGCCAATAAACTTCAATCTGCTTGAAGTATTTAGTGTCCCTAGACCTTGAAAAACTAGTGTGCAGTATCCACTACTGCAACTCATCATCAATTTGGTCTGATGGTGTGAGTCCTTTTCTCTCTCACTTGTGGCTCTATTCTCTCCATTTTTTCCTTGAGATGAGGAAAGGTTCGCTTGTGATACAGATTGGTTACCTCTCGGGCTTCTAGTTTAGCCTTGGTGGGCTGGCTACCAAGATTGGACATGCCATCTACTCTATAGGTTCTAGGTCGCCCTTGTTGCCTTGTCTCAACTTGTTCATCTTCCTTCAGACTGCTTCCCCTTGTCAACTCTCTTGTTCAATGTTCTAAACCAAGCTAGCAAGCCACGGGAATTACAAGTGCTATCACTGTGCCCCAAAGGCTTGTCGACTGGGCAAGATAGCTCAACTCCTCCCGAAAATCTACCTGTAAATGAAATATGCCAAGATATCCCAACACTGTCAAGAGTGACTCTAGAATTGAGAGGAACATCCACCGACAATCAAGCAAAAATATCACTGGAATGAGAATGTTACTTCTTGTCCTCATTTCGTGGGATAACTAAGGAGATCATGTCTCGAGGCCCTCAGGTTGCAGATATGGAGTGTCGAGAGACTACATGACTAGCAGTATCCACTTGCACAGATGGAGACCCTTCTCACCACAACAGAGGTCAGGATTGTCAGATAGCATCCACCACACCAGCTGGCTTCCGAGGGGCACTGAGCCTTGCTCCATGAAGTGCAAGTCAGGTATTATGGTGAGTGTCATTTCAATATTTGAGGCATTTTGAGTATGTTGTATCTTAGACTGCTTTAGATTTCATGACATATTATGCCTTTTGCCCCATTTCACCTTGGTAGTTGACTTTGTGCCCTAGTAAGTGGTCTTCCTCGAGAATGGGTTTGCTACTAGGAACTCCATTGAAGAGCCAGTGTACCATTCTCAGCCATACTTACCACTTTCCATCACCTAAAACCCCCATTTCCTTCTCTCTTAGGATCTTGAGGTGTATTGAACCAAGAAGGGGTTGTCCCTCATTCCATGGGATGAAGGGATTGAAGGCCTAGAGGGATTGTTGTTGGCTAAAATGATAAAATCCTATATATAGACCTTCCAAACACTTCGCCCAGGGATCCCCCGAGAAAGCAATGAAACACCTCTCTGTAAGAAAAGGGGGACCTACAAGAATAAATATTAGTGAATGCTTAGGAATTGTTGACCACCTATTTCGACTAGGGGGTCAACTCCATGTGCCATGAAGATATGTACCTGATGGTGCAACAGAGTTGAAGACTTGTTGGTTCTACAGGGCAGTTTTGGACTCAGCACCTTATTTTGTAATTGGAATTTTCGCTCCCCTGCGTGGGATACTAATGTAATGGGTTTGCATGGATCATAGTTTAGGTTAGTTGCCTAGGACTTTATCATTAGAGAAGTCCTTTCATCGAGTGTTTTTTTTCCTCAGGTAATTAATTTGGCCTAACCATCATTTTTAATTCTTGAGTTCTTCACTCCCACCATAATCCTCCAAAGTGGTGAAAGGCGTTCTAATGATCGAGCCCTATGGGTGACTAGTGTCTAGGAATATTGTAAATGACCATGCTAGACATCTCCTAGAGTCTTGCGGAATTCCGTCGAGTCTGTTATTTTTTTTAATTTTTTTAAATTACCTAGTTAATGGTAATTTTAATTATTTTTTATGTAAAAATGTAAAAACTAGCTCCTTGGGATTTTTTATCAAGCTATTTCTACTCAAAATAAATGGAATGAGACCCCCAATACCCTTGGACCAAGTTTCAGCTCAATTGGGCAAGTTTTGCTAGGTGTTTGTCCATGAGGAGTCCAAGTCAGTCCAAGTCAGCAATTTAATTGCTTAGTTTGACAAAGTCAAAAATGTCAAATAATTGTAAAATGAGCAAAAAGGTTAGAGAAAGAGAGGGATATGATCCTAAACCCCTTTCCTAACTTTATTCCAACCCCTCACCTAGCCATCACATCATTTCATCATCCCCCCTAGGGAAGTTGCGCCCCCTTGGAGAGAAAATCATCAAAAGTCTCTCCCTAAGTGCGCCCCCCTTAGTCTAATTTCATGTTGGACAAGGTCAAAAAGGTGCCACCTCACCCCTCATTCATGTACCAAAACCCTAGAGTTGCGCACCCCTCCTTGAGATGCTCAATGATTCTTAGGAAGTGACACTTGGAGAGCATCCAAGACAGATCACTCTTAGCTCCCAAGTATAAATAAAGGCCTCTCCTCCCTCATTTTACATCTATTCTTTCCCTACTGTTATTATGCTCAAATTTCTCCCATCTCTCTCATTCTTCTATGTTTCTCATATTTGCTCTAGTTTCTTGTGTAAAGCTTGTTGCAAGTATTTGCAGCAACCTTTTCTTATTCAATAAAGAAAGCTTTGGAGGACAAATGATGCTTTGAGAGTCTTCCTGGTGCATCTTGTGTATTGGAGGTGATATTGCTTGTGTTTATTTGTGTATGCAGTTCATTTTCAGATCTAGAGTAGATATACCCAACAAAGTATTTTGCATGGGTGGATTTATAATAGTCCTATTGTAGATTTTAGTGAGTAGTTTATAGATTGTGCAAAGTATTTTGTATTCTCTTATAGATCTACTCACCCTTTACTCTATTTTTGTAGTTTTTCTTCACAATTTTTGCAAGTCACTTCAAGGGTTTGAAAGGCTTGTTTCAGATTTGGAAACTTGACTTCCTCATCCTTTAGCCTCTAAATTTTCTGCAATTTATTTATGTACATTTCCATAAGTTTTTTGAGCATTCTAACCCCTTAGAATAGGTCTTTTAAAACATATTACTTGCTGATTTTTTCTGCGGAAATTTTTTGTTGTTACTAGAAGAAAAATTTTGAGTTTTTTGTCACTTTTGTAGCTTTTCCAGCCAGTTTTTGCATGCTGGTTTCTTGTAGGTTGGTGACATAAAAAAGGAGGTACAGCCCTTTTGGGGCATCTAGACATCAAGCAAAGACCTCCCAAGTTGGGGTTGTTAAAATAATTAAAAAGTACCAAACAAGTGTTTCTCATCACCTAGGCGCCTAAGGCATGAGAAACTGTCTAATGTGGACCCTAGTCATTTAATTTGTGAGAGACAAATTAAAGGTTGACTTTTTGGACTTAGGGAAAATGGGTAACTTAAGTGACTTAATTTCCACCGTTGATCTCATCCAATCTCCACCGTTGGATCGAGAGACTCTTCACCCCCTCCATGAAGTCGATTAGGGTAGAGGGCACACCCATTCTTGAGTTGATGATGCATTTTTGAGAGAACAAGAAGAAGAGGAGGTCAAGCTTGAAAAAGGAGGCTATTTGCAGTCTAGGGCACGCACTTCAAGGCAGCAAGCTAGCACGCAAATCGAGGCAAGGGTACAACATTTAATAGAGGTCGTATAGTACGAAATTCTAGAGGTCGTACAGCTTTTTATATACACAGAAATCGAGAGGAACTGCAGCACATTTCTCAGGGAGTATGGCACACATTCCAAAGCTACCATATTTGATTTCCTTGCACAAAAATCGAGGTACTTGTTGGGCACGTTTGTGTATTTTTTGAAGATAAAATCTGTTGTAAAAGAATTTTCTTTGAAGCTCTCAAATAATAAAAATCCCCCTCATTGGCTTTCCCCTTGTGGGTTTTTCCAGGGTCGTTGTTAGACCAAAATTCCCTATGCAAAAAAATTTTGAATATTGTGTTGCTGACATTTTTTTTTCTGCGTTAAATATTGTTCAGAATCCTCATGTTTCAGTTCTGAAATTTTGTTTACATGTTGAGTTTATTTGGCTGTCATAAATCTGGATTTGAGCATTAAACATTGACAAATATCAGCGAGACTTGAAACTGGGTGGGGTCTGGAATTTTACATGGTATCAAAGCTAAGTTAAAGAAAGACAAATTTATATTGATGAGTCAAAAAAGGAGGGACAGAAGTCACTTCACCGGACAGAAATTTGAATTTTTATTTTCAGCAGAAAAGGGTCAATGGCTACCGGTTTGAGGATTGAGGACAGACTTGATGGGGCAGTGAACTTTGGTGCTTGGAAGGAGAGGATGATCATGTTCTTGCAAGAAAGTGAGTTATGGGATATAGTTGAGAACTCCACAACAAATCATGTGAATGTACCCAGAGATTCTACTCTTCTAACAGCATACACCAAGAAGAGTATCAAGGCTAAGAGAATTATCCTTGATGCCATCAAGGACCATTTGATTCCTCATGTGACAGGGAAGGTAAATCCTATGAGATGTGGGAGTCCTTGACGAAGTTGCAGCAGAGTACAAATGAAAACCGGAAGATGGCTTTGAGAGAAAAACGAAAAAGCATTAAAATGACCAAGGCTGAAAATGTGGTCACATATCTTACCAGGTTGACACAGGTGAGAGATGAACTTGGAACTGTGGGGGAGGCCATTGCTGACAGTGAACTTGTGAGGACAGCATTGAATGGAGTTTCCAAACAATGGGTTGTTTTTGTTGAGGGCATTGTGGCTAGGGAGAACCTTCCCAAGTGGGAACGTCTTTGGGATGATTTGTTCAGGAGGAGACCCGAAGAGGTTATGTGCATGGTAATTCATCCACAGGTCATGATGAGGAGAATGTGGTTCTTGCTGCCAACAACAAGAAGAAATTCAAAAAGGGTCCCAAGGGAGGAAACAAACCGAAGGGTGAAGGCAAGAAGGACATGAGCAAAGTCAAGTGTTTTGCATGTCACAAGTTTGGGCACTATGCAGGACAGTGTCCGAACAAGAAGAAGCAGACAGCAGCTTCAGCAGCGGTGGAGGAGTTCTCCGCCAAGTTTGATAAGGATTTTTCCTTAGTAATATGTCTTTCCACTAGGACCACTCATTCCAGCGTGTGATATATTGACAGTGGTGCCTCCCGCCATATGACAGGTGTTCGTGAGCATTTGACAGATCTTACTCAGATTGGTGATCTTGAGGTAGTGCTTGGAGATGACCAGGTGGTCAAGGCAGTTGGTAGTGGGACAGTATCATTTCAAAGGGAGTCTCTACCTCCCATGATGTTGAGAGAGGTCCTATATGTTCCTGGCTTGAAGAAAAACTTGATTTTAGTTTCTGCTATTGCAGAGAGGGGTTATGAGGTGTTGTTTCGTGATGGACAAGTGCTCCTATTCCCAAGGGGTCCAGTATCACTTCGGCCAAAGTGATTAGGACTCGACATGAGAAGTTGTACAAGCTCATATTCCAGCCAGCGAGTGCATTATTTCATTCTACCAGCAGCAGTGATATTTGTGAGCTATGGCACAGGAGGATGGCCCATTTGCACCATGGGGCTCTGAGGATACTGAGGGAGATTGTGACTAGAGTTCCAGAGTTCAGTACAAAGCATCAAGAGTTGTGAAAGGGGTGTGCTTTGGGAAAGTACACCAAGACTGCTTTTCCAAGCAGTGACAGCAGAGCAGTAGATATACTTGATCTGATTCATTCTGAAGTATGTGGTCCGATGTCTTCTGCATCTTTGACTAGTTGTTTATACTATGTCATATTCATTGATGGCTTCTCTCGAAAGTCTTGGATTTTCTTCATGAAGACCAAAGGACAAGTCTTCAATCGGTTCCAAGAGTTCAAAGCTCTTGTGGAGAACCAAACTGGGAGGAAAATCAAAGTTCTAAGGACAGACAATGGAGGTGAGTATACCTCCAAGGAGTTTATTGACTTCTGTGCAGGAGAGGGCATCAGGAGAGAGTTGACAGTTCCTTACAACCCGCAGCAGAATGGGGTTGCTGAGAGAAAGAACAGGACCATAGTTGGGGCTATGAGAGCCATGTTGCATGATCAAGGGCTGCCACTTTTTCTTTGGGTCAAGGAATGTTATACTACAGTTTATTTGCAGAACAGGAGTCCACACCGAGCAGTGGGGGACAATACTCCTAAGGAGGCTTCTCTGGAAAGAAGCCTGATGTTGAGCACTTTAGGATTTTTGGGTGCCTTACATATTCACATGTCCCTTATGAGAGGAGAACAAAGCTAGAACCCACGATAGAGAGGGGGATCTTTGTTGGGTATAGCGAGACTTCAAAGGTTTTCCGCATATACATCCCTTCCTTGAGGAAGATGGTATTGAGAAGGGATGTGAGATTTGAAGAGGATGGAGCCTTTAGGAAGTCACGAGGGACTGAGAGGGGTGAGCAATCATCACCTCAGATTCAGGTGAATCCACAGCAGACTTCAGTGACGCAGAGTTCGGGACCACCAATTTCGGTGACGACTAGTCCACAGATTACAGGGCCACAGATGTCAGGATAACAAGTTATTGATCCACAGGTTTCAGAATCGAGTTCTCCAGATTCTACTTTAGGTTCACAGTCTTCAGGTGATGGGGTTGAGCAGGGAGAGTCCCCTCCACGGGACACTACTTCAGAGAAGAGGAAGCCCAAGTGGCTTCAAGATACTTTGAGGGAGGCACATGGTTCAATGGGGAATCCCAGGTAGGTTGTGAGGGAAAGTAAACCTCCCGAGAGATTTTGCAGCTACATTGCGATGGTGAGCAGCATCAGGGAGTCTGAGCCTTCCACTTTTGAGAAGGTTGTTGGTAGACAGGTTTGGAGAGATGCCATGATGGAAGAGTACAATTCCATCATGAAGAATGATTTATGGGAGATTGTTCCTAGACCCAAGGGTAATTCAGTGGTGACTTCCAAGTGGCTCTATAAACTCAAGTATGTTGCAAATGGCAGCATTGAGAAGTACAAAGTTCGCTTTGTGGCTCGAGGGTTCTCACAAGTTGAGGGAGTTGACTATGATGAGACCTTCACCCCAGTTGCTAGATATACCTCGATCAGGTCAACGATCTCTATTGCAGCAGAGATGGGTTGGAAGATCCATCAGATGGATGTGAAGACCGCATTTTTGAATGGTCTCATACGGTAGGAGGTGTACATTGAGCAGCCATTGGGCTTTAAGGTGCATGGAAGAGAGTCTCATGTGTGCAGACTGAAGAAGGCATTGTATGGGCTGAAACAAGCTCCCAGATCTTGGTATTCTATGATTGATGCCTACTTGTAGCAGTTGGGCTTTGAGAAGAGTGAGGTGAATCCCAACCTATACTTCATTGTCGTTGGAGAGGATCCCCTCATACTCTTGCTATATGTTGATGATCTTTTCATTACAGGGGCAGAGAGACTCATCAATAGCTGCAAGGAGAGCCTTGTTTCAGAGTTTCAGATGACTGATATTGGACTGATGCATTATTTTTTCGGATTGGAGGTTTGGCAGGAGCCTGGACACATCTTCCTGGGACAGAGGAAGTATGTTTGTGACATTCTGAGGAGATTCCAGATGGAGGATTGTAGGACCATGACCACACCCATGATTACTAACTGGAAGAAGATTCATGCTTCTGAGTCATAGTTGGTTGATTCCACTTTATATCGTCTGTTGATCGGTTCACTGATGTATTTGGTCAATACCATGCCAGATATTTGTTTTGTTGTCAACACTCTTAGTCAGTTCATGGTGGAGCCTAGGAGAGTGCATTGGGTGGCAACAAAACATGTGCTCGGGTATCTTTGTGGTATGGTGGATTATGGTCTGGACTATCTGAGAGGTGATGGAGTTCGATTGGTGGGCTATACAGATTCAGATTGGGCAGGATGTGTCAGTGACCGAAAGAGTACTTATGGATGTTGTTTCGGATTGGGCTCAGCAGTAGTGTCTTGGTTTAGTCGAAAGCAAAAGTCAATGGCTTTGAGTTCTGCAGAGGCTGAGTATATGGCTGCCAGTCAGGCCAGCTGTGAGGCTCTTTGGCTTCACAAGTTGTTGGTGGGATTGTTTGGTGTGCAGTTGAGGCCCACTATGATTTATTGTGACAATCAGAGTTGTATTAAACTCTCTGAGAATCTAGTTTTTCACAACAGGTCTAAGCACATTGAGATTTGGTATCACTTCATCCGGGATTATGTTCAGAGAGGAGCAGTTGAGCTACAGTACATATCTACAGATCAGTAGGTTGCGGACATACTCACCAAAGCCTTGGGCAAAGGCAAGTTTGTATTCTTCAAGGACAAGCTTGGAGTAGTGAGTAACACTTTCCTCAGTAAGAGGAAGTGTTAAAATAATTAAAATGTACCTAGGCAAGTGTTTCTAGTCACCTAGGCGCCTAAGGGGTGAGAAAGTGCCTAATGTGGACACTAGTCATTTAATTTGTGAAAGACAGATTAAAAGGTAACTTTTTGGAGTTAGGGAAAGTGGGTAACTTAAGTGACTTAATTTCCACTGTTGATCTCATCCAATCTCCATCGTTCGATTGAGAGACTCTTCACCTTCCCTCCATGAGGTCGATTAGGGTAGAGGGCGCACCCATTCTTGGGTTGTTGATGCATTTTTGAGAGAGCAAGAAGGAGAGGAGGTCGAGCTTGAGAAAGGAGGCTATTTGCAGTCTACGGTATGCACTTCAAGGTAGCAAGCTAGCATGAAAATCGAGGCAAGGGTAAGGCATTTAATAAAGGTCGTACAGTATGGATTTCTAGAGGTCGTACAGCGTTTTATATGCACAGAAATCGAGAGGAACAGCAGCACATTTCTCAAGGAGTTTGGCACGCATTCCAAGGCTGCCATATTTGATTTCCTTGTACAAAAATCGAGGTACCTATTGGGCATGCTTTTCTGTAGAAAAATCCATACCGTTTGTACAGACATTGGCACGGAAATCGAGGTCCGTACAGTTCAAATTGTTGGACACATTTTCCAAGGAAAGGGCACAATTTTTAAGGTGTTATTACTGTTGTAATTTCCATACAGCAAACTCAAAAAAAGGAGCACTGTAATGATCCCAAGCCATTATGCAAGGATCATCACTGTTTTGGTGTCTTTTTAAAACTTTTTCTGGTTGTGGTATTTCGTCAAACAGTTTGTTGATCTATTTGTTTAGATGTGTTTATATGTGTGTATGCAGCAAATAACAGAAAGAGATAACCATGGAACATACCTCAACCATATGCAATAAGATAGACAAGCCAAAACATCTCAAATCTTCTTTATTCATAAAATAGAAGAACCTGCTACAATGGAGATGTCGATCTGGAATGCTCAACAGATGGCCAAGAAGATAGACAATAGATAAGAGCTGCTACAAAATGCTCTCGCTAATACAAAAGATGCCTCCAAAGGCTGAATAAGAAATGAAGATCAATACAAGCAGATCTGAATGCCAAACTCTCCAACTGAAGAATGCCACGCTCCAATAGAAGGTTGAAATCCTCAATAACTCGGCCATGCTGCCAAAAGTGTCCAATCACCCTAAGAAATATGCCAACTGATAGATCGAGTGATGGTAAGAACAACCCAAGTGCCCAAATCTCCCAAATCCCTCTCAATCTCTGTAGATCTGAAATCCCCCACTGAATGGTGCACCCCACTGGATGACTGAAGCCCTAGATAATTCGGTCCTGCTGAAGGAGGACTCCAAATGCTCTGAAACTCTCCAGAAATATAGATCAGGACACTGCAAGTCACTAGGTGAAGTCTCAGGGTCAGATCTAAAGTGTAACCCCTCCAAACGGACTAGATCTGGATCTCAAAAACACCCTCCTTCTCTTCAATTCGCCCCACTGCTCAAGAAATAATCTGAGCCATAAAGTTATCTCAGAAAGCACTAGATCCGATGTCCAAGGCCCTGTAATGAAAACCCAAGTGATAGAATCCTCAACGGCCCTGCCAATCTCCTACAGCGAATCTCTCTCCAAAGGTGGTGCGCCCCCCTTGCTGGAAACCCCCAATGGTGCGCCCCCCTCCTCTTCCTGTGCCTGTGGCTGTGTAGAACCTCCTGCACTGATGTAGATCTGACTAGAATGGTGTGGGAGAGTATTACATCTCCGAGACCAAGCTTGGGACAAGCTAGGTGGAATCTTTCACCACCGAATTGTCCTCTAGGGTTTGTTAAGTCAAAACCCTCAAAACCCCCAAGAGATGGGCTCACTAGCTAAAGCCAAATATCAAACTAATAAACATACATGAATGAATGAGAAGAGGCTCTTGCCTTTCCTTTATACTTTTTTGGCTCACCTTGTCCCTCCAAAGTGACTTTCATTTTATTAATATTTAATTAATTAATTAAATCACTTTAATTAATTAATTAACCTTTTTACCTTTGAAAAGCTCCTTATCTCTCCTTGTGGCTTCCCTGGCCACTGAAAGTCACTTCTAGCCATCCCATCCTGTAGTGTTGCTCCTCATGATTCCAATGAGCTATTACACTTACACTGAGAGGTTCCTCCAAATAATGTGCCCAAAATTACCTCTTTAGTGAATTCCATTGACTTATAGATCAAAATAGTCAAAATCATGGAAATCGTCGAAATGCAACGAAACCAAAGCCAACCTGTGTGGAATGGCTCATAATGATGGAATATGATCATCAATGCAAGTTGGACCCCACAATGCCTCTCAAATACCCCTATACTCGCTCTAGCATCCATCTGGATACTCTGGTCATCATAAATCTCTGCCCTGTGATGATGTCCCAAGTGGGGACATTACAAGCACAAATTTTGAGACAGTCCATACAGCATTTAATGTTGAGGCCGTACAGCAATACGGATTTCTGGTACAAAAATCGAGGAGCATTTTGTGGTTGTTCTGAAAAAGTTTTGCAGAAGGAATTTCTGAGATAAGTTTGTGTATTTTCTGAAGATAAAATCTATTGTAAAATAATTTTCTCCGAATCTCTCAAATAATAAAAATCCCCCTCACTAGTTTTCCTCTTATGGGTTTTTCCAAGGTCGTTATACCAAAAATCCCTATGCAAAAAAATTTTGAATATTGTGTTGCTAACATTTTTTTTTCTGCGTTAAATATTGTTCAAAATCCTCATGTTTCAGTTATGAAGTTTGTTTACATGCTCAGTTTATTTCACTGTCATAAATTTGGGTTTGGGCATTAAACATTGACAAATATCAACGAGACTTGAAACTGGGTGGGGTCTGGAATTTTACATGGTATCAGAGCTGAGTTAAAGAAAGGCATATTTATATCAGCAAGTCAGAAAAGGGGGGACAGAAGTCACTTCACCAGACAGAAATTTAAATTTTTATTTTCAACAGAAAAGGGTCAATGGCTACCGGTTTGAGGGTTGAGGACAGACTTGATGGGGCAGTGAACTTTGGTGCTTGGAAGGAGAGGATTATCTTGTTGTTGCAAGAAAGTGAGTTATGGGATATTGTTGAGAACTCCACAACAAATCCTGTGAATGTACCCACAGATGCTACTCTTCTAGCAGCATACACCAGGAAGAGTATCAAGGCTAAGAGAATTATCCTTGATGCCATCAAGGACCATTTGATTCCTCATGTGACAGGGAAGGTAAATGCCTATGAGATGTGGGAGTCCTTGACGAAGTTGTACTATAGTACAAATGAAAACCAGAAGATGCTTGTGAGAGAAAATCCGAAAAGCATTAAAATGACCAAGGCTGAAAATGTGGTCACATATCTTACCAGGTTGACACAGGTGAGAGATGAACTTGGAGTTGTGGGGAAGGTCATTACTGACAGTGAACTTGTGAGGATAGCATGGAATGGGGTTTCCAAACAATGGGTTGTTTTTGTTGAGAGCATTGTGGCTAGGGAGAACCTTCCCGAGTGGGAACGTCTTTGGGATGATTTTGTTCAGGAGGAGACCCGGAGAGCTTATGTGCATGCTAGTTCATCCACGGGTCACGATGAGGAGAATGTGGCTCTTGCTGCCAACAGCGAGAAGAAATTCAAAAAGGGTCCCAAGGGAGGAAACAAACCAAAGGGTGAAGGCAAGAAGGACATGAGCAAAGTCAAGTGCTTTGCATGTCACAAGTTTGGTCACTATGCAGGACAGTGTCCAAACAAGAAGAAGAAGCAGACAGCAGCTTCAACAGCGGTGGAGGAGTTATCCACCAAGTTTGATAAGGAGTTTTCCTTAGTAGTATATCTTTCCACTAGGACCACTCATTTGAGTGTGTGGTATATTGACAGTGGTGCCTCCCGCCATATGACAGGTGTTCGTGAGCAGTTGACAGATCTTACTCAAATTGGTGATCTTGAGGTAGTGCTTGGAGATGATCGGGTGGTCAAGGCAGCTGGTAGTGGGACAGTTTCATTTCAGAGGGAGTCTCTACCTCCCATGATGTTGAGAGACGTCCTATATGTTCCTGGCTTGGAGAAGAACTTGATTTCAGTTTCTGCTATTGAGGAGAGGGGTTATGGGGTATCCATTGTATCAGATGGTTGGACAAATGTTAGAAACCAACATTTGATCAATGTTCTTGGTGTTTTTTCTACCGGTGCAGTGTTTCTTGCAACACATGACTCCTCCTCAATCATTGCATCTTCTCAAAACATTGCAAAGATCCTATTGGGTTGGTAACATAAAAGAGGAGGAACAGCCCTTTTGGGGCATCTAGACATCAAGCAAAGACCTCCCAAGTTGGAGTAACTTTTACGCAACTTCTTTCTCTCTTCTATACATTGTAAGCAAGCCCAAAGAGAGTCTCTTGGACTTGCACTTCTCCAAGTATTTAATTTTCTACAATTTATTTTTATTCTTTCCCAACACTTAGCAAAGTGTTTGGCCCAGCCAACCATGCTAAATCGTATGGCTAGTTTTTAGAGTTTATTTTCAGCATTGTATTTATTTTCTTGTTTCCCCACTTGTCCTTAAGACAAGGTTGTGTGGGTAGGATCTCTTTTTTCCAAGTCATTCATTTACATGCTTTATTTTTCACCCATTTGGGCACAAAACCGATAGGCTTTGTCCTCCAGCTTGTGCCTTTGTTGAGGTTGTAAGTAGTTTAGATTTACTTTCAAGTTCTTTTATCTTTATTTGTTCCCTACACCCTACATAGAGGATTGGCTTTGCCACCCGTGCAGTATCGTAAGGCTAAGTAGATAGTTGGTGGTTATTTGCTTCTATTGTTCAAGTTCATGTGATTATTTTTTTAGTTTTAGAAGCTCATCTTTTATTTGCTTAAGCCCGTGGAGGCATAGCTCATTTACTTGCAATTCATTCCCTTTCAAGCATTTACTTTCCTTTCAAGTTCGTGCAATTTAATTTTCTTACAAGCTCTTGTAATCTACTCATTCTTTCAAGTTCTTGCAATTCACTTTTACTTTCAAGCACTTAACTTAAGCAATCCTTAAGAGGTTCAATTTATCTTAGACTCGTAGGGGTTCAATATAACTAGTTTAATTAGATCACCTATCATTGTCCCAACTTTGCTATCAAAAAAGGAACTTGTGGAGGCGACAGGGGGTGCTAGATCAGGGATGGTCTCACGGCACTAGGTGTCCCCCTTGTTGAGCACCCGTGTTTCCCGGATTGACCTGTGGAGATAGGGTAAGGCCTTGTTTGCCTTACTTATTGAGCACCCAACAATCCTTTTGGCACAAGCGGGGAGAGTTTTAGGGAAGTCACCTAGTCTAGGACACAATTTCATTTAATCAACCTAATCAATCTAAAATTTATCCAAGCAACCTATGATTTAACTTCACAATCTACTTTTTTAGTTCATGCTCTTTATTTCTGCAATTACTTTCACTCTAAGTCATCTTTCAAGCAATTTATTGAGCATTGTGGATAGTTGAATTCTTGAGCTTAGGAGTTGCGCATCTTTTGCCCGTGGAGGCTTCTTTTCAGGCTTTATCTTTATTCCTCTTGAGTTGTGCATCAGCTCATGGAGGCTCTCTTTTGGTGTCTTTCATCTCTCTTGAAGTTGCGCATTGGAGCCATTGAGTAACCCCCTTGATGTTGCGCACCTCTTGGGGCACTTCATTGATTGGGTTTGTTGAGTTGTTGTGTTTGTTGTGGCTGTAATCTTCAGCTATCTCCTTTCATTCCTGCAAGATCAAAATCAACTAGAGTTATTTCATACATTGCTCTACCAAAAGTTAGATCTAGTAAGTGCTTTCTTATTTCTTTATTTTGTCAATAGTTGTATATTGTTGTATCATTTACTTATTCTTTGCATTGTTATTTGTGTTGATAGTTCTTTGTATCTAGTTCAATTGTTTTGTAAAGTAATTATTTTGTGTCTAGTTGTAGAGTTTTGTAAAGTTCTACTTTCTAATCTTTCGTAAGCTTAGTTGACCCCTTTGCCCAACCTTGGGCACTAGTCTTAGTTGTCCTAGGGAAAGGCTTGTCTTTGCATTAAAAGTTTTGCACTTGCATTGTTTGCCTCTCATTTAGGCTAGTTTCCCCCAAACCTTTAACCAATTAAAATTTACTCCTAGAATCAATCTAATAAGTCACATAGTAACTAGGGTCTACCCCCCTTGGCTTCCCTAAGAGTAAGCCTAGACGGAAGAAGTTCAAGTTAGGGTGACAGTGGGCTTGAACTTATGCATTGTGCCTCCAAGGACACACTAAGTGGATTGGACTTAGTCCACGTTAGCAAGTGTGTATAAGGACGGCAACAGGGGGTTAGTTGGAGGATAGGAGGTCTCATCACGTGTCGGCCTATCATGATCATGGGAATCTAGTGGTATGACATTACCATCATTTGGTTGTTAAATTTAGAGTTGTTATTAAGTTCTTTTCATCTTACTAGAGCATAACAGCATAAGTAGGATCACTGAAAGAAACACAATCACAAGGTACATAGCATTTTATCCTGGGAAACCCTCATGGGGGAGAAAACCCAGCAAAAACTTCCTCAATAATAGATTGTCAATACAATGCCAAGACTAAAGACCAAAACCACCAAGAAAAGACTAGGACTGAGCATGTGCCTCTCTCTCCTTCTTGCAACTGCAGCTACCTTCAAAAGATGCACACTAGAAGTGAGTGTGAGTGAATGAACAAATGAGGCGCCCTCCTCACTTATAAATACTACTTGAGGAGGCGTTATGGTTATGTCTCTTCATCAAGTAGGGCCGACTTCTCCCAATAGTGGTTAAAACCACTTTATTAAACCCTAGGGGCCGACTTCTCAAATACCACCATATGAATATGGTTTGACCAATCAACAAAAGGGGATTTGGTCATACATAGGTCCCGACATGATCAATCCACAAAAGGGGATTTGATCTACAAGATAATAACTCAATTATAATTAGAATATTCTTCGAAGTTACAATATTTCAACACTGGTCACCAAGCCAGGGTAGTGGCTCTCAGTTATACAACTGAGAGAAAGGGGGTCTCATCACGAGCCATCCTTCCATTTCCTCGAGGTAATTGTGAGTGACATTGTCATTATCTAGACACCACGCCAGGACAGTGGCCTTCAACTCATTCGCTAAAACATGAAAGAAACAAAGAATGGCAAGAGGATGGGCTTGGAAAAAGTGCATTGCAAACGAAGGTGCCGCACACACTCTACAAAGGCACCAATGAATGAGACACTACAACCCCTTGTATGTCATGAACCCATGCCCAGTGAGTCTTGATCCATGACCACTTCATGTACTTCACATGACTTAGAGAGGGATCACTTGCGAAACACTCCTTGACCTAGGGAAAGATCTATCCAATAGGACACCTCGTCAACCCTCCCATATCCAAGCATGGCAAGTTACATAATGTCTTTGAGCACTTACTTGTTTGACTGGGTAATCTTTGATGCACATGCTTAGGTGGCTCATTTATTGATTTGATTTACTCATCATGATATTATGACTTGAGATCCTTGGAGGGCATGCTTATTTGTCTTCGCAGGACCTAGTTGGTCGACATTTTTGGAAGAACAAGCCTAGCTTGGGCTTCCATGGGGCTTGAAGCCTCCAAGATGGATGCCAAGGGTCCACATGTCGGATGACATAAACGAACCTTTGGAAGCCTAGAAGACATCATGGATGACATTACCTAGCCTTTACATGCCAAACGTTTTGCCTAGGAGAGGAAAAACGTCACTTTTAAAAGCTTGACATCACCTAGAGGGCTAGGGTTTGGTGGTGAAGGTGTTGCTTGATGACATATGGCACGTTTTGTAGGAAGGAAGGTTGAGGACCATTAAGAGAGGATTTGGATGAATGACAAGTGGCCTTTAGAGGCCTAGCCATGCATCTACTACCCCAACGACTTCTTCAAAGTGCCAAAACATCCCCGAAAGGGATGACATCACCTTATGCTCGGGTTTCTTTTGTGTAAAAGTGAATTTTAAGTGAATTGTTTAATTTTATTTTGTTACAAGGGGTAAGATAACGGTTGTGGACCCCTTATCTTATGTTTTACCCTTGCTAATGTGGACAAACTATGTGAATGAGATTTTGTATAAATAGAGATCATAAGATCTCATTTGAAAATATAACTCTCCCATTGTGAGAAGTAGAGGACTGAAATTTTCACTACCCTTGAGGCTTTTTGCTATTTTGTACTATGATATGGTGTCTTTTTGGTTATGGAATTGATGATGATGATGTGCTAGCTCTTGGAGGTCATTTTCTTGCTATTGCAGTGGTTTATCTTGGCATCTTATGGTTTATCTTGTTGTTATTGGATTGGTAAGGCTTTTTACTTGTTGCTATCATTTGTAATTCAACCTCAAGGTTGATTTTGCAGAGGCTAGGTAGGGAATATAGGTGCATACACCCCTACTTTAGCTCCATCATAATTTTAGGCATAGAATTCTTATTTGCAAGGGTTTGCTAAGGAAGTATAAGGGCATACACCCCTTAGTTTTAAACCGTAGCTAGGTTACTCGCCTTGGGGAATAAGAGGATTTATACCCCCAAGGCGGTAGTAGCTTTACATCTTTTCTTTTGACCCCATTAACCCATAATCAAAGGCACTAGTCGTTGCATTGGAGAAATAAAAAGTTGCATTGGTAAACATGAAAAGTTGATGTTTTGAAGTTCTCTCACTTGGACATTGTTTCTTGAGCCCTAGGTTATCTTGCCTCATTGAGGCGTCCTCTTTCATCCACTAAAACTTGTTGTTGTTACAAAACTAACCTACAACCATTAGGGCTGCAGAAATCTAACCCTCTAACCCTAGATAACTCCTAAACTAACCCTATGAATTGACTATAAATTTTCCCTAACAAACTACTAACCCTAGTGCACTTTTTCAGTTAGAAGTGATTTTCATTGGCTGATTTTTCTTTATAAGGCTTGGTTTTCTACAGCCATAAGGCTGATAAATATCACTACAGTAAGCTTTTGTTGCAGCCTTGCTTTCATGCTAAAGTCTTACTCTATCATTGTTGAGTTGAACTAGTCTTCACTAGCTTGCCTCTTGCTTATTCAATTGGACTTTTAGCACTTATTTTGCAGCCCTTATTATCTTTTATATGCTGATATATATCATTGATTATTGCTGCAATTAGGGGCAGCAAGCTTAACTTGCTTGTCCAACTAACATATTATATCATATACTTGGTTTTCCTTGTGTCTCGGGCAAGTATTCTTCTCTCAGCAAGATCACTCAAAGCATTGGCAACCATAAACCTTTCCCAAGATTCTTTTCCAAGTTCCCCCTACCATTTAGAATTGACCTTAGGGAAATCCATCCATACATTTCATTTTCCATCTCAATCACCCCTAGGGTCACCGGGATTCCCCCTTGAGGTGACTACCTCACATCTAAAGTGACGGGAACACCTGCCTAAGGTGACAGTGGGTAGGTGCTCTCCTAGTTGTCGCCATTTTTGTGGTTAGGTCGGGCTTTGCCCAACCTACAACTTGTACGATAACATTACTAATCATTCATTGAAAAGGATAGATGGAGGTGTTATGGCGTTGAAGGATCCACATTAAATGTCCACATAATAAGCAAATTAGGCCTAGCTCGAGTAGGCTCTATCTTCCTCACAGACCTGCCAAATTCCATCTTAAGGCCCTCTCTCCCATCCTCATAATGGAAATCACATGGCATGAGTTTTCATGAGTGCTCGCAAGGTTGAAGGTACCAAACCATGAAACATCTCGCTTCCTCCTCATGCTCCCACGTATAGACATCAGTGAAGAAAAACGAGGTACTATGAGGCTGCTAAATCTGATCTGTCTTTGATGAGAATTTAGCTCTAAGTTTAATCTTCCAAAACTGTCATTTGCTGCGTTTTAGGACAGCAAACAATTTAGTAACTTTCTGCCCATAATTTTCATTCGTTAAGTGTTCTTTGAGGTGCCCTTGCAAGTGTTTTTACATAGCAAGGGTGGTGCCTATCTGAGCTAGATTTACACTTGCTTGCATACTTATATTTTGTTCTCTATTTAGCATGCAGATAGGGCACTCATATTGTCTATCTTCAGCCATGCTTTTGTCCCTGTTTTAGAAGGCAACAAGGCAGCTTTCCTTGTAATTTGTGACCAGCATTTCTGTGCTATTCTTGGAGATTGTATGTGGCTGTTTTAGCACCATTTAATATTCCATCTTCAGCAGACTTCAGAGTCTCTCTTTTGATCCAGATTCAAGATGAGGAGAACATTGTCCCTTTCTGCCAACTCAGCAAGGGTCCATCTTCAGATGGGTGCTTATCTTGCTTACTTTTGGCACTAGTTTGAGTGCTTCCTTATGGTCTATTGCCAGCAGGAGGGGCGCTCTTTCCAAGGAGATTTTATCACAAGATAGGGCACACTTTTTTAGGAGTATTGCATGCATGTGAAGTGCAGATTTTGGGAAGGAAGTTACTAGCATGAGCCACGGCCCTTCTCATGTATTATTTAGTGTCATGTCCCCATTTTTGGGCTTCCCTGCTATACAATTGGAGATGACTTCCAGGGTCTATGTCATCCAGGACAGAAGAGTGAGGTTATGTTACCAGTGAGCTCGGAGGGTTTGGAAGAGTTATATGAGGCCCACCCTAGTCCATTTATCATTTTTCATCATCGGGATCACTTCTGCAAAGTAAATTCTCGGTTCTGTGGCATTCTGACAATTCCTGTAATTTGGGAGTATTGTTGAGCATAATTTAATTAAATGCATTAAAAGTGCTATTTGGACAGTATTATTTGAGGGAGCACCTTACTGTAATAGCTCGTTGGAACTGGGACGAAAATCTCTATGTTAGTTTTGTAGCTCCGTAAGTTTCTCAGCATGGGCCTAAGTGTCCTAGGCATGTTGATGGACACATTAAATACCCAAATCAGCTTTATTTATTTTATCCTAAGTTTTAACTTAGGAAAAATTAAAGTCACTTAAATGACTTTTTTAATTTTACCTAAGTTAAAACTTACAATAAAATAAATAAAGTTGATTTGGGTATTTAATGTGTCCATCAGCATGCCTAGGACACTTAGGCCCATGCTGAGACACCTATCGAGCTAAAAAACTAACACTCCCTCTTAGCGAGGGAGGTGTCTCCACCTGGATCATTCTTTGTTCCCATCAAATATGTTGTTGTTGTAGTTGCTCCCTTTGAACAGGAAGACATCCCAGCTACCTCTATTGCACTATGATTTAATGTCCTGCTCGGCTCCTTCATGAATGTCAGGTCATACCAACTGACATTTTTGGCAGTCTTGGATGAAACCACTCGTCCACAAGACTTTGCCGCTAACACTGATCTATGATCCAAGATCCCCTTGTGGACCCCACTACAGGTTGTCCCAGCACCCTGTACATCATACCCTCTCTGATGCCAAGCCTCACTGTTGCATCCTGGTTATTTGCTCCCTTTGCATGTATGAGCACCTATCCATCCTCGAATATCACTGCATACCCCATATCCTCTAGAGCTTCCATGGAGATCGAATTAACCTACAACTCTTGTACATACATCACCTCATCCACCTGCAAAGAACCACCTGACTCTAGCTGGAATCTGACGCATCCAACCCCCTTCACTGCATGCAAAGTGTCGACCTCACTACCCACATGCGCGTCTAAGCTCATCTATAAAACACTAAGGAACACTAACCTCATTCCCGTCATATGGCGAGATGATCCACTGTCTACGAACCATGCCTCACTTTCCTCCAACTCTGCAACATTGTTGCTCGAAAGAGAAGCGACCAAAGAAAACTCATCCTCGAATTTCTCTTCAAACGCATCCATCTCAGTAGATGTTGTGGTTGCAACCTATGCCTCCTTCTTCTTCTTCTTCTTCTTCTTGGGACATTGGCTAGCATCGTGGCCAGTCTTGTGACATGCAAAGCATTTTACTTAGCCCATGTCTCTGGAACTATTTAAGTTTTGGTAGTTGCGGGAGGTGTTTTCCTCCTAGATAACCTTTCTTAGAAGAGAAGATTCCAGAAGTCCAAGGTAGACCATTGAACAGTAGAAAAACACCCCAGAAGAGAAGTCGACCCACAAGAAAAGAAAAAAGTGAAATTAGAATCTCTAGAGAAGAAGTCAGCCTAGCTAAAGTGACTTGAAGACTATAAATGTAGGAGACGTCTTGCTCATTTGTACACACACTCACTCACTCTCTCACTAAAGAAGGATGCACAAGTCTGAGACAAAGAAGAAGACATAGTTCTGAGGCATCTGAGGTTCTTGGTTATTCTTAGTGGTTGTTTTCTCTTGTGCGCTATCTCTAGGAAGAGGTGTGCTACTGTTGTATGGTGTTACTGTTGCAGTTGCTAGCACTAATTTGTGCACTAGCCTAGTGCTAGGGTTTCTTCATTGTTTGTTGCTCCTAAGAGCAGGTTCATGGTTGGATTATTTTGGACAAAATCTATCTAAGAAAGGTTGGTTGGGTTTTTCCCCCATTTGGGGCTTTCCTAGGACAAAACTCTTGTGTCTTTCTTGTTCCTGTTTATACGGCTTATATCTCAGTACATGATATAATTGTTAAAGCAAAAGAACATTGGTAACTCTACTACTCTGAATTAAAGAAAATCTAACATGGTATGAGAGTTGGTTACCTTCATAACAGTTTAACCACTGGAAGGAAGATCACTTGCAGTAGTACCTTGCCACTGCATAGTAATATTTTGTCAAGCTCGTTGAGCACTAGTTCCAAGGCGTTGGGACTAATTTCACCATAGAGCAGTTCTCCCTACCCTAGCGCACCCCCTGCAACACTTTGTTTGCAGTTTAGTGAAGTCCGAAAATTTGAAATTTCTCAGATCTAGGGTTTCTACCGGCAAAAATGAGTACCAGTATGAGAGTTGAAGATAGATCGGATGGAGCAGATAACTTCAGATCCAGGAAGCATAGGGTACTCCTCATTCTAGAAGAGAATGAGTTATTGGATCATGTCAAGCAGGTGCTTCCAGAACTAGAAGAAGACGAAGCCAAAGCAAAGTTCAGGAAAAATGAAGTCAAGGCTAAGAGGATCTTGACAAACTCGATTAAAGATCATCTGATACCAAATGTATCAGAACTGAAGACACCAAAAGAAATGTTTGATTCTCTAACCATACTTTATGAAAGCAGGAACATCAGTCGAAAGCTTACTCTAGGGCATCAACTCAAAAACATGACAATGAACAAGTCAGAAACAATCTCCAACTATTTCATGAGAATCTCGCAGATCAAGGACCAGTTAGCAGCTATTGGAGACTCAGTGGACGACGTTCAACTTGTGACTACTACACTCAATGGATTCCCTTCCTCTTGGGACCCATTTGTTCAAGGGATTTGCGCAAGAAGCAAATTGCCCAAGTTTGACAAGTTATGGTCAGATTGCACCCAAGAAGAATCCAGACTAATATACAAGTCACAAAAGGAAAATGATGACAAAAATCAAGCTCTTATTGCTCATGTGAAGAAAAGAAAAGAAAGGGGAGAAGTCAGTCCGAAGAAAACTAAAAGACCACGTTATAAGAAGGATGCGTCAAAAGTTAGATGTTACAACTGCAAGCATATGGGACATTATGCCGCTCAATGTCCACATAGAAATGAAAAAGGAAAGAGGAAACACCATGCACATACAACAAACACAGAAGAGCCCACATCACAGAAGAAGGCAAAAGAGTCAAAGGAAGAAGAATTTGTATTTGTTTCAGCACTCATAGGTACTATCACTCAAGGAAGTGATACATGGCTCGTAGATAGCGGTGCTTCCAAGCACATTACCGTATTTAGAAGTTCCCTTACAAATCTAACAAAAAAGAGCTCATCCCTTCAAGTGGAGCTTGGGGATGATTCCAAACACGCAGTCAAAGGAGTTGGAGAAACCTCCTTTCAACTTGACTCAGGTAACCCTATTTCAATTGAAGATGTTTTGTTTGTACAAGGCTTGAAGAAGAATCTTTTTTCTATTTTTGCTTTAGAAGATAAAGGTTTTAGGGTAGCTTTTGTGGATGGCCAAGTTCTTCTATGGCCCAAGAATTCAAGCAGAGATAAAGCTAACATGATTGGTGTCCGAGAGGGAGGATTGTATAAATTGAAGGGACACTAAGAACAAGCCCTTGTACACAATAGTGTTAACTCCGGTGAGCTATGGCACCGAAGATTTGTTCACATAAATTATAGAGCACTACCAGTATTGAGCAAGATGGTTACAGGTCTACCGAACATTCAGGTAGAACATGATGGAGTATGCAAAGGTTGTGCACTTGGAAAGAATACCAAAGGAAGCTTTACTAGCAGTGATAGCAGGTCTAAGGGGATCTTGGACATCATACACTCTGATGTATGTGGACAAATGACAGTGCCATCCTTAGGAAAATTTGTATACTATGTCTTATTCATAGATGACTACTCACGAAAGACATGGATCTACTTCTTGAAAGCGAAAGATGAAGTCCTCAACAAGTTCCAAGAATTCAAGGCTTTAGTTGAGAATCTCTCTAGAAGAAAGATTAAAATCTGGAGATCTGATAATCGAGGTGAGTACACCTAAAATGAGTTCAAAGACTTTTGCAGAGAAGCAGGAATTAAGAGGGTACTGACAACTCCCTACAACCCCCAGCAAAATAGGGTTGCAGAGAGAAAGAACAGATCCATTGTAGAAGCAGCTAAAGCAACAATCCATGACCAAGGCTTACCCATGCACTTTTGGGCAGAAGCATCAAGTACAACCGTGTATGTCCAGAAAAGAAGTCCTCACAAGATATTGGGGAACAAGACACCTGAAGAGGTGTTTACTGGAAAGAAACCAGAAGTCAGTCACTTGAGGATATTTAGTTGTCCAGTGTATATACATGTTCCAAAGGGAAAGAGAACAAAGTTGGAACCTTTAGGAAAGAAGGGCACCTTCGTTGGATATAGTGAGACTTTTAAGGCTTACAGAATATACATTCCCGGACAGAGACAGATTGAGATCAACCGGGATGTGACATTTAATGAAGATGAAGCCTTCAGAAGATCAAGGGAGTCTCACATGGTTGAGGACCGAGAGGAGCAAGAGGCTCCAAGGGAAGCAGTCATGGTTGACTCTACTCCAGAGGAACCCATTTCAGAAGTTCAAAATGAGATGGTAGAGTCAGAGAGACCTGTAGATCCACCTAGAGAAGTTGCAGTCACCAGGAAGAGACGATCTTGGCTCCGAAACACTTTGCAGGAAGTTGAAGAACATGCAGCTCCCAAAGGCTCTTTCAGAGAGAGCAAGATACCACACAAGTTTTCCAGCTATGTGGCATTGATAAGTAAACTTATTGATTCAGAACCTTCCACCATTGAAGAAGTTGCTAAGCAGCAAGTATGGAAGGATGCCATGACATGAAGAATGATGTGTGGGAAGTGGTTCCGAGACCAGAACGGAAGTCAACAGTGACTTTCAAGTGGATCTACAAGATCAAGCATGCTGCAGACGGCAGCATAAAGAAGTACAAGGTGAGATTTGGGGCTAGAGGGTTCTCCCAAAAAGAGGGAGAAGACTATGGAAAGACATTTTCTCCAGTAGCAAAGTATGAAGATTTTTCAGGTCCTATCAAGTTGCCAACTAGGTCTGTCTTTCACCTCAAGTTGGCTCTAAGTTTCAACTGTCAATGAAGATTTTGTTGTTGTTTTAGGACAGCCAACAGTTCAGGAACTTCTTGTTGATTTGTTACGGTTACATTCACAATTTTAGGTGCTCTAGCATGTAGTTTTAGTCACCAAGGGTTAGCACATGCATACTAAAATAAATGTAACACACCTAGAGATCTTTACAGCTGAAAATATAGTAGTTCTACACTCTAACATACATGAAATTGAACACAGGTATTTTTGGTCAACATAAACCTGGATAAAACCCCCCGGGGAAAACCAGTTTGGAATATATGTCTATATATGAGGGGAATAGATGGTGGAATACAGCAAGTACAAAATATAGATGAACCTGATACAATAGCAGCTTGATCCAAGCTGAAACACAAGTCCAAATGAAGCAAGAGTGCCATAGGATGGTGCGCCCCCTAGAAATGTTGCCAAGACCACTGAAATGGAGCCAGATGCCAACTCAAAGCTCTGAACAAGAAACCCCTCCACAGTACTCTGATACTGAAGTGTACCCTCCCTCTAAAATAGACGCCACTGCAATATGAGCTCTGTAAGTCCTCCCCACTGATGATGCACCCTCCTCAAGTGCGCCCTCCTCAGAATTGGAAGCTCATCAATAAATAACTGAGACCCTAAGTCTGTTGGCTATCTCCATGGAAGGGAGCGCCCAAGCTAGCCTCAACATATGAAACCATTCTCATCCTCTTGCTCCTCCTACTTCTCCTCAAGTGAGCATACAAGTGAATGAACTCTCATTTTCCCCTTACGCCCTCCTTTAGGAAGCATAAGGAAACCTAAAAGTTGGGTGGATGAGATCATCTCATCTCATCCCTAATCAATGGTTGAGATCATCTCAAAAGAATCTCAACTCAAAACCCACTTTACTTAAGTTTCCATAGTTTCACTTTATGTCCCTTAATTCACCCACAAAGTGAATTAATTGTCAAATTAGGCTAAAATGACCAAATTTCACTTTTGACTTAGATCTCCTAAGTCAAAGTGAAATTAGACATAAAGTACATGGTACAAGGTACAAAGTACTTCGCTCATGTGTTTAGAAGCTCACAAACACAAGGGGACCACTTTCCAAGGTACCCAAATCTCAACACTCCCTCTTACCGAGGAAAGTGCCCGTCACCACCAATATCATCCCTATAGTAGACATGGTTGCCTCCTGGCATATACTCGATGAGTATAGTTGTACCCAATGAAAGTAGTCTGACACAAATCTACTCAATCTGCGTGATCCATAGATGGAAGTGTCTCTCTACCTATCCAAGATCACCTAGATCTTGGTATCAAACCAAGGATCTCCACCTTGGTCTCCCACCAAGGATTTCTACCTCCTGGCATCTCGCCAACAGTCACTACTCTTGGCATCTCACCAAGAGTCACTCTCTTGGCATCTCACCAAGAGTCTCCCCCTCTTGGTATCTCACTAAAAGCACTTGGATCTCGGCATCTCACCAAGATCCTCAACTTGGCCTCTCGCCAAGTAGCTCCCACCTTAAGTGGATCCAGAACCTGATTTGCCCGTCTTTGTAGCCAAGTGAGGCTCAAGCCTCCGTGGTGCCCTATCGCTCCTCATCAATCTTTGATGCTCTGAAACTCATTCACCAACCCTCTATCTTGACAACTCTGAAACTGAAGCTATCCTGGGTGGACCAGTAACCCCCTCTGGTGGTGTCCAAGGAAACTGAGTCTGAGCTCCCTTTGAATCGCTGTTATGAGTCAATCGGTCCTCCTCAACTCTGTCTCCCCATCTAATGCTAGATGGTGTAACACCAAACAAAGTAGTCGTAAATGCACACTCTCTCGCAAACTATTCATCGAACTCAAGCTCCTCTATTGTCGCTATTGAAACATCATGTTGCTTCTTCTTCTTCTTGGGACATTGTCCTGCATAGTGACCCAAATCCCTACAAGCAAAGCATCTCACTGAGCTCGTATCTCTCTCCGTCCCACTGCTGCTCTCTCCTCCCTGTGGTGGGGCCCCAAACTTGGGACCCTACCGACCTCCCCGACCAGTCTTCTTCTTGCCCTTTGTCCAAAGAGAAAGGTCCTCATCACTCCGCATTGTCTGCCGATGCTGTCCAAAAGCCTCTGCCACAAGTCTAGTCTCCTCCTAAATGAAGTCATCCCACATCTTCTCCCATGTGGGCATGACCTCCCTGGCAACAATGCCACGAACGAATGGACCCCATGGTTTGGTAAAGTTGTTTAAGGCTGTCCTCACCATAGAATTGGGTTCCACCACCTCTCCAACGGCTCCAAGCTCGTCTCTGATCTAGGTGTAACGACCAAGGAAAGAAGTAATCGACTAATCCACGAGCATGCGAATGCCCCTCAATCGCTCATGAAGAACCATCTTCCAGTTCTCATTAGAGCTCTGATAAATCTTACATAGAGATGCCCACATCTCATATGCCCAAGCTTTCCCAGTCAAGTGGGGAATGATGTGATCCCGCACTGAAGCACATATCGTCCTCTTTGCCTTGTTGTTCCTCTTCCTGGACTCTGCTAACAAGATGGGAGCAGTATCAGGAGGAACAGCCACAGGTGCCTCAACTATATCCCATAGTTCAAGGTCCTCCAAGATAAAGACGATCCTCGCCTTCCAAGGCGACCAGTTCCTAGCTCCAACTAGCCTATCCTCCACACGCATCTGAGATGCTGACATGACTGCCAAACTGCACTCCAACTGATGCTCCAACTGCAAAGGAACGTTGCCTCACTCCTGTCAACACATGTGTGAAAAGAGGTTGTCCAAAGTTCAAACTACTCAAAAATCAGCCACCTCAACTCTGATACCATGAAGATTTTTCAGGTCTTATCAAGCTGCCAACTAGGTTTGTCTTTGACCTCAAGTTGGCTCTAAGTTTCAACTGTCAATGAAGGTTTTGTTGTTATTTTAGGACAGCCAACAGTTCAGGCACTTCTTGTTGATTTGTTACAGTTACATTCACAATTTTAGGTGCTCTAGCATGTAGTTTTAGTCACCAAGGGTTAGCACATGCATACTAAAATAAATGTAACACACCTAGAGATCTTTACAGCTGAAAATACAGTAGTTCTACACTCTAACATACATGAAATTTAACATGGGTATTTTTGGTCAACATGACCCTAGATAAAAAACCCCTCGGGCAAAACAAGTTTGGAATATACGTCTATATATGAGGAGAATAGATGGTGGAATACAGCAAGTACAAAATATAGATGAACCTGATACAATAGCAGCTTGATCCAAGCTGAAACACAAGTCCAAATGAAGCAAGAGCACCCTAGGATGGTGCGCCCCCTAGAAATGTTGCCAAGACCACTGAAATGGAGCCAGATGCCAACTCGAAGCTCTGAACAAGAAACCCCTCCACAGTACTCAGATACTGAAGTGTAGCCTACCTCTAAAACAGACCTCACTGCAATCTGAGCTCTCTAAGTCCTCCCCACTGATGATGCGCCCTCCTCCTCAAGTGTGCCCTCCTCAGAATTGGAAGCTCCTCAATAAATAACTGAGACCCAAAGCCTGTTGGCTATCTCCATGAAAGGGAGCGCCCAAGCTAGCCTCAACATATGAAACCATTCTCATCCTCTTGCTCCTCCTACTTCTCCTCTAGTGAGCATACAAGTGAATGAACTCTCCTTTGCCCCTTGTGCCCTCCTTTAGGAAGCATAAGGAAACCTAAAAGTTGGGTGGATAAGATCATCTCATCTCATCCCTAATCAATGGTTGAGATCATCTCAAAAGAATCTCAACTCAAAACCCACTTTACTTAAGTTTCCATAGTTTCACTTTATGTCCTTTAATTCACCCACAAAGTGAATTAATTGTCAAATTAGGCTAAAATGACAAATTTCACTTTTGACTTAAATCTCCTAAGTCAAAGTGAAATTAGACATAAAGTACATGGTACAAGGTACAAAGTACTTCCCTCGTGTGTTTAGAAGTTCATAAACACGAGGGGACCACTTTCCAAGGCACCCAAATCTCAACAAAGTACACTACCATCAGATTGATTATTGCAATTACTTCCGCGATGGGATGGAAATTACACCAGATGGATGTCAAGACTGCTTTCTTGAATGGTCTAATTGAGGAAGAAGTGTACATAGAGCAGCCACAAGGGCTTGTGATTTTCATGGGAAGGAGTCCCATGTATGCAAACTAAAGAAGGCTTTGTACAGACTAAAGTAAGCACCCAGGGCATGGTATGCCAGGATAGACAGATATTTGATGAGCTTGGGGTTTACCAAGAGTGACGCAGATCCCAACCTTTACTACAAGGTTGAGAATGGTTGCCCGTTGATCTTGGTCCTATATGTGGATGACATGTTTCTAACAGGAGGTGAGAAGCTCATAGTTGGGTGCAAGAGGGAGCTCACTTCAAAGTTCGAGATGAAGGATCTAGGTCTAATGCATTATTTCTTGGGATTGGAAGTGTGGCAGGGACCAGATGAGATTTTCCTTAGGCAAGGAAAATATAATGTTGAGATCCTGCAGAGATTCAGGATGATGGACTGCAAGTCCATGGCCACACCTATGATGATGAATCTGAAACTCTTGAGTCATTCATCTTCAGATTTGGTGGATCCCACGATGTACAGACAATTGATCGAATCCTTGATGTACCTCGTTAACACCAGGCCGGACATATGTTTTGCAGTGAACACCTTGAGTCAATACATGGTTGAACCTAGACATGTACATTGGATGGCAGCAAAACATGTGTTGAGGTACCTACATGTACAATTGGATATGGATTGAGATATGTCTCGGATGGAGATGTGAAGTTACAAGGTTATACAGACTCTCACTGGGTAGGGAGTGCAATGGACCGAAAAACACATCAGGATGTTGCTTCAGTCTGGGATCAGGCATGATCTCATGGTTGAACAGGAAGCATACGTTAGTGACACTTAGTACAACAAAGGTAGAGTATATTGTAGCCAATGTTGCAAGTCATGAAGCAGTGTGGCCTCTGAAGTTGCTTGCATGGTTATTTGATCTAGAGTTGGAGCCAACTTTGATATATTGTGATAATCAAAGTTGCGTGAAGCTTTCAAAGAATCATGTCTTTCATGACAAGTCAAAAAATATAGAGATAAAATACCACTACATCCGAGACATTCTGCAGAGAGGAACGGTGGAGCTCCGGTACATATCCACAAATGAACAGACAGCAAACATTCTCACCAAACCTCTGTCTAGGGTGAAATATGAGTACTTCAGAGACCAGCTTGGCGTGATGCAGAATGTCCACCCTCGTTGAGAGGGAAGTGTGGTGTTTCTCCTCTAGCCGGCTAACCCCTTTGGCCAAGGGTTTCCTAGATCAGTCATGTGAGGTGACTGAGGGAGTAATGCACAGTTGGATACAAGTCTTGCCTATGCCATGTGAGGTGGCTAGGTGTGAATAAGACTACTGGGAGAGGAGAAACATCACAGCGTAGTCGTGAGAATATGGCAGTAGTTGTGTGCTACTGAATAGCATGTTAGTAGTTGTGTGCTACTAGTTGATTGTTGCGTAGTCGTGAGACTACTAGTTGATTGTTGCGTAGTCGTGAGACTATGGCAGTAGATGTGCGCTACTGGATAGCATGCTAGTAGTTGTATGCTACTGGTTGATTGCTACATAGTCGTGAGACTATGGCAGTGGTTGTGTACCACTGGACAGTAGTTGTGTACTACTATGACAATGGTTGTGTACTACTTTGGCAATGGTTGTGTACCACTAGACAGTAGTTGTGTACTACTATTGTTGATGTTTGAACAACATCGGGAAAACATTCTTCCAGATATATATATATATATATATATAATATCATATAATATATGACATGATATTTATAATACAAACTATAAATATATATATATATATAATAAATATGTAGTTATTTATTATCCAAGGGACACATCCTTTCATGGATAGTCACCATATGTTCTGTATATATGGAACACTCATCATTGTCATAATATATTCACATACAATATCATCTCATATAGAAAATTCAACATGGTATCAAAGCGGGACCGGGCTTAACTCCCTCACAGGAGGGCCCAAGAAAATAAGAGAGATAGCTTGGTGTGGTCCCTCTTTAGAGGGAGTGACGAGGTATAGATGCATTGTAGGGTAGTGCATGTCCTAGGGACATATTGTAGCTATTTGAGAGCTACCCACGGGCCTTGGATGCATTGGTTGTGAAGTCACAGGGGTGCACATGATGAGGTACAGATGTATTGCAAGGTAGTGGATGTCATAGTGACATGTTGAAGCTATTTGAGAGCTACCCACAGGCCTTGGATGCATTGGCTGTGAAGTCATGTTGTACTATGGATATCCGATGAGTCTAGAGTGAAGTTTGTATACTTCAGAGACAAGCTGAGACAAGCTTTGGCATGATAAAGAATGTATCCCTCGTTGAGAGGGAGTGTTGATGTTTGAACAACATCAGGAAGACATTCTTCCAGATATGTGTATATATATATATATATATATAAGAGTGTTGATGTTTGAACAACACTGGGAAGACATTCTTCTAGATATATATATATATATATAAGACATTCTTCCAGATATGTATATATATAGGAGTGTTGATGTTTGAACAACATCGAGAAGACATTCTTCCAGATATATATAACATATGACATGATATTTATAATACAAAGTATAAATGTATATATAATAAATATGTAGTTATTTATTACCCATGGGACGCATCCTTCCATGGATAGTCACCATATGTTCTATATATATGGAACACTCATCATTGTAATAATATATTCACATACAATATCATCTCATATAGAAAATTCAACAACTATGACAACAGTTGTGCACTACTTTGGCAGTGGTTGTGTACCACTGGATAGTAGTTGTCTACTATGACATGGCAGCACTTGTGCACTTGGATGGCATTGTAGTAGTTGTGTGCTACTAGTTGATTGCCATGTAGTCATGGAGACTACTAGACTGCTTGGAAGTAGTTATGTGCTACTGATCAATTGCAGCATAGTTATAAAGACGATGGTGGATGATTCGAGCTACCAATGGCATGGTAGTAGATGTGTGCTACTAGTTGATTGCATAGTAGTCAATGGACTACTGGATGAAGACACCGTGGAAAGATATCTCCCTAGCTAAGACAGAGTGTTGATGTTTTGGTAGTTGCAGAAGGTGTTTTCCTCCTAGACAACCATTCTTAGAAGAGAAGAAGATTCCATAAGTCCAAGGAAGACCTTTTAATAGTGGAAAAACACCCCAGAAGAGAAGTGGCCCACAGGAAAAGAATAAAGTGAAATTAGAATCTCTAGAGAAGAAGTCGACCCAGCTAAAGTGACTTGAAGACTATAAATAGAGGAGACGTCTTGCTCATTTGTACACACACTCACTCTCTCACTAAAGAAGGAAGCGCAAGTCTGAGGCAAAGAAGAAGACACAATTCTGAGGCATCTGAGGTTCTTGGTTATTCTTAGTGGTGGTTTTCTCTTGTGCGCTATCTCTGGGAAGCGGTGCGCTACTATTGTATGGTGTTGTTGTTGCAGCTACTAGAACTAATTTGTGCGCTAGCCTAGTGCTAGGGTTTCTTCATTGTTTGTTGCTCCTAAGAATGGGTTCATGGTTAGATTATTTTGGACGAAATCTATCTAGGAAAGGTTGGTTGGGTTTTTCCCCCATTTGGGGTTTTCCCAGGATAAAACTCTTGTGTCTTTCTTGTTCCTGTTTATACTGCTTATATCTCAGTACATGATATAATTGTTAAAGAAAAAGAACATCGATAACTCTATTGCTCTAAAATTAAAGAAAATCTAACAGGAACCTCCCGCTCCACTACCCTTCTTCGCATGAAGAGCCACATTCTCTTCCTCTTCACTCTTTGGCTGGCTAGCATGAGTGTCATCAAGTCTCAACTCCTCCTAGGTGAAGTCATCCCATAATCTCTCCCAATCAAGGAGCTTTTCCCGAGCCACCACTTCGCGGACAAATACTTCCCACTACTTGGTGAAGCCATTCAAGGTTGTCCTCACCAACTCGGTCTCATCCATTGCCTCTCCCACAACTGTTAGTTCATCTCCTAACTCTCCCTTGGCCATCTTCTTGCTTTTCAGTTTCTCTTTGAGCAGCATCTTCCTGCTCTGGTTGTCAAACTGGTACAGCTCCACTAGGGCCTCCCACATGTCCTTCATTGTCTTCTTGCCAGACAAATAAGGAATAATGTGGTCCTTGACTCCATCCACAATTATCCTCCTAGCCTTGACATCTTTCTTGTTGTGAGTTGCTAGTTGTACTGGATCAACAAGGGCCGCCACTTTGCCTTCAGCAAATTCCAACAGTCCATTCTCCTCCAGTACCAAACCAATACGCTACCTCCACGGACAGAAATTTGAGGCACCATCCAGCCTGTCCTCAAACCTTAAGCCTGCACTGGCCATTTGAGTTTGTTGCTCTGTTTCCCACACACTTCTGGTCACACGTCCTCCTTTGTTGATTCAATATCTAGTCTGCACAACAAAGTATCTTGGCTCCTTCTGTACTTCAGAGGCTAAGCTCTGATACCATGTTAAATTTTCCTATTATTCAATCACTGAGATTAATGCCAATAATTACTAAACTTAGAAATTTACTTTGCTGATATAAATTTCAGAATTCTGCAGTTAACCTACAGCTAAGTAATAAACCATAAAAATGACAGCAGAAGCATACACAAAACCAAGCATAAAAATAGACAACACCATAAATACATCAAATTAGAGTGCAACGGAGGTAGCTGGGATGTCTTCCAATTCAAAGGGAGCAGCTACAACAACAGCAGATTTGATGGGATCAGTGAATCATCCAGGTGGAAACACCTCCCTCACTAAGAGGGAGTGTTGGTTTTGTAGCTCAGTAGGTGTCTCAGCATGGGCCTAAGTGTCCTAGGCATGCTAATGGACACATTAAATACCCAAATCAGCTTTATTTATTTTATCCTAAGTTTTAACTTAGGAAAAATTAAAAAGTCACTTAAATGATTTTTTTCTCAGATTTCTGAAAATATCACTTTTCAGAAATTAATAATTCACAAACGTGTATTTATGGAGGCTTCTAAAAGTCTCTTGAAAAAGTGAATTAGAGAGATAAATAGAAGGGTTGAGGGTGAGAGGAACACACATTCTCATTTGTGAGAAGAGGAAGAAGGTGCTTGGGAAAAAGAAGAAGAGGGAGCAGTTGAGGTAGAGAGGGCGAGTTCTGGCCCAGATTTGGGAAGCCAACAGAGGCCATACTTGGGCCATACTGTGCAGCAAAGAGAGGCCGAACTTAGGCCACATACAGCAGATTTCAGGAAACCAATTTTTTGGGACCAAAAAAGTAGAGTTGATTTTTCGGGCTGAAAAAGCAAAGCCGATTTTTCCGGACCGAAAAAGAAGGCCAAGTTTGTTGGGTTGTTTTTTTGTTGTGTGAAGAAACTTGCTGAGGAAATTTCTGTTAAAAAATTCTGATTTTCTGCTGCTGTAAATTCTCTTGAAAGCCCATAATAGAAGCCTCTCTTTGTTGGCTTTCCCCACACTGGGGTTTCCAGGATATTTCCGGTGTTGTCTCTTTTTATGCTTGGTTCTGTGTATGCTTCTGTTGTCATTTTATGGTTTATTACTCAGCTGTAGGTTAACTGCATAATTGTGAAACTTATATCAGAAAAGTAAATTTCTGAGTTTAATAATTATTGGCATTAATCTCAGTGACTGAGTAATAGGAAAATTTAACACTCTAAAGATTGGGATGATGAGAAAGGGGCTTCCAGTGACCGGAAATGTCTTAAAAGCAAATTAATCACTTTTCAGAGTTAAAAGGGAGTTAAAAAGTGATTTAATGAGTAATATGAAGAATAAACTTAGAAAGTCACTTAAATAATTTAAGTGAACGGGAGAAAAGAAAAGAAGGCCAATAAAAGAGAGATGAGAGCTCATTCTCAAGGCATGCTTGATCAGTTTGTCTATTGACTTGGAGCTCTTGGAGCATAGGATCTTTTGTAGGGTTTTTGGAGACAAAACCCTTAGGGTTTGGTTTCAGTGGTGAGACATCCACCCTAGCTAGACAAAGAGGGAAATTCACTTAGGGTTTCCATTGCACTTTAGAGTTTGTGGTGACCAATTCATTGTCCATGGTTTCAGTGATCAATTGAGAAGGTAGCGACTTCATTGGAGAGTTTGCAGATTTTCTATTGGGGCCGAATTCTTCTCATGCAGCGGCCGTGAGGGTTTATGCAGAGTTTGATGGAGACCATGAGGCTATTCTCACCATTATTGGAGGGCCGAGTGCTGACCCCTCTCTAGAAGAATTACTATCATACTTGGCAGCACCGTGAGGTATTATGGGAGCCGATTTGGCATCGTGGTAGCATATTTGGAGTGTTTAAAGGCCGATCTGGCCATATATCAGCAGGTGGTACTCTTTGGGGTTTGAAGAAACCATATATTGCAACAGATCTATTGCAGCGGATCTATTCTTTGACGTGGCTGTAGCTTTCCAGCAAGGCCGATTCATCTTCAGCAGCAAACCCTGTGTATTTGTGGCAGCTAATTCTCCGGGCAGCAGATCAAGGGTTACAGTGGTCATTACAGTGCCATCTTCACTCTTTATTCCAGCCAATCATATCATCTTAATGCAATATATTTCTGATCAGCACTGAGTTGTTTGTTGATGTAATTGTGCAAGTTTGGAGTAATAATAATGCTGATCCGTTTGGTTAATACCTTCTTGCTGTCATTGAATTAGTGTCTATGGTATTTCTGCTGTCACCAATTGTATGTCAAATGCACTAGGAAATGATACAAACTGTTTGACAAAGGATTGAAACCAAACAAACATTCTAACTCTCATCAACAGTAAACTGTTTGAAGAAAGCCCTAATCCAGAAATTCGTAAATAGCAGCAGAGATTTATAACAGCAGTGAAGAGGGATTGTACAGGGGTATTTGGGCCTGCTGTCAAACTATTTGACAGAAGTCCTGGACTCATTAACCACAGGAAACTATACCAGCAGCAGCCAGGGTTATTAAATAATAATACGAATAATCTATTTATAAGGTCACGGCCAAGCCAGACACCAAATTGGTGTATGAGACCCCCTCCGCCCAGCGATTTGACTGGTAAAGTCTACGGAGGTATACATACCCTACCCCCCTCTAGATTTGAACTTGTGACCTCTTAGGAGGAAACACATGTTCTTAACCATTAGGCCCCCTCAGGCTGGGCCTAATGTGTGCATGATTGCAAAGTGTTTGACAAAAATGTTGAACCAGAAAATCACAAAAATTGTCCCAATCTTGGAAGGTACATTACATTTAACATATACAGGGCATTGATATCAGAGTTTAATCTTCAACATGTGGGGTGCTCATCCATGATTTGTTTCAATCTGTTTTATCACTGATTTTCATGCATAGGTATTGCTTGTTTAGAGGAGATAGGATCAGCATGTGAGTACTATTTTGTCACCGTATTAAGCATGCCTTTTACTCATGTTCATGCACTGTTTCTAGTGCCAACTAAGCATGCTCACTGGATGAAGAGGGCACAGTTGTAGTCTTATTCTGATAATTGATTGTATACCAAACATAGCCAGAAGTGAGGGTGCTACCTATGGAGGGCTTCGATGACTAATTTCCGCAATTTTTAGCCCAAGGATGGTGCTCCACACGGAGATTTTGTGTGCCTTGTTTAACAAAAGTGGAGAGAGGGAGCATGTTTTTTGCTATTTGCAGAAGTCTAAATGAAGCCTTGACAGTGGCAGAGCCTTTCACTGTAAAAGGAGCTCCAGGGAAAGCATACAACATCGATTGTTCTTCAGTCTTCTTCATCCACCATTCTCTTCTCCTCCTTTCTTCCTTCATGTTGAAGTCTTTAAACAGCACTCTTGCGTGCTCATAGATCAAATCCTTGCTGTAACTCTACTGCAATCTTCGTTCTAATCTGCAGGAATTATTTGGGATAAGGATTATAGGACATGGCTGTATCCCCCAAAGGCCATTTGGTTAGATGATGATCCAAAGTTCCTAAGACCGTGTACTTGACTAAGCAGCTCTGTTAATGAAAGACAATAATTGTCCTATCTCTTTGATTCATGATGAACATTTGGATGCTTGAGAATTCATTCTTATGATCACTCTCATTTGTTTTAGACTCAGAATTGGAAGATTTTGCTTAGTAGGATTCAATGTTCAGCTTGGCCTACTGATACCTTCATGTTTTCATTGCTTTCTTCTTTCTCCATATCTCCCAAGTGAACTAATGCATTGGTCAAGACAAAAAACAGAATTAAATATCTTTAATTTGCAAGTTTGGAGCAAATATTGCTAATTTTGTTTGCAAATTTTAAGAATCTGATAGGGTGACCCCCTTGAGTTAGACGAGTGTTAGAATTTGGGTAGTATAGCAGAACAAAAGTGTCTTTCTATTTTCCAGTTAGGATAACAACTAGATCTGATATTCAGAAAACAAGTCTGCACTACTTAACATAGAAAACACACGTGTGCTCAGATCTAAATATATTTATAAAGTAGATCTAATAGATCTGATCTACTATGCTGAAATAAATCTTAAACAGATCTATAGATCTAAGCTCAAAATGAAAACACAATCTGATCATGAGTAGTGAATCACAACTTCAGAAACAAAGAGTAAGAATACAGTCTAGTTCTGACAATATTCCTTGCTGATACATAAATCTAGATATCTCTAAACAAAACTCAAAATACAATCCAGATCTGAGAACTGAGTAAATAACTTACCTTGCCCTGAACACTTACCTCTGATGAGGTCACAGCCACACACAGGGATGCAAACCATTTGTAATTATGCTCAGTCAAAGTTCAGTTCATAGATCCACCATATAGATTGGATCTGTGACCAAGAGACGAAAGAACTTTCTTGCCACCAAGAAGATAGAGCCACAGGGATGCAAAACAAGGAATCAAACCCTCCACAGGAGTTTCAAACATCCAAACCCTCACACAGAAAAACTGTTGAAGAAAACCCTCACACAAATTTAGCTTAAGGGAGGCCATGGCTCAACACAAAACATAGGTCACAGTCTTAAACACAAACTGCAGTCACCCATAGCAGAAGAGAGGGCTGCAACTGCAGTCACAACACAGCAGAGGAGAAGAGCTGCTAATGTCAGCACCCCATAGCAGAAGAGAGGGCGGCACTCATAGTCACACCACAGCAGCAATTAGAAGGGGCTGCTCCACAGTCACCCTACACCATAGCAAAATAGGAGGGGCCGCACTACAGTCACCCCACACAGCAGAAACAAGGAGGGGCCGCACCACATTCAGCCCACCCAGCAGCAATATAAGAGGGGCCGCATCAATAGTCTACTCACAGCAGCAATGGAGAAGGACCAAGCCACACACAGCAGATAGAAGGGCCGCATCAACCAGCCAGCTCACAACAGAAAAGGGAGCCGCACCACTGTTACTGTAATGTCCCCATTTTGGGACATTATAACATTACAACATTTCAGAGTGTTATGCCTGCCCAAGTAGCCAGATAGGGGTGACAGAGAGTTCGGGAGATATTGAGGGGTTTATTTGGGCCCGACTTGTATCGTTCATCATCAGGATCCATTCCGCACAGTTGGGCTTTGGTTCGTTGCATTCCGACGATTTCCGTAATTTTGAGTTATTATGGGTCATATCTTAATTAAATTCACTAAGAAGGTCATAATGGGCATATTACTTGGAGAAACACCTTAGTGTAATAGCTCATCGGAATTGGGAGGAAGAGTATTACAGGATAAGATGATGAGAAGTGACTTTCAGTGGCCGGAGAAGCCATCAGGATGGATAAATCACTTTTTACAGGCAAAATGGTTAATTAATTAATTATTAATTAAGTGATATAATCAAGGAATAATAAAATAAAGTAAAAGTCACTTGGAGGGAAAAGGTCAACAACAAATTAGGGTTTCGGGAAGCTATAAAGGAAGGGTAAAGCAACCTAATTCATTATGCATTGTTATGATTTGAT
>ML780608.1:222099-237468 GCA_009831015.1 Picea engelmannii | reverse complement strand
GGTATGTACTTCATCCATTTCTCTTAGTTCCATTCAATAATTAGATCTAGGGAAAGAGTAGTATTATGTCACGTTTTGTTCCAGATCCAGGTGGATCTTGGGGAGATTGGTTAGTGTCCGCACCTACGAATTTATCCATAACAGAGTCTTCAGACTGTAAAAATTTTACAGAACAGAGGAGACATACAGAAGTACCTCAAATAAAAATTTTAGATGTTGGTTCAATGTACTTTCAAAGATATGCTTTGTGGAAGTTAGGATTTCTGAATGGTCCTAAGATTAGTTTCAAACGGGTCAGTTTGGCATTTTCACTATAACTTCTTTTCTAGGACTCTTCAGACTATGAAAATTTCAGAGAACATAGGAGACATACAGGAAGACCTCGGATAAAAATTTCAAAATCAGATTTGCAAAATTGGATACGTGGCATGTTGTACAAGTTCGTTCTTGGGAAGAGTCCCAAAACAGCAAGCATTGGGAAAGTTGCCATTTGGAAATTCAAATTTTGGTCAAACCTGGTAAAGGCAAAAGTAGTGAGCAGACCTGGTGAACGCAAAAGCAGTGAGAAGACCTGGTGAACGCAAAAGCAGTGAGTAGATCTAGTAAAGGAAGAACTAGCGAGCAGACCTGGTGAAAGCAGAAATAGCAAGCAGACTCGGTGAAGGTTGGTGCAGCTCACACAAAGAGATTGGTGTCTCTTTCTAAGTTGGTGCTTAGCGGTGGGGATTGGTGCCTCCAGTAGATTGGTGTCTCTTGCTTAGTTGGTGCTTAGCGATGGGGATTGGTGTCTCCAATAGATTGGTGTCTATGAAGATCTGTAA
Source organism: Picea engelmannii (assembly GCA_009831015.1). Lineage (NCBI taxonomy): Eukaryota > Viridiplantae > Streptophyta > Pinopsida > Pinales > Pinaceae > Picea > Picea engelmannii. Next base: position 236,647 of record ML780608.1, on the reverse strand, counting down.
GAGATTGGTGTCTCTTTCTAAGTTGATGCTTAACAGTGGAGATTGGTGTCTACGAAGATCTGTAAGAGTAGGTTGGTGCCTACCAGGATTTGTACCAATGGGGATTGTTGTCTCCAGTAGGTTGGTGCCTACAAATATTTGTAACAATAGGTTGGTGCCTACAAAGAATTATAAAGAGAAGTTTTGTGGTTTTCTCCCGAAAGGGTTTCCACGTAAATCTTGTTAAGATGTGCTCGTTTAACCCTAGACAATATCACGATATTGTCACCCAACCATAGGCACGCAACCACCCCCGAGCACCGTAACCTTGACAGATAGAATAATTCTAAAAGAAGTACAAGACCCAACAGATAACCAAGAGATAGAACACCTTTCTCCAAAGGTAACGCACCAAGCAGAAAGTCCAAAAACCATAAACCAAGACCAACTCCCAACTACAATCGTTGTAATTGCAGTCCTCCTCTAGACTTGCCCACTACTTATCTTGAGTGTGAGAGAGTGTGTCCAAATGAGCTCAAGCGCCCTCTATTTATAGTGCTCCTTGCCAACTGTCTAGGTCGACTTCTCCTTTTAGAGGCTAATACTTCAATATTAATTCTTTTATTGAGCCAACTTGTCTTCTAGGGTTTCTACACATCTGTTTAGGGTTTCCCTAGCTTCCGAAATATTATAATCTAGTGAGAGGTTACACATGGAAGTTGATACCTCCCACAGCTACCATAATATCAACACTCCCTCCTAGCTAGGGAGGTATTAACAAGTAGCATCGTCATAGCCACACAGGCTATCTCATGATCACATAGATCAAATCACGAGCAACATCACTACTATCAATATCATCTGATAACATCCCGGTATCAAAAGTATATCATCAATTGCATCATCTCTCAAGGCCATACTCCATTTGAGTAATTGAGCATGATGTTGAATAAGTCATGTGTTGAACTCAGCGCACTCAACAGAGTGTCACAAGGACCATTCTTCTAATCTGGACATATGTCCTAGAAGAATGATTGTCCCAACATATGTTGAATGTCCTCAATGGATACAAGAACCATCCTCTCCATTGTATCATCTCTAAGTCGTACTAGCATGATGTGAATGCATCATATCTAAGTTGTACTAGCAAGTACCGTCTACATCATCTCTAAGCCGTACTAGCACGGTGTCAATGCACCATCTCTAAGCTTTACTCGCATGATATAGGTCAATGCCTCTACATCATCTCTAAGTTGTATGATCATATCTAAGTTGTACTAGCATGATGCTTTGCATCATATCTAAGTTGTACTAGCATGATCATATCTAGCATGATGTGAGTCATCTGCATCATCTCTAAGTTGTATGATCATATCTAAGTTGTACTAGCATAATCCTCTGCATCATATCTAAGTTGTACTAGCATGATCATATCTAGCATGATGTGACTCAGGCATAAGCATCGTCTCTAAGTTGTACTAGCACGATGCCAATGCATCATATCTAAGTTGCACTAGCACAATGCATCTTAGGACATTTGTATCATATCTAAGTTGTACTAGCATGATGTTGAAGCATCATATCTAAGTTGTACTAGCATGATACACATCAACAATCTGTCAACCTGGACAATTCTCCACAAGGAGAATGTATGTCCATCAGCACTCCCTCCCAACCGAGGAAGTCATCTCCTTCCTTTCAACCAAGGGAGCAATCTCCACGAGTCCCAGCTTGTCCCTCAAGTATGCAAACTTTATCTTGGATAGAGGTTTCGTCAAAATATCAGTTGTCTGCTCATCGGTGGAGATGTACTAGAGAATCACTTCTCCCTTCTGGACTTTATCACGAATAAAGTAGTACTTGATCTCAATGTGCTTCGAACTATCATGGAACACGGGGTTCTCTGAAAGCTTCACACAGCTTTGATTATCACAATATATCACAGTCGAATCCAGCACCTGATCAAATAGTCCAGCAACCAGCGTACAGAGCCATATTGCTTCCGTACAAGCATCACAAGCTGCAATATACTCTGCGTCTACAGTGTTGAGTGCAACAGACTTTTGTTTCCTGCTAGCCCATGATATCATAGCAGATCCCAAACTGAAGCATATACTAGAACTACTCTTCATGTCGTCTGCACTCCCTGCCCAATCTGAATCAGTAAATCCATGCAGTTGTACATCATTGTTTGAGACATATCTCAAACCATAGTTTAGCGTCCCACGAAGATATCTCAAAATATGCTTTGCAACCATCCAATGCTCATTTCTAGGTTCCACCTGGAACTGGCTCAACGTGTTCACAGCAAAGCAAATGTCTGGTCGGGTATTCAGCAAGTACATCAATGAGCCAATCAACTATCGATACAGGGACGAGTCTATTGGATCAGAATCAAAGTCTCTCAACTTCCTCATATCTGTCACCATGGGAATTGCCATGGATTTGCAATCCATCATCCCAAACTTATGAAGAATCTTTACAACATACTTCCCTTGCCCTAGGAAGATTTCACCATGCTTTTGCCATACTTCTAGTCCCAAGTAATAATGCATGAGACCAAGATCCTTCATATCGAATTCAGAGGCTAACTCCCTCTTACATTGAATAATGAGAGGCTCTGCACCTGTCAGAAACAAATCATCAACATATAGTAGTAGGATCACAGGTGCATCATTCACAACCTTGTAATGAAGGTTTGGATCAGCATAGCTCTTGGAAAATCCAAGTCTCGTCAAGTAATTGTCAATCCATGCATACCAAGCTCTTGGAGCTTGCTTGAGTCCATACAAGGCCTTCTTTAATCTACATACATGGGTATCTCTAGGGTGTACTTCGAAACCTTGAGGTTGCTCTATGTATACGTCTTCCTCAATTACTCCATTGAGAAAAGCGGTCTTTACAACCATCTGATGTAAACTCCAACCCATGGATGCTGCAAGAGATATGATGGTTCTGATAGAGGTATATCTGGCAATTGGAGCAAACGTCTCATCATAGTCTTCTCCCTCCTGCTGGGAGAATCCTCTAGCCACGAATCTCGCCTTGTATTTATCGATACTCCCATCTATTGCATGCTTTATCTTGTAAACCCATTTTGAGGTTACTACGAACTTTCCTTCAGGTCTAGACACAATTTCCCATACATCATTTTTCATGATGGATTGATATTCTTCCATCATAACTTCCTTCCATTCTTTCTTCTTGACTGCTTCCTCAAAGATGGAAGGTTTTGCATTAACAAGACTTGTCATGAGTGTTGCATAACTAAAGAATCTTTTGGGCCTCCTACTTTCCCTAAAGGTGCCACTAGGAGCTTTATGTCTTTCTACCTCTTGTAAGGTGGATTCTAGCGATGTTGGTCATTTTATGTTCTTGGGTACAACAACTGGTTCTACAGGTTCAAGTGGTTAGTCTAGTTCTTCACTGGGATGTTCTGGTGAACATGTACTTTCTTCCTTGGGGTCTTCATATTCTTCTTCATCATTGGAGTCTATGGGATCTTCTATAGATTTCTTGAAGGCAATCTTCTCATCAAAAGTTATGTCCCTGTTGATTTCAATCTTTTGTTGATCTGGGACATAGATTCTGTAAGCTTTTGATGTATCACTATATCCAACGAATATGCCCTTCTTTCCTGAAGGTTCCAACTTCTTCCTTTTGTCCTTGGGAACATGGATATAGATAGGACACCCAAAGATCCTTAAGTGTTCCACACTTCGCTTCTTTCCTGAGAAGGCTTCTTCTGGAGTCATGTTCTTCAACATACGATGAGGACTTCTATTCTGAATATATACAGCTGTCATAGCTACTTCTCCCCACAGAAACATGGATAGATTCTGGTCATTCATCACTGCCTTAACAGATTCTTCAATGGAACAATTCTTTCTTTATGCTACACCATTTTGTTGAGGATTATGTGGGGCAATTAGCTCCCTCCTAATCCCAATGACTTTACAAAAGGCAACGAGTTCCTTGGAGGTGTATTCTCCTCCATTATCAGATCTTAGCGTCTTGATCTTCTTATTTGTCAAGTTTTCCACTTCAGCCTTGAATTCTTGGAACTTGCCAAATACTTCATCTTTCGTCTTTATCAGATGCATCCAAGTCTTTCTTGAGAAGTCATCTATGAATGTCACATAGTAAAGAGAGACTCCTAGAGACTTCACTGGCATAGGACCACATACATCTGAGTGCATTAGATCCAAGATCTCCTTGGATCTATTCTCACTACTTGGGAATGGCTTCTTAATATTCTTCCCAAGTGCACATCCTCTACAAATACCTTTGTGTACTAATTGTAGTTCTGGTATGCCTACAACCATCTGTTTTAGAGATGGCAATGCTTGATAATGAAGGTGAGCATACCTTGTATGCCATAACTCACTAGGATTGAGTTCATCATGTACAAGAGCTTGAGCATTCTGACCTAGGAGTTTATACAATCTTCCTTCACGTATCCCAATAACTCTAGCATCTTCTATTTTTGAATCTTTGGAGCATACAAGAACTTTTCTATCGACAAAGACTATTCTATCTCCTTTGTCTTCCAAGCAAGAAATAGATACTAAATTCTTTTTCAAACCAAGAACATATAAAACATTGCTAAGATGAACATTGTTACCTGATTCCATTTTGATAGAAGTTTTTCCCAATCCTTTGACTGCATAAGAGTTATTGTCTCCAAGTTCCACTTTATGAGAGGTTTCCTTTTCCTTTATTCTTGAGAGATTTTCATGATCACCAGTCATATGTCTTGAAGCTCCACTGTCGATCAGCCACATGTCATCTTCAAAGGATCCTGTAAGAGCTTAGTAGTAAAAGAAATATGTTTCTTCATGCTTGGCTTTCTTTGAAGGTTCTTCATCATTGGTAGCTGACGCATGGTGTCTTTCCTTTCTCTTCTTTGCTAGTTTAGGACAATCCTTTTTTTAGTGACCATAATCATGGCATCCATAACATTGTACCTTTGACATATCTCTCTTATGATTGAATTTCTTTCCTGAACCAAATCTTTTCTTACCTCCATGTCTCTTGAACTTTGTTGCATAGGCTTGAGCATCCTCTTCCTTTTGAGATCTTCCTTTTAAGTTTATCGTTGTCTCTTCTTGTGAGCAACAGGTCCAAAGTTCTTCAAGCATTGGAAACTCCTTCCTTGTTTCCATGCTTGCAGCAAATGCATCCCATGATCTAGAGAGACCATTAAGTGCAATATTCACAATTTCCTTTTCTGGAATAACTTCTTCAATGGCTTGTAGTTGATCTCTCAACTGAGAAATCCTTACAAAGTATGAGGCTACAATATCATACTTAGTCATCTTTGTGTCACGAAGCTCATTCTTCAGACTCATCACTTGTCCAATATTTCTGACTGCAAAGAGGTTATTTAGGGCATCATACATCTTCTTGGATGAGTCAAGATTTGATATGTAGGGTATTAAGTGATCTTTTACAGAGTCCACAATGATACTCATGCCATTGATGCCATTGTCCTTGAACTTCTCCATTGCTACAACGTTCTGAGGTTCAGCTTCTTTTCCTGATTCAAACTGTGGTTCCACGATCTTTCCTTTCACGGTATCTAGAACCTTGTTCTTGGCAAGGATGAGGTCAATCCTTGTCTTCCATGCTCTGAAGTTTGAAGCTCCTTCTAGCTTGTTTTTTGTCTTCATAGAGTAAGTCATGACTTCCTTTGACTTTGACTTTGACCAATCAAATTTTGACTTTGACCAGTCAAACTTTGACTTTGACCCAAAAAATTCAACCTTGACGTTTTTGCTTGCTGAGAGTACCAAGAGGTGCACTAGGCTAAGGCGCACTAGAATGTCTAGAAATTATGCCAAACTTCTCACTTGAAGTGCCCAAAAGGTTAGGTTTAGGGTTTGTTGCAGTTGCATAATCAGAAACCCTAGTTCCAGCTGCAACTGGTGCCACAACAAGCTTAACAAAGAACTGCCACACTACCTTTCAGCGGTTAGACTGTCCTGAAGGTGGTGTAGGCCCATAACTTGTTAAGATGTGCTCGTTTAACCATAGAAAATATCATGATATTGTCACCCAACAATAGGCACGCAGCCACCCCCGAGCACTGTAACCTTAACAGATAGAATAATTCCGGAAGCAGTACCAGACCCAAAAGATAACCAAGAGATAGCGCACCTTTCTCCAAAGTTAGCGCACCAAGCAGAAAGTCCAAAAACCATAAACCAAGACCAACTCCCAGCTATAGTCGTTGTAGCTGCACTCCTCCTCTAGACTTGCGCACTACTTATCTTGAGTGTGAGAGTGTGTCCAAATGAGCTCAAGCGCCCTCTATTTATAGTGCTCCTTGTCAATTGTCTAGGTTGACTTCTCCTTCTAGAGGCTAATACTTCAATATTAATTATTTTATTGAGCCAACTTGTCTTCTAGGGTTTCTACACATTTGTTTAGGGTTTCTCTAGCTTCCGAAATATTCTAATCTATTCAGAGGTTACACATGGAGGTTAATACCTCTCGCAACTACCATATTATCAACAAATCTTGTGTTCCATGTTCTGCAGTTAATAGATCTCATATGTGATTGTTTTCTTATGGTTGATAAATGTTTGAAAAGGTAAAAAATAATCTTACACTGATTCACCCCCCCCCCCCCGNCCCCCCCCCCCCCCCGTCTCAATATAAGTGTGTTCTCAACAATGCTTGCTAGTTCGATGGTCTTCTCACATGTGCATGCCTTTGATCACCCTTTTATATTTGATGGTTATGGAGCATACTATCTCATCATGGTGTTGCTTTGGTTTACTTGTTCATCGAAGGAGTGCTACACCTTGTTCATGTATGATGGTTCTGGCCCCCCATAGGGTTTAGATGGTCATGTTATGAGGTAGTCTGCATAATGTCATTGTGGAGCTTCCTAGTGACTTTTGCATGGTGGTGTTGTATTATTGATAGGAACGGTTGTTCTACACGGTCCCCTCTTCACTATATGTGATGGGACATACATGATTTTTCATTAGGAGTTTGCACTTTTCCTATGTTTATTTCCTATGGTATTGTGTGGTGATGTGATTTCCCTGGGTGATATAACATTGTGACATTACTAGACGTCACCCAGGAGGGGACATGTATTGGATGATGTAAGTACCCTCATTGATGTGTTATTTCCTAAATTTGAGTTGGGGGTACTACATGTGTTATTTATGTTGATCTATCCTTTTCCTGAAGTTGGATGGTATTATTTGGTGTTTTAATCCCTTGCTAGTGGTGCACCCTAGGTTCAAGCCTAAGGTGAGCTTCATATATTATCTTGTTATCATGATGGGGTCTTACTAGGGGAAACAACTTACAAACATGGTACGACACCTTGATGGAGCGCACCCCCTCATTGACACACATGTTCATGGTGATTTAATCATTGAAGGATTAATGGAGGTGGACTATGGTTATTAACCTTTGTGCACACATGTCGAGGATGATTTAATCATTCTAGTGGCTTTTTTACTCTATTTTGACTGCTTGGAAGCTAATTGCCTAAGCACCCTACTTCACTTGGCATCTGTTCACACTTAGGAGGGGTTTATTTGGAGGAGACTTAGTGATTTTGATGGATCGCTCCCCTCTTGGGCATGGTTTTCAAGGTATGCATGGTTATTCTATTATTGTAGGAGAGATTGGCACACTTCTCTAAGGCACCCCTTCTTTAGTTGGTTGGGCATCTTTATGACATCGCATATGGAGGAATATTTTAGTATTTTATTGATGTGTAACCTCCTTGGCACAAATCTCTAGGTCACCTTCCTCTTGTGTGCAAGGTTTGAGGAAATTAGTTGATGGTATTGGAAAACAACAGATGGTTTTCGCACATGTATTGATGGAGTTTAACCACCCTTGGCACATTCTCCTAGGGCACACTTCATATGGACGAACTTTTATATTTGTTTGGTGGTTGAGGTGGTTTCATGACACATTCTTCTAGGGCGCACCTCTCCTTGGTGCTCTTTCATCATTATTGCATGGTTATTTCAGCTACACTAGTCATTATTTCACCTCTATTGGAGAGTGCCCTCACCTCTTTGACTTGGCACGTATACTATTTTATGTGTAGGTTGTTATGGAGGAGTTTTATTGAGGAATGTGTAGGATATTAAGAGGAGAAGTGTCTCCTTGCATGCATCTTGCATGAACTTGGAGCTTGAGGAGGGCCACACATGGCACTTGTGCATGTAGTTACTTGGTGTATCTTCTATTGTTGGAGCTTCTTCTTGGAGGGTGCATATGTGGAGGAGATAATTGTATTATTCCTTGAAGTCGTGGCATGGTCAAAACCCTAATTCGTTCCTCTCATATTGAGTTTATCTTGTTGGAGGTTACGACCGATTCATTATTTTATTAATTGTTTGATTTATTCTATGGAAGTGGTTGTGGAGCGCTCCAATAGGTGGATTATTTTAATGTTACACTCATTCATGCTTATCCCTATTGTTACGCTCCCCCCTTTTGGAGCCTTTTCTTGCACTTTATTGTATATTTTAGAAGGGACGACCTCCTTTGGAGAGATTAGAGGCCACACTATCAACTTGACATGGTCAACATGATCTAACTACTCCATTAATTTATTATTTCTTTGACATGTCATGAAGTTAGTTAGCAAATATTATATTTTATTGTAAAAGAGAAGAAACTCCCTCTATAAAGAGAAGTTTTCTCTCCATTCATTTTTGTGGCACCTCTAGCCCTCCAAGATAAGTTTCCATAGCAATTTCCAGAAAGCATTCTAAGGTTGAATTTTTCCTTGAGTATCAAATAGATTGATGAATGTAACAAACTAGTTCTCTCATCCGTAAGGTTGAATACAGAAAACTAGACTTTTCCTCCATATTAATGCCTTCTTATAAAGTAGTTGTGAATGTATCAAACTAGGCCTTTCCATTATGCAATATTTCAAGACTCCATTAGCCCAATAGATTGATAGGCACTAATCTCACATCAGTTCATTCCCTTGTTCCCCTCCTTCCTTTCCTTTCTTTACCATTTCCACTTCCACATATCATACTACAACACTTTGTTTATCAAGGCATACTCTCCATTTTCACCTAGAGCCCCCACTCCATAGCATTGATAATCCTACCTTTAAGGAGGCCCCCCTTGAGTTGGAGAAGAACCAGCCAAAAGAAAGAAGAAGAGTTGTTGAGGTGAGAGTGGGTAGCCTTCCTAAGTTGCATAAAACTAACACCTTGGTGTTTCGGACTTTACACTTTTGTGGGTGCTAGATTTTGTTCTAAAAGTACTCAATAAGAAGTATCCAAAAATGTAATTATCCTAAAACTCCAAAATTGCAGAAATTATATCTTTAGACCTAGGTTTGACCAAGACCTTTACCACCTCGAAATACCACCAAAACAAATCCATATGCACATCTCCCAAAAGGGTATCCAAATCTACAATTAAATTCCAAGAAAGAAAATTTCCAAAAATATAAATTTTTCAAGATTGTGAATCTTGAAAGTCTAAAGTGCCCATTTGAAAAACTATCAAATGGGTGCCCAAAGTTATCATCAACAGCTGAAAAGAACAAGTTTCTAAAAATTGAAACTTTCTAAAGTTAGCCAATTCAAGAATCTAAAAGTGCCCATCTCACTGTCTTCATCTTCCCATGCATACTCCAAAAGCTACATGTCAACCATATGCATGTGGCACCCTGCTAAAGATAGATATGGCAGAACCTACTAAATGTAGAACTGAATGTGGTATCCACTACAATAAGCAAATCTCTGAATCTGAAATTTATCCCCAAAAATCATAAACAACAACTCTAGGACAAGGATCTCACCAAGGTACTCAGAAACCATCAACGCCGAATCCAGTGCTAAAGTCGACAAATCGTCGATTCCAAATCAATCAAGATGAACTTGGAAGAAGTCTATCTTGATCACACCATGTACTCATGGCCATGCTGGAACTTAACATTGAATCTGCCTAGGGAAAATTCACTTTTAACAGGGCCTTAGATTATGTAATAGTTGAGAATATTTTAAAGGCAAAAAAAAATCATATTATATGTCGACTAGAATGGGTGAAGCGGTATTATTTCGCAACATCAACTATGTCAGTTGATCTACAATTTCAAATAGGTCGATTGATCTGCAAGGTCAACTAGGCTAGCTAGTTTATTAGATTTGTAACACATCTATTGTAACATTAACTAGGGCACACAAAGGCTTTATGTGTATTTATAAAACCACATATCCGTTGCTCTTTTTTTATGAAATTTGTGTGTTTTCTCCGCTTGCCTTTGCTGATTTAGTGGTACGTTTCTACCTCATCCTAGTCATTTCTTACTATGTCTACGTTACATAAAACTTACCGGTGTTGCATAGGAAATGAGGTTGTTTGTCTCTCTTAAGTTCAACAACTCCCCCATTGCACTATCTCAACACTACTACATTTTTCAATGGCTATGTGTGTTCTCATATTATATAATAATATATAGCCATTGCTAGATTTTCCAATGGAATTGTCTTATGTGTGTGTTTGTGTGTGTCTCCCATCCAAAATTCTACAAACTTAGTAGTTTTCAGGACTCCAGCAAATAGAACTGCACTGAACTAAAGAGAAGACCACTTAACCATCAAAAGACACCAAATGTCCCCATACTCTTCTACCACATGTCACCTACTGTGACCTCCACAAATATAGGAACGGAGGAAAACTGAAGTTCACCACCATGACCAAATACAAACAGAACCACTGAATACCTGCTAAAAATACCACAATCTTGTACTATCCCCCTTGGAAACAATGATCTCTAAAACTCAAATTCTGTAATGTAACTGAAACCCTCGAAACTGAAATCTAAAAACTCCGGTGTAAAGGATCACGGCCATAGAACCCACTGAGAAAGTGTCCACGAATCGTCGACATCAAACAATTAGGATGGAAAAAGGAGAAGTCCAACCTGATCCTAAATGTGCTCATGAACAATAATGAAGGTAACACTTGAATTCACCAAAGGTAAATTCATTGCTAACAATTATGGCCTATTTTGTAAACATTATATGATAGTTTAAGTTTGAACTTTGAACCTACCTTTGAAGTTTGAACCATTGACCACATATTACAACTCTTTGGTAATGAATATGATTCAGAATATGCAAGTTTTCACAGCTCTTCGTAATGTTGTTTGAGATTTCTGGATGAATATGATGCTCTGTTTCATTTTGTGGTTGATGTTATGGTTAATCATTTGATGACACTGTTATAACTGCTTAATGATTGATGTCATGTGTGTACTAAATGGTTGATGCTTTAGTAATCATCATTAAGCCAGTAGTTAAATATATGTTTTCATGTTTTCTACAACTAATTCAACATTCTTCATGTCTTTTTTGAATATATATGTATCAAAGTATATTAAAATATATATTATATAAAAAACGCTCCCGAAAAGCTCTGCTCCCAGAAGCATTTGAAAATTATGCTTCCCGCTCCCCACTCCTAACAACCTTGATTCAACTGTTGCATTTTATGTACCATTTGTATTGCAATTTATCAGTTTAATAGAATTTAATTCTCTGCAATTACATACTAGTGCAATCGATTGTATTGAACATTTAAATCTCTTCCGATCATCACTAAACAGAAGTTGCTAATTCAAAACACAGAATTCACTCCTAACATTTATCTAAAACGTGTAGCAGTGTCTATTGTAGCACAGACTTCATTCTGTTGTGACTGACTGTTAAAGTGCACAGCAGCAGTTTGCTAAGAAGTAACTTTGGTGGAACTGATTCAATACCACCCCAAGGGACCAAGATAAGAAATTTACTAGGTGTTTTGTCGTCACCACAGTGACAAATATTGGCTTACAGTCCATAACTACACTGATATCAGAGTTGACAATGTAAATCAGCAGTGCAACTTTATTTTGGTCTGCATGGTTTGGCTGCAATTGATAGTAGCGAATCTTGGTGCTGTCAGTCCTGACCCCTGACTCCTGAGCCCTGAAATTATGTGCTGGGTGTGTCAGAGCAAAGAAAATTTCATGAACACCACTACACATTTAATTTCTAACATTATATTCATTGTTGCACTCATGGAATGCCATACATAGCCTCAAGTTTCAACCTCCTACAACTTAACGATAACATACTTCCAAAGTGGGCGTTTTGAGTCATTTTTTGTTGTATTTTGAATTTGTTGACTTGCCACCCAAACATTAGTTATGATGCCGTCAATGTTAAAAACCTTGGTTCATAAACCCTTCTGCATTTGTATTGAGTTGGGTCATCACAAACCCACTCTCTCTTCTTCCAGCGATGGCTAACTCTACATTGAGTTAGGTACACCCACTCATTTTTCTCCCTTGTACTTATGCTTGTTTTCAGCACTTCCTTATCAAATGGCCAAATCAATATTGTGTGTCTCCAGATGATGAGCAGTTCAATGTTGACATTTCTTCAAGAGTTGAGCAACTATATGATGATGGTTGGATCTTCAAATACCCATCCACACTTGTATTTGAGTTGAGTCATCTCATACCCACTCTCCTTTATATTTCAGCTATAGATGTATTTCGATTCTCTACTAAGCTGGGTATGCCCACTCCTACACTTTAACATCCTTCATCAGGTTGCTATGCTCAGATTAAGGGCGGGTATTGTAATGATGATAATCTTCACATGTGATCATTTATGGCTAAGCACCCTCTTTATTGTATCACTAGGTTATGGCTTAAGAGCTGACCTAGTCACCGTTATTTTACATTACTTTAGGTGACCAAGGTTGGCCTAAGAATTTATGTGGACCCATAACCCCCTCATGGAGGGATATACCCCACCTCATGAGTTGTGTATAAACACACAACTCATGCCTCATTTGCAACACCATTTTGATTCATCTTGTGATCTATTCCTTAACCTACGGGCACCATATCTCTCTCTCTCTCTCTCTCTCTCTCTCTCTCTCTCTCTCTCTCATTAGTATGATCTACTCTTGATTACTGAAGTTGTAAATCTTAAGTGGTTTACTTGGTTGGATTAGGGCTTGCTAAAGATGTCGCCATAGATCTATAACTTCAAAAATGGGGGCTTGGCTGGTTGGTAGAGTGTGGGTGGTGATTGCCCCAACCAGGTCGCAATTCCCCCCCAAAGTACATAGTTACCCTTTGGGGCCACCATGGCCGTGTAAGCTAGCTGAGTTTATGGGTAGAACATTGAGATCCTATTCAAGAATACCAACAGCATATCCACGTCAAATGAAGCTTTGTCAAAAAACGTGTGGAAACCCTGCAAAACCACCCAGGAATTTTCTTGCAACACTAACATGAAAAATCACCTCAGCAAATGCTTGGAGACTGTTCAGAAGCCCTTCAAAAATTCTTAGAAATAGTTTGTGCAGGCAGCAGCTACAAAATAGCTCAGTACTTGCAGGTTTGTGTTCCAAAGGTGTTGGACGCTTATTCACAAGGTGAGTAAGGGTTTTTTTTCTTTCTTATATTATTTTCTTTTTCATTCTCTTCTTAGTTTACCATTACTTGATGGATACTACTCAGAATCCGTTCCAGCATTATCAGGTACGGATATCACCCCTATCAAGGCTGGTATCCAGCCCGTATCTGTACGATGTAGTGAATACGAGATATGGTGTATCCAATCCCTAGGTAACCATTTCTGGTAAATTATCATTGGACTCATTATTTTCATCAAGTCGCCAAATAATTAATGCTAGCCTACCTAAAAAACTACTACATTACATTTCACACCTAATATGTTTCATTGCCTTATAGAGCTACTGCTAAGTAATACTTACACAAGGGGGATTTGTAAAGGTCCACTCCACAGCATTGTACTCTTGTCTCCCTAATTCACTCCCACCATTAGTGGGCATCACCTGCAAATCAATTACAACACAAATCAAAATATATAAATCTAACTCAGGAAAATAATGGTTGAAGAATGATTGTAATCTCAGAAGAATATGGTCTAGGGTAAAGAAAAAGGATTATAAAAGAGCCAACAACAACTGGAGAAATGTAAGAAAGGAAAAACTAAGGAAGTACAGTAAAAATCAAGACAACATACACCCCTTACTTAATATCTACCCAATATAGAAACTTTTTTTCTGAAATATAAATCCCTACAGAAACAATGTGTCAAGACTCAACATATCTACACCAAGGAAGTACAGCTTGACAAGGAAGTTGTAAACCTGATTTAAAGTATGCAGACTCTTATCCGCTAAGACTGCCTCAGAGCTTGAAGTTCTTGGCTTTTGATAAGGACAAATATCCAAAACGAAAATGCATAAAAATAGCTTCACTGTCTGATTGTTTTAAGCTAGAGTCAAGGTAAGAGATAAGAATTTTGTGAAGCTGACCACATAGATATATTACAAACTTTAACTCATTAAAGCAACATAACTCTTTATTTGATTGAATTTGCATTGTAAATGACCAAATTCTACTTTTATATATTTATATGAACTTATTACAGAGTAACCCCGAGGGTTAGCTCAATTGGTCTAGAGCCAGATGTAAGTTTATCATGCTTGTTGTCGGTCATAGGTTCAACTCTCTTGATTCACAGAGCAA
>ML780608.1:194736-205315 GCA_009831015.1 Picea engelmannii | reverse complement strand
CAGAGGAAAATTGGTGCCCTTTACCCGTAAAAGGGCTAGAGCAGCAACAACACCACGACATAGAGGGAATCAATGATTTGGATTCCTATGATCTATCATTTTCATTTTATCATGTACTATTTAGTATCTAGATGCCTCATGATATTCATCTCATGAGATACATTTATTTTGATCAGTTGATGTGATTTTGTATCTACTATCATCCTATGAGGAACATGTTTCAGAATTTTCAGTTTAGTAACGATATGTGACCACTTGACATCTTATGCGTCTTATTTATTGGTTGTATTTTCATATTGATGTAGAAAAGTGTTTATTTGATGTTGTTGTTGCTTTACAAGTTTAAAAAAAGATTTAAAATTGAAAAAAATGATTGTTTTTGTATTTTTTTGAGGTCTTGCCGACATATTCCGACATTTTCCGCTGATGTCGCCGAGATGATCTCTACCGGACCCTCGCCGACACTTACCCCGACACGACATTTACAGCATTGGATATCCACAATGGGGATTAATCCTATGAATAAAATAACAATAATAATAAGAATACTCTTTGCAGTTACATTATTTCAACACCTATTTTGTAGATGTTTGTTAAATCAAATCTACCAATTTGGTATGAGTGCACATTATGATGGACAGTTTTGTAACTAAATGAAATTGTTTTATATTCATGTAAGCCCGTAGAGGCAAAGGTTCGAATGGAGGTTGGGACGAATGGTTGTATGTACCATTGGAAGCCTGAGTTTAGTGGCTGTTGTAAACTTCTCCCTTTAACAATAAGAAAATACCGATTATCATTGCCCTATGGAGGTTTCCCTTACAAGAAAGGTTTTACCACGTAAATCACTGTGTCAATTCTGTGTATGTTTGCTGTGTTATTCGTCTTATTGTAAGATTGTAATTGCTCTACTTCTTCTTGTTTTGCTTCCGCTACACAACACAAGGCCCCATAATCAGGGCCGACGGTTTACCCTGCTTACCATCCATGGAACATGGGGAAGTATTCGGAGGGTTTTTTGCGAGTACATTTCCTCGGAAAAAACGAACTTATTGCAGGGTACAATTAGCAAACATATATAACAAGGATTAACAGTAATTCACATAAAAAGATTTTAAAAAATCTGCTAAGCTTAAGTGGTGAATAAGAAAGTAAGATTATTTTTATCCTTCTATAAGCTTTTTATTGTTGTATACCATCAGTTATGCAACACAAAACCTGGACATGTAATAGAAATAAAGGAGAATTACTACAACATATCTGACAGGAAAGAAAGAAAGAAATTATTCTAACAAGCAAAGTTGGTCCATGGGACTGCTAAATAATTGCATTATGTACAGTATCCCAAGGGAGTGCCTAAGGCATCTCCAAGCTGAGACCAAAAGAGAAATACAGAAGTACAAATAATAATAAAGCATATCACAAAGTAATGCTAAGAAAGGGCAAAGGATTTGGTAAAATTAATATTAGCTTACCAAAGCCTTTTCAATCTCATCCGATTTTTCCTTTCCATAGAGCTGCTCAACAAAAGAAAGGGCAAACTCCATAGCAGTACCAGGGCCACGACTTGTAGTTAGTAACCTATCTTTGTGGACATTTGATGTAACAATCCACAAACAAGAGATTCTGTAGGTAAATTGAGGGTGACAAGTCACCTTCCAATATCAAAACCAGCAAACAGTCAGTACTTAGACTTGTCAAACATTTCAGCCAATCAACATACGAAAACTAGAATCGCAGAAAAAGTTATGACTGAAATAGACCCCTAGTTTTTCCTTTCTAAGTTCTAACCATATAAACAGCTGCTCACACCAGGTAGTTCAGCAAGGAAAGCACATAGATATATGTATGGCAATATTAAGTAAAGTTAGATATGCTAACCTCTACACAGCTCAACAAATCCCATGCATCAAGGGCAATAGCTGGGGCTTCAGAAATAGCACCATATAGACGTCCACCCTCTGCTTGTTTTCTCGTAATGGTCCGCAAAATTTCAGAGTCTCTCAACCTTGCAGAACCAGGCATGCCTCCCTGCAGCAACACAATTCAGAAATCATTACTCCAATGTCGGCTCTTGACAATAATTTCAACATGTGGAAGACATCAAATTCACAGCGATATTGAAGCATGGCAGCAAAATCTGATACTTGTTTTATACACAAAACTTTATAACTAAATTCAATTTATTAAATAACAGCTGCAAAAGGAAGCTGTCTTAATGTGCTGCATAGGTGCTATAAAAAGCTGTGCAATTTAGCAGGATGAAAGTTATCAAACTCAGGCTCAAATAGAGACTGGTTTCACCCAAAATTGCAACTTAGATAAGACTTGGCCATTGACTCTGCAAACGACTCAACTGAATAAAATATATATACAATATTCAAATTTTACTCAAAAATTATATTCATGTACATCAATGTAAATACAAACCATTGGACATCAAATATGCAAAGTTTCCTGTTTTATATTGCATATAAGGAAGCAAATCAGCAGAACTTCATCAAGATACACAAACTATAAGTTTGAGATACATAACATTAAAATTCTAAGACAATACATAAACATCAAGGCTCTACATGGCCTCTAGAGTCCAAAAATTGTTAAACTATAATCCAATGAATAAATGTTGACATCACTGGAGATAACACTTGGTCAAACCAGTTTTAGAGCATTTAATCTAAAGTACATCTCATTAGACCTGTTATCACAAAATCTAGCACTTGTGCAAAGCCTTCACAAGATGCTAAACTTGTGTAACAATTGGAAGTAATTGCCACTGTCACCTAGGCAAATAATTCCCTCATTTTAGTGATGGACAAAGTCCAACACAAGGGAGGCTACCTTGTGACCTCAAGGGATACTATAGCAAGCTAAGGGCAAGTCTATGGCCCTCTATCTTGGTCACTCAAAGATAAACTAAGTCTTGGGAAAAGAGGGGAAAGTTAGAGAGGCTTTTAGACAATGATTGTACAAATGTTACAAGGGATTCAAGGAGGAAAACCAAGTCTAAAGGATGCAATACAATACCCAAAACACTAGCTATCAAGAGAATAAGAGTCACTTAAGTAAAATGCAGAAAATTAACAATCTTATATCAGCAAAACATGTTTTACAACAGCAGCAAGAAATCAGCCTCTAAAGATTGTCAATAAATTATTAAAAAATGAGTCTAAGAGAGAAGAAGAAGGTCCAAGTGTCAAACAATGATTTCAGCCTTCTTTTACCATGATATTAAGTAAGTTATCAGCAATTTAACTAAGCCCTAATGGCTGTAACTAACTTGTATAACAGCAACAAGTAAGAGAGCAAGTTTGCAAGTCATTGAGTTGGATTTAGCACAAGAACGAGATGAAGCATCCGCCCAACAAGTTGTCTTTGAGAGAGAGTGAGTTTATTAGGGTTAGCAAACACTTATAAGTTATAAGTAAGAAGGCTAGTGTCGTTTTCTTTCCTCTGGGCAAATGGAGTCAAAGCAAACTCTTGGAAGATTGCTAAAGGCAAGAGAGGAGGTTGAAGTTCAAGTCTTGGAGTTATAACATCATAAAACCAAGCCAAAACTTCTTGAAAACAAACCCCAGGGGTTATACCATCATAAACCCTAGGTTTTGTTTTCTTCTCTAGCTTTAGCAACTAGGTCTTCATTGAACTAGGTTAAACCCTAGAGGTTATACCATCATAAACCCTAGGTCTTGAACTAGCAAAGACAAACCCTAGGGGGATAAACAATCTTAACCCCTAGACTAGGTCTTAAATGCTTCAACAAATCAAGATGAATGAAAATAGGGAGGGAAATAAACAATCTTAATCCCTCCTAGGGTTTCTAACAAAATTTGAACTAGCATACAAGGTACATGCAAAAATTAACCATCTAATAGAGCATCCACCAAAATATACCATGAACAAGCATTAAAACTTGAACAGGATCACTTACTAGATCAAGCAGTATGTATGAGGAAACCCTGGTTCAAGATTCATCCACAAAACAAGACAAAGCATCCAACAAGATCGTCCTTCCAAAAGTGCGCACAAGAACTCCATAGCGAAAATAGGGAGAGAGAAGACAAGTAATGATGATGAATCACAAGTGTCAATTCTGATTTGATACAATGGAGCGCTAGCCACTTTATATGAGGCAACCCTATCACATATGTCCACAATAAGCCCTAAACAATATAAATCCATGATACAAGTGATATAGGTCTAGGCCGACCCCTCAAATAACCTCAAACAATATAAAAACATGCTAATACACCAAAATATGCCTTCCAAAGTCACACGTGTGGGTGACGTCATGCTCTAAGAGGGTGAAAGAAGCCTCCAAAGGCCATGTCTCATCATCAAGTGGTGCAAGCAAGGTGGAAGGTGTGTCTCCTCATCAAGGGTCACGTCATATCGTCAAGGACTCAAGCCATCAAATGGTGCCCCTATGGCAAGCAAGCCCCATCATCATCAAGCAACCCTAGTGCATGATGTCATCATCAAGGAGCTCAATGTCTAGGGTGAAAAGGCCAGCGTCCAAGGTGGAAAGGGGTCTCATCAACTCTCCAACGACTGCCCAATCATCTCCAAGTGCAACGTCCTCTATCCAAAGCCTGATAAGTCTTCGAGGTGCATAGTCCAAGGTTTGGGCTTCCTGCCCATCTTCCAACCATATGAAAAGAGGGCTCATTTGTCCATCGTCCAAGGTCTAGGAGACGTGAGAGGGTAAGTCTGAATGTGTCAAGTCATCAAGTGACCCAACGCTCAGCATCACACGTGCCATGTCCTATAATAAATGCACAACATCCTGGGGGAAAGCATGGGACGTCCTCCAAAGAACCATGTCAGGTGCACCCAAATCAATCAAAGTCATAGAATCAAGTAAGATTAACAATCACATGATTCAAGAGTCCTTAGAAACATGCAAAATAGGCCATCACTTATACAGAAGCCACATAAGCAATTCACATTAGGTATCCCCTTCAAACTTCACATTAGCTCATGACTTTACGCAATTTGGCAAGTTTAGGTGTGGGAGGCCATCAAAAGATCCTATTAGGCCTGTTGGTACCCAGGTAGAGGAATATTTCTCAAGAAACCCATCTAAGTGTCAGTATGGGGGATGAAAACGTGTTGGGATGAATTCATGGTGATGGTATCATTAACATGCAAGGCACCATATTTGGTCCATCTTCATGAGCGCATTTGTAGAGGGAGCACTTGGTGCTTGAGATACCCTTTCCTCGATACTTTTTGCATTCCAAACCCCTTATCTTTCCTTTTGATATTCTTTTATTGCATTGCAAGTCCCCTTTTCAGGTTTCCAGCACTTATTCTTTCTTTCATGATTTTTTACTGAGATAAAGTCCTTTCTATGATTATGCATTCAACACATTAGGACTAGGGGCAATTACCATTAGAGGGGATAGAGCTCAAGCTGACCTTATGCTCTTGAGTTGGTCATTCATTGTCCCGCTATTCATTCTTTATTTTTTATCATTTTTTATAGCAGCTACATCAACCCTGGCATTCTAACCATTCTTCTCATTGAAGAATGAATCATGGGCCTTTTTGGTGTACATGTAACAGCCATACCAAAGTTTGTTACATTGCAGAAGGCCCTAGGATGGAAGGTGTTAAGTATGGGGGGGAACGGTAAGTTACCCTTATCAAAGTCCCCCAGTAGTACCCCTGTTCCCCAAAAGTGACAACAAGGGACGGGATGGCCACCAAGGTGAAACAAGGCAAAAAGAATAACCTCCTCAGTGCATGATCCATTATCTAACTTCAACCCATGATCCTCACTCACATGCCAAATGCATGAAATATGACACTTTATATGAAACAAAGACTAATTTACCTCATAATGTGTCGGGCCACCCTCTTCCAATGAACCATGATGATCAGGTGTGATGATTCATGTTGATGAGGAGTGAGGCATCTGAAGGGCTGATGGGTTGTTGCTTGTGAGAATACTAATCATCATCATTGTCAAGATCATTGTCTTCATTGTGGGCCATGAGACATGATCTCCTCCAGTTACCCCTAGGTGAGAGGCGATAACATTTGGCTCCAACATGGGGACATGTGCTCACCATAAAGCGCATGAGAACCTCAGCATCTCTGGTACTCCAAGACCTGCAACCTGTAGTATCACTCTAAAATCCTGCTACATTCTAATATGAACACATCAATACTAAAAGTCAAGGGGATGTTATCCACCCTAGTTTAGGAAACTATAAAACTATGCAAGAAAGAAAAAAAAAATCATTTCATCAATATATCATTTATATATATATATATATATATATATATATATATATAAATGCCAAGCTAACATCAATGCATGATAAAAAAATGAATAACATAAAAAAAAAGGAAAACAATGTAACAAAGCAAGCACACAACATGACCTACCTACCCTAACCTACTCTTAGGCCAAGCCTAAGAAGTCAAGTTCCTTTTGCAAAATATGGCTTGAGAAGGTATCAATTAACAGGTAATGGTAGCTTCTCTCCCCTGGGTTTGGTCAAGTAGAAGGAGTTAACCCCGGACTTCTTCTCAATTCGGTAAGGACCAAGCCATAGGCTGTCAAACTTCTCATGCATTCCTGGCTTTTCTTTCCTTTTGTCCCACATCAATACAAGGTCACCATCTTCGAAATTTGTTTGTCTTTCTTTATGATCAAAAGTCCCCTTAATCTTGTCTTGATTCCTTGCCATTTGATCTAAAGCACTTCTCCTGGACTCATCCAATTCTACAAGTTGATCAATCCACCCTTGTAATGCCTCCTTATCAGTAATATATTGTTGTGCAAACTAGAGGGTGGGAATCTGGAGTTTAATGGGCAACCTAGCTTCCAATCCATATACTAGCTCAAACGGGATTTTCCTTGTGCAAGTCTTAGTCGTAATACGGTCTGCTCATAATGCATGCTTGATCTTACTATCCCAAGCCTTCTTGTTCTCACCTACAATCCTCATGACAATATTCATCATATTCTTGTAGCTAGATTCTACCAATCCGTTTCCTTGGGGATGATAGTTGGATGAGTGAGATAAGACAATCCCATACTTGAAACAAAAATTTGCTAAGGCTAGAGAGCTAAAGGCCTTTGCTTGGTGAACTTGGCAGGGGCACCAAACCTTGTTATTACTCTATCTTCAAGAAAACTCATCATGACTTCCTTGGGTGCCCTTTTCGTTGGGATAGCTTCTATGCACCTAGTGAAAAAGTCTGTAGCAATCAAAACCCAATGATATTCATTGCTAGAGTTATCTTTAAATTCACCAATGAAGTCTAAACACCATTGCTGAAAAGGCACTTCAACAACGACTGGCTTCAAAGGCAAGCCATGCAATCGTTGTTTTCTTGAAAACAATTAACAAGGTTGGCACGACTTGACATACAGATGAGTGTCGGTAAACAATGTAGGCCAATAATAACCAGCTCTCAAAATCTTGTGGGTGGTGGTGCGAGTAGCGAAATGACCACCACAATGTCCCGAATGGAGTTCCTCCATCAACTTATCAGCTTCATCCTTGTTCACACACCTAAGGATTATTCCATCAAGATTCTTCCATCCCAAACCATCTTGAGTTAAGCAATACTTCGTGGCTTTCAATCTCAAGGATCTTCTCTTATGATCCACTAAGTGGTCGGGGCACGAGAGATTCTTTAAGTGGTATATGATGTCAAAATACCATTCGTCATGTTCTAACTCGCTCAAAACCACATTGACTTGGTCATTTTCTCCCATTTTTATGGCTTCTTCATTACTCTCAATCAACATCTTGGCTAAACCTTGTCCTTTAATGATCTTAGTGGGTTTAATCTCTAAGTCATATTCCTGAATCTTTGACACCCACTTCCCCCTAGTTCCAAGGCAATCTTGTTGGAGAGGACATCCTTGACAGCAGGATATGGCACATATGCTTTGATCTTGTTGTAACCAACATAGCTTCTAAAATGCTTCAAGGATTTAACAAGGGCATAAACTCACTTCTCAGTTATTGAATACTTTAGTTCAACATCCCTAAGGGTCTTGCTCATGAAGGCAATGGGTTGTTCATAATTGTCCTTATTCTTTTGCAATAGTACTCCAACAATAGTGTCTTGGGAAGCACGTGAGAAAATTATGAAGTCTCGGGAATAATCAGGGCTAACAAGGACATGTGTCATAGTGATTGGTTCCTTAATATCTTCAAAATATTTTATACAGTTATCATTCCATCTAAACAAAGCATCTTTCTTCAGTAAGGCATTCATTAGCTTGACTTTTTTGGCAAAGTTTGGAACAAATCTTCTTATAAAGTTGATCTTGCCAAAGAATGATTGCAAGGACTTCTTACTAGTTGGGGGAGGGATTTTCTTAATAGATTCAATTCTTTGTAGATCAACCGAGATATCTTCTTCAAAAACCATGTGGCCTAACAACTTTCCTTTATCAATACCAAAGATCGATTTCTTGAGATTTAGGGAAATACCATACTTTCTACATCGCTCGAATATCTTTCTAAGGTGCAAAACAAATGCATTTCTTTCCTTAGAAACAACCATTAAACCGTCTCAATATATCTCTATGATTTTCGCTATTAAATCCCTAAAGGCAAAATCCATTTCTCTCTGAAAGGTGGATACAGCATTCATAAGACCAAAGGGCATCCTCAAATACATAAAGGTTCCCCAAGGGGTGGTAAAGGCAGTCTTGAGTTGATCCTCGTTCTTCATCAAGACTTGGTTATACCCAGAAAAAACATCCAACATTGACATCATCCTAGCACCAATGACTCTTTGCAACAAATGTTCCATGTTTGGGAGAGGATAATTGTCCTTGAGCAATAGTCGATTAAGGTTTCTGAAGTCAAATAGTCGAATATCTCCACTCTTATTTTGGACAACCATCAAGTTGGACATCCAAGAGGAACATCTAGTGGGGGCTATGATCTTTACATCAACCATTTTTTGGAGTTCCTTTTGGATTTGGGGAGCCAAATTGGGGTTAATATGCCTTAGTTTCTGCCTAAAAGGTTTAGCTCCCTCTTTGAGAGGAATCGCGTGTTGGATAATGTCACCCTTATATGCCTTTAGATCATCATACGTCCAAGCAAAAATATCTTTATATTCATAGATTAGACTTATTATACTTTCCCTTTCAGCGAGGGTGGTTCCCTTTCCTATCTTAATCATTCATAGATAATTTTTTGAGCTAAGATTGAACTCAAAGGCCTCATCAGATTGGTCATGACAAGTTTCCCCTTTATACATATCAAGTTTATCAAACATCCTTTCTAAAGGAACAACCCCCTTTGGAAGAGTGTCATTAGGCAAGTCTTCGATTCTTAAGTTCATAAATTCAACTAGGAAATTAACTTGATTGTCTAAAAATTCCTTATTGCTTTGTAAGAAGCAAAGGATTTAGGCATCATCATTGAAAACTTGCCAACGTTCAAGGTAATCAAGCACAGATGGCCTAAACACAACTTCAATTTTGCATATGTTGCAAAGCGTTTCTTCACAAGGTTGTAAGGAAGTTGCAGAGATGGCTAAAGCATCGGCAATATGGTTCTTTTTCTCTCGGGACATCTTCAATTGAGAAGGCATCAAAGATTTTTATGGTGTCCCAAACCAAGTTCCTACACTTCCTCAACCTTTCATTTTCAGAAAAAAAATTCCTTTTTATATGAGAAACGACTAGGTCAGAGCATAGTTTTAAAACCGGAACCAGTCAAGGGTCCAACCAAAACCGGTCGAACCAATTTCAATGAACTGGTTTTTTAAAAAATACATAAAAATATTTAAATTTTAACGAAAAAAATATATTTTTAAGATTTTAAATCATGTTTCCAAAGCATTAGAGACAATTAAAGACAACATATCCAAAGTATGCTCATGAATATATCAAAACGATGCCAAGTGCAATACATATCTAGAGATCGGAACATAAATACATAATCAAGGAGGCTCTAAATGGCTATGTTGCACGGGGACCCGTCCCCCCAAAAAAAACCTGCGTACCCGCCGTCCCCGCGTTCCGGGGACTTGGGGACCCTTAGGAAACTTACCCAAATTGTTGGGGACTCCATTGGGGACTCGGGGACTTGTTGGTCGTCCCCAAGACGTTCCGGACAGATTTCAGGGACGTCCCGGACAGATTTTGAGGATGTTCTAGGTAGATTTCAGGGATTTTTTTGGGCAGATTTTGGGGATATTCCGGGCATATATCTTCAGTCTTGAAAATCATGGAAATTGATGATTGGACAATAAGATCATTTTCCCCATCCATTATTTTTGTGTTGCATTGAATCTAAATCTGTTGTAAAAGTTGTAGCTCAAAACATGGGTTTCGTATGATGGGTTTTGATTTGGGTTTTTTGTGATTTATATATTGTATTTTCAGCAACAAGGTTACAAGAAGCAAAGTTTCCATGTCAAAAAAACAAGAAATGCAACATTTTAAAGGGTTGATCCTTATGGTTATTGCTCTTGTTCTTCTCATTTTTCTGGTCATCTTAGCTTTTAGATATTCTACATGGGTTTCCAAGAGTCATTCAATTATAGTGCTTCCACCATTCCAACCTCAAGCATTGTGAAAATAATC
>ML780608.1:125280-185394 GCA_009831015.1 Picea engelmannii | reverse complement strand
ATGCAATGGATGTGCACAAGGGAAGAATATCAAGAACCCGTTTCCGAAGAGGGACAGCAAGACAGAAGGAGTCCTAGAACTCATCCATTCAGATGTATGTGGCCCAATGCCATCATCCTCCATTAGCGGGTATGTATATTATGATTACTCTCGTAAAACCTGAATATATTTCTTAAAGACTAAAGATGAAGTGCTCAGTAAGTTCAAGGAATTCAAAGCCTTGATGGAGAACCTTTCTGAAAGAAAGATTAAGATACTCAAGTCAGATAATGGAGGAGAATATACCTCAAAAGAGTTTGTGAACTTCTGCAAAGATGTTGGGATTAAGAGGGAGCTCACTACTCCTTATCCCCAACAAAACAGTGTAGCTGAACGGAAGAACAGAACCATACTGGAAGCTGTGAAGACTATGATCCATGATCAAGATCTTCCTATGTGCTTATGGGCAGAAGCAGCAATGGCAGTTGTTTATGTGCAGAACCGATTGTTCCATAGTACACTTGGGCTCAAGACACCGGAAGAGATGTTCAACGGAAAGAAGCCAGAGGTAAGCCATCTCAAAATATTTGGCTATCCAGTGTTTATTCATATACCTAAGGAAAAGAGAAACAAGTTGGACCCTTCAAGAAAAAAGGGAATACTTGTGGGATACTGTGAGGTCTCCAAGGCCTTCAGAATCTATATACCAGGCCAACATCACATTGAGATCAGCAGGGATGTGACCTTTGATGAAGATGCAGCGCTCAAGAAATCTAAACTATGCCAGCTTGAAGAGGTATATGAAGAGGAACCTGTAATCCCCAATACTGCAAAGAGGGAGGTTCCCAGAGCTGCAGAACCAGTGAGGGAAGTCGTAACTTCCCCTGATGAGGAACTTCTAGAAGACCATGATATAGTAGAAGCATAAGAACCTCCTCAGATGACGATCCTCCATAAAAGAAAGCCAGCTTGGGCTAGAGAGCTTATTCAAGATGGAGAGAAGTACGGTGTTCTCCAAGGAACTACGAGACACGTGAAAAGACCAAAGCCATTCTCCAGTTATACGGCTTGATGTGTGATCTCCTAGAAGAGGAGCCTACCTGCTTTGAAGAAGTCATTCAAAGGAAAGAATGGGCAGATGCCATGACAGAGGAATACCAATCCATAATGAAGAACGAAGTATGGGAAATAATTCTCAAACCGAAGAATAAAGATGTGGTATCCTCCAGATGGCTCTTCAAAATAAAACATGTTGTTGATGGAAGTATTGAGAAGTATAAAGCAAGATTTGTCGCTCATGGCTTTTCCCAGAAGGAAGGCATTGACTATGAAGAGACATTCGCTCCTGTGGCCAGATACACTTCGATCAGAACCATCATAGCTCTTGCAGCTAAGATGAAGTGGAAGCTGCACCAGATGGATGTGAAGACAACTTTCCTAAACAGTGTTATCGAAGAGGAAGTGTATATAGAGCAACCTCAAGGATTTGAGGTTGAAGACATGAAGTCTCATGTCTGCAGATTGAAGAAAGCCTTATACAGATTGAAGCAAGCCCCTAGAGCTTGGTATGGCCGTATAGACAGTTTCTTGACGAGCTTAGGCTTTACCAAGAGTAAAGCAGACTCTAATCTCTACTTCAAAATCATGAACAATGAGCTAGTAATCTTACTGCCATATGTGGATGACTTATTCTTAACTAGAGAAGAAAAGCTCATCACTGAATGTAAAAGGAGACTTGCCTCGGAATTTGAAATGAAAGACCTTGGCCTAATGCATTATTTCTTAGGTCTTGAGGTATGGCAGAGTCCTGAGAAGATCTTCCTTAAGCAAAGGGAAGTATACGGTCGAAATCTTGAAGAGATTCGACATGTCGGAATGCAAGCCCATGAATACACCCATGGAAGCGAAGCTGAAGCTGTTGGTCGATACTTCGTCAGAGTTGATTGATGCCACACTGTACAAACAGATTATTGGATCACTGATGTACCTGACGAACACCAGGCCATACATTTGTTTTGCCGTGAACACCTTGAGTCAGTTTCTGGTAGAACCCAAACGTGTTCACCTAGTGGTTGCAAAACATGTGATGAGATACCTTAAAGGTACAATAGATTATGATCTCAGCTATGATGGAGATCATGATTTCACATTGAGTGGATATACTGATGCAGATTGGGCAGGAAGTGTTTCTGACAGGAAAAGCACTTCAGGATGTTGTTTCAGTTTGGGATCAACTATGATCTCATGGCAAAGTAGGAAGCAATCTAGTATTTCTCTCAGCATAGCGGAAGCAGAATACATTGCTGCATGTTATGCCAGCTGCGAAGCTATATGGCTTCGAAAGTTGTTGACCGACCTATTTTAGAGATGAGAGCAACCGTGATTCTATGTGAGTCGTGACAACCAGAGCTGCACAAAGATGACAGAGAATCCTGTATTCCACGACAGGTCGAAGCACATAGAGATCCGTTATCATTACATCCGTGACATGGTACAGAAAGGAGCCTTAAAGCTCCAGTACATTAGCACGGATGAACAGGTTGTCGACGTGTTGACCAAGCCCCTATCTCGTGTGAAGTTTGAGTACTTCCAAGATAAGCTTGGCATAGTCTGAAAGGACCTTCCTCGAAAGGGGCAGTACATGTGATGTTCCTTGCTTCTGACCTAATTGTTAGACGTAAAGCAAGATGTGATGTGTTCCTTGCTTCTGACCAAGTTGTCAGACGTAAAGCAAGATGAGATGTGTACCTTGCTTCTGACCCAGTTGTTAGACGTAAAGCAAGATGTGATGTGTTCCTTGCTTCTGACCCAGTTGTCAGACGTAAAGCAAGATGTGATGTGTTCCTTGCTTCTGACCCAGTTGTCAGACGTAAAGCAAGATGAGATGTGTACCTTGCTTCTGACCCAGTTGTCAGACGTAAAGCAAGATGAGGTGTTCCTTGCTTCTAACCCAGTTGTCAGACGTAAAGCAAGATGAGATGTGTTCCTTGCTTCTGACCGAGTTGTCAGACGTAAAGCAAGATGAGACGCTCCTTGCTTCTAACCGAGTTGTCAAACATAAAGCAAGATGATATGATGAGACTAGCACTGAGCTTCCGGCTGGATAGCTGTGACGTAAAGCCAGTCTAGTTTCCTGCTTCCAACCTGATGGTTGTGACGTAAAGCAGGACGAAAATCTTGCTTCCAGCTTGAGTGCTGTGACGTAAAGCAAGACGATGAGATGAGACAAGTACTGAGCTTCCATCTTGACAACTGTGACGTAAAGCCAGTCTTGTATTATGATGAGCCAGCCTTGTGTTGTGATGATGATGATGTATCAGTTTTTATACTAATACATATTGATGCAGATGATGATGGCATTCCTTTGAGAATGACGATGTTGTCGATGAAGAAAACTTCCGATGATTTATAGATACGCTAGTCAGTGTTCCAAGATGATATTAATGATGTTGTCCTCTCACCCACTTGATGTTGTTGATGATGTTGTCCTCTCTCTCTCGCATGATGCTGCTGAAGAATACCCTTCTTGTTAAGGGGGAGTGTTGAAATAATATAACTGCAAAGAGTATTCTTATTATTATTGATATATTATTCATAGGATCAATCCCCATTGTGGATTGATCATGTCAGTTATTTTAATAGGACCAAATCCCCTTTTGCGGATTGGTCAAAAGACAATTGTAATAGGCAGAATAAGAAGTCGGCCCCAACAGATATTAAAGAGACCCAGAAATATAATAAAGGTGGGTTTACCCACCCAGTTTGAGAAGTCGGCCCTGCCAGTGAAGAGACACTTCACACGTGCCAGACTCGTATAAATAAAGGAGGCTAGCGCCTCACTTAGACACAACTCACTTGCTCATTTTGAGAGACAAGTTCAGATCTGCTACCGGAGAAGGAGAGAGAGAGTGGCGCACATCTAGGAGAGGACTTTCTGTATTAGCTTAAGAGATCTCTTGGCATTGTATTGGCTATCAATATTAAGGAAGTTTTGCTGGGTTTTCTTCCCCTAGAGGGTTTCCTGGGATAAATGTCGTGTCTCTTGTGATTGTGTATTTCTCAGTGATCTTGGATTATGCTATTGTTATCTAAGGAAATGCAAACATTTGTAATAATGGCTTAAACATTAACAACTGTATCATGAACCAATGCTTGAATATGTCCTGAAAGCTTGTAGAGACCTCCCTCTCTAATTCCAATCACAATTGTTGAACTTAGATTTTCATTCTTAGTCCATAAGAGAGCTTCCTTGTCCATAAAGGTCACCCTGTAACCTTTATCTTCCAGGACTGCAATAGAAATAAAATTCTTCCTTAAACCAGGAACGTACAGGATCTCCTCAATGTGCAACTCACCCCCAGATTCTAGCTAAAAAGATGATGAGCCAATTCCTTCGATTGCATAGCTAGCATTATCTCCGAGTTCTACCTGAGCAGAGAACTTTTTCTCTTTGAAGTTCGTAGGGACTCCTTTATTTCCTGTCATGTGCCTGGAAGCTCCACTATCCACCAACCAGGATTCAGCACTGTTTGAAAGAGAACCGGAGAGTGTTGAAATAAGATAGTATTCCCTCCTGGTCTTTTGATTATTGGAAGCCCCTTTGGTCTTCGTCCTTTGAGACTCATCTTTTGCAGCAATAAAAGCACGATATTTAACCTTGTGTCCTTTTCTGATCTTTGGCCAATCTCTGGAAAAGTGCCCCTTCTGTTGACAATTGTAGCACTTCACTCTTGTTATATCAAAATCTTTACCTTTGAAGCCACCTCTGCTTTCCTCCTTTTGAGGAGGAAACTTCTTCTGAGAAGTAAATATTTTCCCTCTCCTTGTCCTTGCTGTTAGAGCAAGGTTCTCTTCTTTTGAAGGACCATTTCGACTCTGAATTCTCCCTTCTTCCTACAAACAATCATGCCACAGCCTTTCAAAGTCTGGTTGATTTTCACGAGCATTTATCCTAGCCAGAAATGTCTCCCAAGAAGGTGGAAGACCATCCACAACAGTCTGGACGAGATCATCATCATCTAAAATTACACCAATGACCAGCAGTTGATCTCTTAACTGAGAGATCTTTGTGAAGAAGGAAGCCACAGAATCATCCTTCTCCATCTTGAGAGTTCGAAGCTTGTTCTTTAGAACCCTCTTTTGACTAGGCACATTCTTTTCATACAAATTAGATAGAGTGTCAAAACACTCCTTTGCAATCTTCATAGGTGCTATAACATGCATGATGTTATCCTTTACCGAATCAAATATTATTCGCATTGCTTTTGCATGATTTTTCTTGAAGGTTGTCCTTCCTGCATTGGTAGTGGGCTCTTCTACTGTATTGAACACAAAGTTGTCCAAATCATGTTCTTCCAAAATATTCAAGACTCTGGTTTTCCAAACATTAAAGTTTGAAGCCCCTTCAAGTCTGTCCTCGGGCCTTACATAAATTGAAATCATCTCTGCAAGTACTATGCTTGAATAAAATTCCTAAGGATCTGCGCAGGCTCTAGCAGACTGCAGAACTGAGCACTTCCACGCCCTATTGCTCTGATGCCATGTTGAAATTTTGAGCTTAAACAGATAACAGTGGTTATCAACAGTTAACAGTAGTGTTCTTTAACCTTAAAAAAAACTAACTGAAGCATAAGAATCATTTGAAGAAAGACATTCACAGTGTGCACAAGTATTTATCCTGGGAAACCCTCATGGGGAAGAAAACCCAGCAAAACTTCTTGTGATATATATTAGTCAATCAAGTACAATGTCAGTACAATACTTCTCCTTGAGAGAGAAACAAGTTACAAGACAACAACACTTACTGCTTCTCTGTGTCTCGGATATCTCTCATCCTCTACAACAGATCTGCCCTCAACATAAACTCGGACCTGTAGCTATTGTTGTTGACTTGGTTCTATAGCTGTTGTTGTTCACAAGGTTCTATAGCTGCTGCTGTTCACGAGATTCTGTTCTGTAGCCACTGCTGCTGCCTTAGATCTGCCCTTAAGGCTGCCCTTTACTTTGCCTCCAAACACTCAGACCTGCAATAGTGGTTTGCCTCAGAACAGGCCGAACTTTTCCTCAGATTTTGTGTCTCTGTCTGCCTCAGATTCGGCCTCCTAGCTGCTGCATCAGACCTGAGTTGCTCTGCCTCAGATGTGTGTGATGATATGTAAAAAGGGAGTGGTTTGCCTTAGAACAGGCGGAACTTTTCCTCAGATTTTGTGTCTCAGTCTGCCTCAGATTCGGCCTCCTAGCTGCTGCCTCAGATGTGTGTGATGATATATAAAGAGGGGCACCTCCCCTCCTATTTATATAGGTTAGGTCACCCTAGGTTAGGGCCGACCTACTCAGGGCGGTTTGGCCAACTTACTCAGGGCGGTTAGGGAATATCCTCTACAGCTGCCCACACTTCAACAGATAGGTCATGGGAAAGAGTAGGGTGGAGGTACCTGTGCACAGCTTTACACTCCTCATCGTACAAGTGATTCAGAAGACATTTACCCTGGGGGTGGATAGGTTCGTTGTGGTGGGTAGCATGAGGATAAGGGAGGGTGGACTCCCAAAGGATCTGCAATTGAATAACATAACTCGAACGGATGAATTGGGACACCAAAGGTGGGATTTTATTCTCTTTGGTTTTTGATCTCTGTGGGTGCTCTTGGAATGCCCACAAGGTTGGGTTTATAAGGCATGATCCTGATCTCTTCAATTGAGAGACCTGGTAGGGTCCCATGGTTTGGCTTTGGCTCAAATCCTCACGTGAATTGGGTTTCTATTCTCGGCTCTCAGCCCTGTGGTCTCCCTTTGGCCTCATTTTGGAAGTGTTGGACATCTCCAGTCCAGAATCTGATAGGTAGTTCCTCTGACTCTAGGTCCTGGTCTTTTTTGAGTGCAGAAACTATTTCAAGTTTCAACATACAGAATCAAGTTCAATTGCAAGCCATTGTGTCCCCTATGAAATTTCAGACCTTCATAGAGCATAGCGGAGGAGCGCATGTAAGATTGAGAATTTATAGGTGGCCTTTACTCATTACAGCAGGAGAATAACAAGTCAAATTGAATCTCAGAGAACCAAGAAAGCAAACTTATGAAAAGTGGTGGCCCATCAAAGCAGGCAAATAGAGAAATTGGAAGCAGACTTCAATATGCTATATGAACTAATCCTAGGTCTTGCTAGAAGCTTGCATTCTCTGGCTCCCTTCCTAAGATTTCTATTGGTTCTGTTCGAGTGATGGTCACGGATGAAGAAACAGTTCAGCAAGCGCAAGGATACATGGCAAATGGAAATGCTGACCTGGAATACAACCTTCAGGCGGACATCAAACAGCAAGCTCTTAGTGGGCATGTTTTCTTCTAAGTCTAGGTTTTTAAATGCATTGTAAGGTAGTTTTGTTACTAGTTCAGTTCATTACACATTACACTAGCCGGCTCTGTAGTTATATTGCTAGAAATGTAAAAACAGTGCAGATAGTAGGCAATCATTTTGAAATTTTGGTTCTTTTTGAAACCCTGATCTCAGACACTTTAAATTTTGCTTTGTATTAACTTGTTGTACAATGCGGCTGCAGCCATCTTTTAATACAAATGATCACTGTTTCAGTTTAAAAGAAAAAACAATATTCCAATCTTGTCCCTAATAACACTTCACCTTTGTAACTTGTCGTTATTGTCTAGAAGATATACGACACTAAACTATTTTTTCCATAGAAACCACCCAATTTTGGCCAAAGCGAGAATGAAACTCCTGGGATGTGTTGCTTTGGGGATTCTTGGGTAGAGAACATACAGGAATGTGTTGAGAATCAAACCTGGGCTAATTGTACTAAAATCTCACCGATATACTACTAGACTACAACCCAACTGACGATAGATGACACCAACAATACTAGTTACAGCACATATTGTTGGGATCTACCAAATAATATGGATGAAGATCTTCATAACCCTCTCACGGGCATCAATTAGGATAAAACTTTAATTATAGTTTATTTCTATGTTTCCAAACACATGAAAAGGTATGTAAAATACATGCTAAGAAGTTTCCAAAAACAAAAACCAAGGGAATGACTCACATGCAAAAAATAGAACAAACAAATACATAACCATAAATACAAATGTAATCATTTGAATATGATAAACAGAAATCTAAACAAAAATAATCAAGTTAAATGAACATAGGCACCAGCTGGATACTGGTATCAATTATCTTTTGTTATGATTCATTCGAAACATGGGAAAATATGAAAGAATATGGGAAACATGTACAACGCATCAAACTTGGGACCCAAGTCACTTTTCTGGTAATATATTTCTTTTGTGGTCAATCACTCCAACCCATACCCAAGGGGTTCACCATCATTCCATGTTAGTCAAAATTGGGCTGTCTTCAATTTCACCATGTACAAAATAAAGTTGGTTGGGCAATGGACGTCTAGAATCATTTGAAGATAAAGGTAATCAAAACCCAAAGGTATGGACGCAAGGTCCAGACTCTAAAGATTTTGTCAGACGTGGATAAGAAACTTGAACAAGAGCAGTTTTTTGTTGGTCTGCTGCTAGACAATTGCAGTTTTAATCATCACTCATAGGGTTTTACAATGACACACGAGTATTGTAGCAAATGTTGGATATTATAACTGCAAACATGTTGCGATGTATGTCATTGGAACGCAGAGTGCATGAAAAAAGAGATGATATTCTTAAATTGTAGGATTGTTATCAGATAGTGTAAGAGCAAGTATTACTATCGTTACTAACATTATACGGTATAAATTATAACATATAATGCATATCGACGTTGTAAATAAATTATCTTGAGGGGGCATCTAATACTATGGTATGCTTATTGTAATTGTACTTCGTTGTTAATGTATGTTAATACGATTTTCATTTTGATCGACATGTAAATTTTCAATGCCAAATGGCCATAGATCAGTTCTTGTGTCAATATGATTGGCACAAACTCTGCACATATTGGTAAAATCTAAAACAAAAGAGTAAACATGTAATTCATTTAATCATCAACAGGACAGAACTGATGGGGAAATTTACTAAAAAGCTTATCCTGTGGCACGAGACAATCTGAAAGCATTGCCTTTGGACAAAACTGCAGCAGCCAACAAGATTATTAACTGCAAGTCTGCAACGCAAACAAAAGTATGCAATCTTCAACATTTAAGCTAATATCAGATTTGTCACTTGAGAGTTAGGATATGGTTAATAGAATTGATGTTTACTTTCAATTTAAATGAGAAAAACATATCTGCATTGTAAACTTCTAAGACTGGAAATAACGCTTATTGCATTTCACTTACAAATATCAATCTGTAGGAACAAAACCTCACGCAGTAGTAAATAAAAAGTTTAAAGCAGCAAGGAACAAATACCATACAGGCAGGACAACAAGATCAAAGATCTCCTCTGCACAAGTGGATATGAGTGTGTCTGCAATAAGCTTCGTTCCACTAGAACACTGTATCTGGAGATTTGGTTCCACAGAGGCCACAGTCACATGTGCACCCGCTCTTCTCAGAATATCAATTACTATAACAGCGTCCATTTCCTCTGTGCCAAATCCTAATGGCACCAAAACCTTAACAAACACCAGACCATATCGTGTCACGTACCTTTAAAAAGAACATGCTACATAGTTTAAGCAGAGAGAAAACTTTAAAACCCGCAAACAAAACATAGTCAACAGGAACTTGGTTAGATGGTAACAACGGACTATGCAAATGGGCCAGCTCAAGCGGTTGGGGTCAGGTTCAAGTACTGCACAACTATGATGAAATGGATACCCCCACCGTGTCTTCTTACCCAAAGAAATCTTTCTAGAGTGTTGTAAGCTTGCTACATTGCATTATAATAAGCCCATAACGGAGAAGGGCATACTTGCCCCACAGTGATGATAGGAAAACTCCTCCAAATAAAGACCAAAGAAGAAGAACATAACATAGAATTGGACCATTGGTCAAGCTCATAAACCTCAGAGAGTGTCATTTAAACCGATGGAAGCCCTGAATTCCAAAAAAATGAACTAACCAAGAACTGAAATACAACACATTCTTATTGTTCGGAACCCTGATGTCGATTTTTAAATCCTACAATCAGCAGCATACTCTTTGAACAAGACTGTAGGCAGGCTTAGATACGCAACAGCAAACAAACCATTGAAATGGGATAAAGCTATTCTGAGACCCTGGATTTTGGTAAAAATACAAAAACCAAAAATAAAAACCTGCATCTCCCCATTGTCCCTCAACTCAAAACCTGGAATTTGCCTATCAGCCCCAGTCTATTTTTTTTTTGAATCTGTATGAATCCGGTTCACCTTCTTCTGGTCCGTGGCAATTGTTGAAGCTGCAGAGTTGGACTCTTTGGCAGACGCTCCTTGTGCGGAACAAGCTGTAAACGAGGGAATTCGTTTTCTAAGTCGTGCACCAGCATTAGTCCGGACAGGAAAAAGAACAAAGTTTCCATTGCTTCTGAAGGAGCGCTTACATGGAGGAACTTGACAGAAATGTGAAGATTGAACAAGAATGGCATTTGTAATCATTGCATGGATATTAAAATAATTTGGCGATAGCACAGATTGGAATGCATTTCCGGCCATATGCTCAGGACTTCACGAATCAAAAACTTCAGTTTTGGCGGTGGTATGAGTTTTGAGTCATATAGCTCGATGTGAACTGAAAGTTCCTCGTCCAAGAATTTTAGAAAATACCTCGATAAGAAGAAGTAGTAATTTTAATGTACACTAGTCTAAGAATAGTCTATGGGACAGAGCTCCTCACACATTGATTTCAGTGGTTCAGCGCTTTTCCTGTTCAGCTTGATAATGAGCTCTCCTAATTTCTCCAGTGTCCTCTCCCTGAATAAATTATTTCAAGAGCTAGCTGTCAAGATATTTATATAGTTGTCCCTGTTGTTTTTGAAAGCTTCACACTCTAAAATGAAATGCTTTTCTGTTTTCACTTTTCCGGAGGTGTAGAACACACGCACCCTTTCTTTCCAAGCTTCTTTTGGTCTTTTCCAACGCCCAATTTCACAACGGAGTTTATGGGAATTGGTTCTTAATTGGGCAATAAGCATTTTGGCTCCCCAAGATATATTGGCCACAATGTACACTTTTTGATGATGATTGTATGTGGGGTTAAACTCTTCAATATAATACTCTTTCTTTCTCCCGAGCCCTTTATCCCAAGTTCGCTTGTGGAACCTATCAATAACGAAAGCCTTTATCACTTTATTGTTCGTAGGGCACTTGTTCATGTGGATATCCCATTTACTAAGCCATTTAATATTTTGTCGCATCCACGTCTTCTTCCTTTTGCACAATATGTCATTGAAGACGACCTTAGGCCACCGACTGTCTTCCATTTGCTCAATTTTTTTTAGATATCTTATGAGACACACCATAGCAATTGCTTCAATAGGAGCAGCGCCCATTTCACTCAGCATGATATCATGAGGGACTGAACTTTTAATTTTAAACTTGTTTGTGATCAAGTGTTTTTTAATCTTCTCAATTTATTTCCAATGTAAGTCAAATGTGTTGTTGGCCCACACTTCACAATCATATAGAACCACCGGGATCACTAAAATCCCAAAGAGAGTTTGCATAGTCTTCCAATCCCATAGCTATGCTTCTCTGCATCTATTTTGAAAAACATAGAACGCTTTCCAACCTCCCAAAGTTCTTTTCTTTCTGCAACATTTCCAACTTAGATTTTTGTTGAAGTCAATTCTGAGGTATTTGTAATCTGCCACTTCTTCAAGATTGTTGCCAAGGTAAACACATGTAATTTACTAAGATTCCAATTCAGAAAACCATCTCTTTGATTTGCGACCAATATATCAGACATTTTGTCGAATTCTGGCTGCATCGGCCCTTAAATATAAAGGATATTTTTATTCTTAATAAATTCTAATGTTCATTTGTATTGGTTGCATAAAAATTTAATAATTGAATGGAAAAAAGAAAATGATGAACAACAACGACATTGAATGGAAAAATAAAAATAAAAAAATAGAGTATATTTCACAGTAAGAAATTCACATAAATTAATTGATTTACAACTACATTGAATGGAAAAAAAAATAGTATATTTCAGGTTAAGAAATTTACAGAAATTAATTGATTTATTTAAATATTTTATTTTTATAAGAAATATATATAGAGAGAGAGAGAGAGATTGGCTTTTGAGTTCTTTTTGGGTCTATAGTTTCGGATGGATAGGGTTTTTGAACACCCTCATTTGATGTTAGGGTGACGTATTCTACTCAACTCACTCTACCACCTCAAGTTATCATGGATACGGTCGATGGGGTGCTTTTAGATTTTTTGAAGGATCCTACAGCTGGAATTGACATCTAGGGGGATCAGGTTAGTTCCCCCTCCTTGGCCCCTCCCCCTAGTCTCGATCCTTATGCAGAAGATGTCACCCTCCTCTCCTATCTATCGTTGCAACCCTCCCCGTGCACTTCCAAATCTCCTCCCCCGTGTGAGCTCTAACCTCTCCACTCTAGCAAGCCCCTTCCTGTGCCCTGCGATGATCTGAAACCTACCTCCCCTCTACCATCTCTCTGTGCAGAGGTTGTACATGTATCATCACCCTCTTCATGTCATGAAATCCCTAATCAACCATGTTATTCTCATCATGAAATCATCGTCGTCGAGTCTTGGTTCTTGCAGCACCAACCAAAGGCTTTATTACACCAATCCCCTCCACTTCCAGATGGATTCATCGAGAATATGCTCACGGAAACCTATCTTCTCGAGGAACTCCCATAATATACGGTCGCTTCAGTCTCCATCCCTGTCATCTCTGACATGGCTAACCACAAGAAAACAAAGTGTTTTCTAAAGCGAAAGGTGGGGGGAAACAACTTGGTTCTTGGCAAAAACATACAGTTGAACGACATAGTAGTTATGCGGAACGAAACCCTTGTCGACAAATTTGTCAGTAAGAGACTCCCTTCTTCATCTTTGAGGCACTAGAATGCGCAAAACTTCTTGTCGCTTATGGTCTACTCTCCAAAATGCTTGGCCCTGTTGAAAGGTTGGATGGCCTAGACTTTTTGATCGTCGTTGGACATCCACAAGGTACTCGTTGTGTGGTGAGAATTCTCGCCCTGCGGACAGGTTGAGTTCCCCTCACTTGGATTTCCTACAAGTGAGACAACCTCTAACAAATGGATATTAACATCCTCCTAACTAATCATTTTATTTCCTTGCAGGAGGGTTGAGAGAGAAGGAGAAAAGGTGTGTGTACCTAATTTCTGATGTTTGTCCTCGTCGCTCCAATGGTTGAGCTCCAATCCAAGCAACTCCCTCACAAAGTCAAACCTGCAAGAATAGAGAAACCTTCTCCTACTATCTATGATTACGTAATAGCAACCCTCCCAGTTGATAACTTACACAAAGTGATCAGATACACAAGAAATGAATAAGAGAGATTAAGAGAAATAGGCCAAGTTCTTATATTAGTGAAAGCATGAAAAGGTTACAACCATTGAATGTTGTTCCTCCTTTCTTCAGCCCTTGAACATGAATCCAACTCAACTTCTTCACATAAACAAAGGTTTGGCTCTCCTTGACAATATCATAAGTTTGATATGCTTCTTTTCCCATCCCCTCTCACTCTGAAATGACCTGGTTATATAGATGCAACAAGGGTTAAACACTAGGATAAACCAGGAGTGTAGTTGAGGATAAGCTCGGATAGGTTTGGATTTGAGTTATCTTCATGGTTATACTTGCTCTCAAGATAGGATGGCATAAGGCTCAAATCATATCTTGATGAAAACAAGAAAACAAACCCATAACTATACAAAACTTCCTCAAATATTGCCCCTAAATTCATGGGATTTGACCAAATCTATATGGACGCTCTCCCAGAGAGGTGTACAGGGCATCCAGGATGCTCCCCTAGCACTGGTAAAGGAGTATGGACACTCCCCCAACATGGAAAGGGAGTGTCCATGGTCAAACAAGGCTAGGACTGAGTGAAAAAGGTCAAATTTGCGGGTGTTTGAAAGTGTTTTCGTCTTCTTGATGCTTGAGGGAAAGTAATGGATCATTCATGAATGGTGATGAGGTGGTGACACTTAGGAAAAGTGTGACAAACAAGGTATGACACTTAGCAGAATGGATCACGACATTTGCGACACTTGTGACACCAAGCAGGGTGAAGTGCGACACTCACGACACTTAGCAAAGTGGAATGCGACACTTAGCAAAGTTTGACAAAATGGTGTATAACACGTTGGCTCCTGGTCCTATGGTGCCCAGCCCCTTTTCTGAAAAAAATGGACAATAGACTTCGATGCCTCCAAGGAGAAATTTGAATTTGCCCAGTTTGGCTTAGGCTGCCAGGCCTCTCTTTGATATTTTGGTTAGAAGATGTCTTCGGGTAAATAGGCAATTCTATTGGACTCTATTACAACGTGAATCAATATTACACCACCTTTGGTTACATGGGCATGTCGCGGATTCTAGTAGGTATAAATCTTTTTAATGGACTTGCAAATGAAATTACTATCTCATACTGAGATATGTCCTTCACATGATCTTTAAACTAAGAGGATATTCCATTTAAATGTGGTCGGTGCCACCTCTATGGACACATAGCCAGAGATTGTTCCATAGGGGTTCAAAGATCTTTTTGGGCAAGGAAGAGTTCAAGTGAGGGATCTCCACAAAAGATTAATCAACTATCAGGTCAGCTTCAGTCCACTCCATAGTCCTCCTTCATTGCAGAGGCTCCTCATGCTCACTTTACTCCTACAACAAAGGCGACTCCTCCTCCTCCCACTGAGCCAGGGACTGACCCCCGAGTATGAATTTCCCTCCCCCCTCTACAACAAACCTTCTTTCTTGTTTTGGTTCTTATTTTGGTTTAGGGTCTGCCCTTGCAGTTGGCAACCCCTTGGAGGTCCCATTCCTTCACAGTCTCTCTAGACTCTCGGCAGCCTACTCCTCCCCCCTAGTCCATATCTTCTATGAGGTTCCCTTGGCCTCTCCATCCATCCCAACTCTTTTGATCCCTCCTCCTCCCCCTACCCCTCCCTCCCCCTCTCCTATACTCGTCTCATGCCCCCCCCTCAAAAATACAATCTTCGCTCTCGCACCCTCTCCTCCTCCCACCTCGGCATAAAAGGCGACATTGGCCCTGCTCTCTCCCATGAGCAAAAACCTCTTTTGAGAGGAAGGAAATCCTTCCTCTCCCAAGCACAAAATCAAGCCAGCTCTGAGATTAGATCTGGGAAACAAAAAACTCTCCTTGGGGCTCTTAGAGCAAACGCCCTTGGCAAGGGTTCTCAGTGATCATCCTCTCCCAAAACTGTCGTGAGATGGCTAACCCCACCAAAAGGTTAGCCCTAAAGAAACGTGTTGATCTACACTCCCCTTCTATTCTGCTTCTCCAAGAAACCATGACTGCTGGTAAAAAAGTCAAGACTTCCCTTTCTTCCCTCTTTCCTGGTTGGGATTTTCTTGCCCTCAATGCCCAAGGAAGAACTAGAGGAATCATCACATGGTGGAGGAACTCTACCCTCAAGCTCATAAACTCTTGGGCCCCTCCTTCTTCCCTCTTCACACACTTCTTCTCTAATGAGCTTGACCTTGACTTCCTTTGCATCAATGTTTACAAGCCCTACTCAGACATGAAGGAATTCTGACAATCTTTCTTCAACAAGGATCTGCATCGGCACACTATCATTGGTGGGGATTTAAATTTCACATTAGCAGGTTGTGAAATACGAGGGCCCTTAGCTTAGAGAGACCCCCTCACTGGTTTTTTCATTCTAAAGTTGGACAAAGTCGGGCTATCTAACATTCAACTTGTCAACTACTACCCCACCTGGAGGAATACGAGAATAGGGAATGATAGGGTAGCAAAGAGACTTTAAATATTCCTTCTCTTTGATACTCTCCTTTGGGGATCTATGAGATTCAGACAGTGGGTGGCCGTTGGCGGCATATCGAACCATAACCCCATTTTGCTTGAAATTTATGGTCTTGGAAAAAAAACCCAGTCCCTTTAAATTCAACCCTTTATGGTTGGAATCAAAATCCTATCTAGATGCCATGAAGGACTATTGGGCTCCTTGTGATCCATACCTCATGAAATCACCAACCATTCAATTCATGGAAAACCTTAAGAGAGCTAAGGCAACCTTCATCTCTTGGAATAAAATAAGAAAATAGGAGGAAAACAGGGCATTATCAGAGATAAAGGTGAAAAAGTTGGACTAGTACTCCAAAGAAAGACAAGGGCCCCTCTCAAAAGAGTCAAAAGACGAATATAAGTCGCTTGACTCCCAAAGAGGAAAAATCCTTTAGAATATAGAGCAGGAATGGAGGATGTGAAGCTGCACCCTATGGATCCAAGTGGGTGATGAAAACACAAAAAAATTCTATTATTATGCAAACAAGAGGACATGACATAATACCATCTAGTCAATTCTCATATGCGATGGATCAAAGGAAAAATATTTTGTCAATATCGTGAACGAAGGCACCTCCCATTTCAAATCCCTCTTCAAAGAAAATCATAGGGTGAACATAGACACTGTCATAAAGGTGGCAAGTGTCTTTCCTCGGTTCATCTCTCCCGGGGACAATCAAAAACTCATGGAAGAAGTCACATTGGAGGAATTGGAAAAAACCGTCCAAAGTTTTCAGAAGGACAAAAACCCGACCTTGGGTGGTTTTCCAATAGACTTGTACAAAGGGTGTTTTGAGATCGTGGGAGAGTATCTACTAAAAATGATCAAACACTTAAGAAGATCCAGGCAGATTCATGCCCCTTTCAACGTCACATTCATGGTTCTTATTCTGAAGGTAGATGACCCATCAAGATTCGATCAATTCAGGCCCATCTCACTATGCAACAACATCTATAAAATCTTTGCAAAAATCATAGCTATGAGAATTAGAGGCACCCTAAGTGAACATATTTCTGAAGAGCAATTTGGCTTTCTGAGGGGAAGACAGATTCATCAAGCAATTGGAAGAGCACAAGAAGGTTTTCATTCTATTTTCACACAAAAACAAAGAGTCATCACCTACAAGGTGGATCTCGCAAAATATTTTGACAAAGTAAGTTGGCTATACATCAATCTCCTCTTAATACACTTGAGATTTTGTCACTCCCTTGTCACCTGGATAATGAATTACATATCCACGACATCCTTCACTCTCCTAGATAATGGAACAACTACTACTTTCTTTTGAGCAAAATAGGGTCTTCGCCATGGATGCCCCCTCTTCTCGCTCTTGTTCCTGTTGGTGGTCAAATGTCTCAGCAAAATACTCTGTACTGAAGTCACAGTAGCAAGGTACAAAGGTATAAAAATCAAAACCTATTTCTCCCTCTCACACCTACTCTTCATTGATGACAGTATGATCTTCTGTGAAGGGAACATCTCCACCCTGAAATAGATTCTCAACAACTTCTGCCTTGCCACGGGCATGGAAGTTAATATGCAAAAATATTCCCTACTCACTTGGGGCCTTTCAAAGTTTGAATGTCAACATATCTCCAGAGCTATGGGAACGTCTGTCCCAAGGAACCTAGAAGGGATGAAATATCCAGGCTTCAATTTAAATCCCAATAACTATAGCAAGAGAGACCGGTAATGGCTCTGCTCTAACATAGAAAAAAGATTGCTCTCCTGGAAAAATAGGTGGCTTTCCAGTGCAATTAGTAAAATCTGTCCTGGAAGCTATCCCAGTCTATTGGACTTCCCTGGCATTGGTCCCAAGGGCCATCCTGGAAAAATTAGTCAACTTTCCTTCCGTTTTTTATGGGCCAGTTCATATGAAAAAATACCACTTGTCCTTGATTTTTAAAAAAAAGGATATATCTTCCAAAAACGTATGGGGGTTGGGGATTAAAAAACATCCACCTCTTCGCCCAAGCCTTAGTGGCCCAGAATATCTAGGGGATCATCTCAAACAGGTCTTTAGGCCCGCATTGTAAAAGAAAAATACTTCCCCTGGAATTCAATAGTAAACTAGATAAGACAAATCCAGAAGTCATCCAAGAATGGTTCAATCATATGGAAAACCACCATTAAAGCTTTTCCCATGATTGGTAATTGGATCACATGGAAGATTGGAAATGGAGAAGATGTCCTTATCGTCAGGGACCCATAGATCGATTGTAAAGGAAAACATCTCCTCCCCGAGCAGGTTATACATGAGGTCAATAGTGCAAGATTCACACACCTACATCAAATAGCCAAGAGGAATTATGTTCAAAATGAAACAAAGTGGCTAAATGGGGAGGAAATTGGATTGAGCGAAGAACATGCTCCACTTTGGTGGGTATACACTGAAGTTCTCACATCATCCATGGTAAAGCTCTTAGATAAAAAAGACACACTTAATTGGTATTTTAATCCTCGAGGAACATATGCCCGGAAGCATGGCTATCTGGCGTTAATATTGGAGCATGGGGATGTGCCAACCCCTTGGTGGGGGGCCATCCTCTGGAAACTAAAATAACCAACAAAATCTAAACTATTCATGTGGCTTATGCTCACAAATAAATCTCGCACCTGGACAATCTTCATAAATGAAGCTTTGTGGGACTTGGTTGATGCCCACTCTGCAAGCAGAACTCAAAGGATATTTTGCATTTGTTTCTACACTGTCCCTTTACCTTGGAAGTTTGGAACAACATGAATTTTTCCCTTAATATATCTAATCCCTAGAATGGATCTTCAGTTGACGAAACACTCAACTCCTGGTTGTCT
This sequence comes from Picea engelmannii, assembly GCA_009831015.1. Classification (NCBI taxonomy): domain Eukaryota; kingdom Viridiplantae; phylum Streptophyta; class Pinopsida; order Pinales; family Pinaceae; genus Picea; species Picea engelmannii. The sequence goes on along the minus strand of ML780608.1, from coordinate 166,665 downwards.
TCTTCCACAAATGCCCCTAAAAAATCCCTTCCCTTCATAATATCACGGGGAATATGGATTGTTAAGAACCATGTTATTTTTGAAGATGAAAATCTCTCCCCTTCTCGCACCTCCTTCTCCTACCTATCCATTATCCTTTCTTTCCCACAGTCCCCCTCCCTTAAACCTCCCCCCCCCTCAGGGCCTTCTTTGATGGGGAAACCCAAGGTTCCCCCTCCATTGGTGCTACAGGAGGCATCATCCATGTGGATGCACTCACAATAATCTCTTTTGTTGCCCAATTGGGCCCTGCCACCACAACTTCAGTGAATTTTGGGCAGTAAAGGTCTGTTTTATCTCTGGCAAAGGAGAAAGGTCTATCCCACTTAAATATCTTTGGTGACTCCTCTTTGGTAATAAATTGTATCAATGGAAGATAGTCACTACACACACACACACACACTTCAGCCAATTTTGGATGACAATAGAAGGCTTCATACATTTTTCTCTCATATTACTTTCACTCATGTTTACAAGATTTGGAACCAAGAAGTGGATAGCCTATCAAATTCAGGATTGGACTTGGACCAAGGTTGTTGGAAGATCGGGAAGAAATATCGTTCAATTCCACAGAACTTCTTCGCAACACTAGGGTCGCTCTCTGAATAAAATGCTCTCACACATAAGACTATTCTCAGTTTTTGCATTACATTTGATGGACCATACATACGCTCCTGATATTGTAAACATCTTATTGCTCCCATAAAAGGGAAGGACTCAATTTTATTTTTTGACAAACCTTTTCAAAATATGGACCAACATGGCCAGCATGTACCAACTTTATAGATGGAGTCAAAACTCTAAGAGGCAAGTTAGCGAGCAAAAATACTACAACATTCCACTTTTATAGTTTTGTCTATATAAATAAAATTACATGCTTTTTTCCATAGAAAAAAAATTAATAATATATATATCTATATATATATATAATAATCATTTGTATTAATTAATAAATTACAACAATCATTAATGCATTTATATTTTTTTAATATTTTTAATTTTATCATATATTTAACAATAATAAACAACATTTTTTTTTACCTTAAAATCACTAATGTTATATTTATTTATTACATTTTATTTAAAGTGACGTCTCCTTTATCCTCTTTAACCAAAAATCAATATTTTTTATGCCACTTCTTTTAAGTCTCAAGTAACTTATACCTTTTCCTTTATGTTAATTATCTTATATTTTTATATAAATACTTAATCATAGTTTTATTTTTAATGGATGGAAGTGTAATTTATTTAAGAGAAAGATTAGATATGGTGCATTTTTTTTAATTTTGAGATTATAAACTATAAAATACTTATAAATTTGCTTGATTTTTCTTCAATTTTTTTTTCTAAAAAATGCTACAATCTGAAACTTCATAACAATATAAGATAACCATAATCACAAATATAAATACAAGAAAACAAAACAAAATTTATAAATAACATAAGTATACAAAAATACAAAATAATCATCATTAAAATTTCATTCTATATATTTGCATCTAATTTTTAAGGTCACGGCCAAGCCAGGCACCAAATTAGTGTATGAGACCCCCTTTTTTGTGGGACAAGGAACCCCCATATTTGACTGCTAAAGTCTATAGATGTAAACATACCCTACCCCCTATGGATTTGAACTTGTGACCTCTTAGAAGGAAGCACAAGTTCTTCACCATTAGGCCCACTCAGAAAAATTAATAGATTTATAGAAAATATTATAAATTTAAATAAGTTGAAAATAGAATTAATTTATCAATGTAAAAAACAAAGAAAATAAGTTTTTATGATGATGATGACCACGTTCTTCCAATAAGACCAACATTGTCTTTTCGTCCTCAAAGAAAATTTGATTAAATTGTTTTTTTGTTGTTTTTAAGATCGAATAACTTGGAAATAAAATTACCATGTTCAGTTTACTTTCAGTGGGTTAGTATATTATAAAGATTAGTGGCATGACAAAGTTTTGAAAATGTGACCTAACATTCATGTAGGTTCTGCATTCTAAGATAAAATATTGTTCATTCTCTACTTTGTTACACTCACAAACTTTACATATTTTTTCCTCCCATGGCATTTTAGGTTTTTTTCATCTACTTGTTTCACTATAATCTCGTGAGAATTTGTTCCTTTTTTTGCAAAATAATTTTTTTTTCTTCTAACTAGCAACAATAGAAATATAAGCTTCATCTTCTTTCTAACTTAGGGTTAATGGTTATTTTTGTAGAGAAACATTTTTTTCTTATTCTCAATCTAACTATGACATCATAACATTTCTTTAAATTAGTTATTATAGTACTATTAATGGTGTTGATATTCTTAAGGGCATTGAATTTTCCACTATTTGTGAATAATGGAGCCAAGAAGTAGTATCTATAGTCTACACTATCTTAAACATTGAGTGACTTTTACTAATATTTGAAGTTGTGGTAGAAAGTCTCCCTCTCTCTTCATGTTAGCTACCTTATACTTTTGTGATAAGTACATGATCATAACCTTGCTTTCCATGGGTGGAAGGCACTCTAATTAGAGGATAGAGTAGGGTGTATTGCCTTTTAATTTTAAAATTGTTTATCATAAAACAAGAATGCACTCTCCCCATACATTCATGCATTTTATTGTCCAAGCAAACCCTCTACAATGCATCATGAAACCTCACAGGTTTTGTTATCCTACACATCCTTGGACAACACATGCTCACCCAATAAACATACACCTCCTCTATGGCTCACATTCCCTCTCTGTGGAAATTATGCCTCCATATGACTACACTCATTTCTACACAAAATTGATTCCTTAAAGGCACTCACACATGTCCTCAATATGCATGTCGTTACCATGCTTTCCCCATACAATATGAAGATCCACATAGACATAAACCCTTGATCCCATCTTTGCCATTGCTCTACAGATGGTTTCCATTATCTTTCACTACCATGGCTACCCTATATTTGCAAAAGAAATAAGAAAGTGAGAGTAAAATGACCCTCTAGAAAAAATATATACGAGAACAAATAAAAAAGCACAAAAGATCGACAATAGAAACAAGCATCCACGTCCAAGATTGACCTTTTATCTTGCAATCACTCTCCCTCTTTCTTTTAATGGTTGTCGTTGTTAACGTGGAGTATCATTGATTATGGATCGTTGAATTTAGTTACCTATTGGACTTATAAATAGGGCAACAACTCATTCCTCGTGCACAATAAGAAAGGGAAAAATATAGAATGGGGCATGCCTTTAGGGAGAAAAGACATGCAACTTGTTTACTAACCCATAAAATCTATAGGTTGAGAAATTTACTCCATGTTAGCCTTGAGGGTCTCCTCTCTAAAGTCAACTATAAAAAATGTTCAAATTGAACAAAAACATTCAAATTTAACATAAAATTTCAACACTAGAAATATTACAATAGAGCTATTTTAGCGGTAACAACTTCTGAGATATATGTTCATAAGGTCTTGGTCTAACATAAGTTAGGGTTCTTGTCATAATGATGGCATGGGATTAATTCTCAATCGTGATGGACATGCCCCACACTGGTTGTGTTCAAGACCAGGTGGCAATCCCAAAAGATATTGATGGCCCATGAATGTGGCCAGGATTTGCAATCGTGGCTTGGTCTTATAGTTGTTACTATTAAAAAGTAAACAACCTTTAAAATATATTACAAATTGATATAAAAGACTCTCAAGGTGTAATGACAATTAAATTTCAAAACACAAGTTGTATCAAATGCTTCCAACTCAAAACATGGTAATGTCAACTTACAAGTATGCATAGACGGTATAATTTCTTAATTTAATTTAATATTATTGTCCATTGATGACCAAACTCTATGAATGGGACCCAAGTATGAAGGCTAATAAAAAGAGATGGAATGTCTGAGGCAAGAGGGATGTAAATGCTTTAAGATATGGACTGAGAAGGAGCTCAACAAAATGAGGAGAGAAGAGATACAATGATATAGGATGGAACTTCACTAGAGACCTACAAGGAGAGATGAGAAGAGGATATCTCCAAACATTAAGGGCCTAAAAAACTGATTAGTACACCATGATAAACTTGTACTTTATGTAGAACTTGAATTTTTATTGTAGAAAAGATCCCACTACTATAATACATGGCCATAGTGTTACAAATTTGCATCACTATAGCCCTCACAACCTTGAATAAAAACAAATCTTGGTGTTTTTAATGTCTAGGTGTTGTCATTGCATCATTGATGTGTTGATTTGGCACTATATCAAATTTTGAAAAACAAGTTTGATTATTTCTGTCATTTTTGTGCTGGTTTGCATTGAGTGGTGTGGTAGTGTTATAAATGGTGTATTGAAATTGCATCATAAGCATCAATGTAGCATCATTAAGTCCAAGTTTTGGTGTTGTATTTGCATTGGCATTGCATCTCTAGTAAGAAATAACTTTTCATAAAAAAGTTTATCGTATCTACACACCATTCCAATACCATTCTTCTAGAGATTTCACATTCTTCCTATACAAGAGGGTGTTCAAAGCAACACGTTGTAAATGTGGTACCAATGTCTTATTATTATTATAGGTTTGCAATGTTTCTTATTGAAGTTCTTCAAGATGCTTTCACATGTCCAATTTAAAAATAAATTATAAGAGAAATAAATTTATTATATTTAATTAATAATAATTTATTATTATTAAAAATAATTGAGCAATAATAATAATACATTATGAGTGCCATGGAGATCATAGTTTATTGTCTGGAGGGGATAGGGTATGTACACCTCCATAGACTAAGTAGTGAAACCACTATGTGGAGGGGGTCCCTTGTGCCACAAATGAGGGGGTCTCGTGCATCAAATTTGGTGTTTGGCTGGGTCATGACCTTAAAATTGGATTATTATAAAAAAATAAAAAATTAACAAGGAACAAATTTATTTTGTATTAAAAATAGTTGTAGCTTAACCATACACCTACTTGGGAAATTGTAGCCTAGTCTATTGTACTGAATTCCATGATACCTCCCAAAGCATGTTTTTGTTGGAGTGTTGTTTCCTCCATGCCAATGCCAAGTTGATTTTGAAACGAGCCAACAAATTGCCTTAGTGGAGATACCTTTGATTACCTAAGTCTCGCTGTGACTTTCTTCATTATGGCTTTCGTCTCATCTACTAAACGCATCACCATACCATGCAATGCCTCTAATGTACACTCAAGATCCTCAGTTTTTTTTGTTTACCTCTCCATGGTTGGTTCCATGGCCTTTTAATTTCCTTATTTCTTCAAATTGTAGGGAATTTCCAATAATATACCTATTTGATTGTTAAGCCTCCAAATTAACTTTATATTCCCACTCATCAAGCCATCCATCCCACTTTCTCACCAACATTGCCAAGTCATCTTGAATCTTTGTTATTTGCCTGTAGATTGACATTTTTCCTCCACTATTGATTTGGTTACAATAATTCCCATTCAGTTCACCCAAGAGATAGACTTTTAGCTCGATGGGTTTGTTCTATCTCAAAACTAGAGCATTGCCTTCGTCATTGAGCCCATAGAAAACAACCAAATTAAAGAACCTTCTCCCAAGGATGTGAAATATTTTGCAAGAGTAAAAATCCTACTATTCATATTATGAATTATGAATTAAACCGTATTCAAACGCCCTTCTCATCAGTTCATAATTGTTAAATGATTCGTAAATGATAGACTTATAACTGGTCCATTTCATCACAAGGAATCCAAAACAAATCTAGTTGAATTATATTTTCTTTTTGACAAAAACAATGACATTAGTGGTGAAAAAGAATAACCTGCCCACCTCAATTAATTGTAGTGTAAACTAGGCTAGAAATGGAAACCTCGAGCAACACAAGGAATCCAAAATAAATCTAGTTGTATTATTTTCTTTTTGACAAACACAAAGTGACAGTAGTGGTGAAAAAGAATAACCTGCCCACCTCAATTCCTTTAATTGTAGTGTAAACTAAGCCAGAAATTGAAACCTCGAGCAGCAAACTACGAGTTCAACAACCAGGTATCTTCTTCGATTTATTCAAGACATGATAGCTATTCTATTTGCACACCAGTTAGAATGAAAATAACTATTGCGACACTTCTATGACCAGCGAATATGAAGAACTCTATGAGTAATAGAGAAACCATAAATAAGCCGAAGTGGTAAAACTATTCTCGAACCAGGCGAGTCGCTCAGTTCCAAGGGAAAGTCCGACCAAGTGGGAAATAATTGATCAAGTGGGAAATAGTGAGTGACAGAGAAACCATAAATCAGTTAGAATGAAAATAACTATTACGACACTAAGTCTATTACCAGCGAATATGAAGAACTCTACTCTAGTGAGTGACAGAGAAACCATAAATAAGCCTAAGTGGTGAAACTATTCTAGAAGCAGGTGAGTCGCTCAGTTCCAAGGGAAAGTCCGACCAAGTGGGAAATAATTGATGAGTTCACATTAAACGACCATACGGCCCAGTAAAACACAGCCAAATGTCAGTCTAAAACAGAAGAACACGTTCAGCCCAAGAGAGGACGTTATTACACCACCGGGCAAAGAATAGAACACCCAGAGCGACTGTACAGCGAGTGTGGCGGTGGGGGGGCTAGAGAACACGAGCCAGCAGTGAAATCGCAGCTTTGAAAAGAGTACAAAATACGTGGGAGCCAACTGGACGAGTTACACAAACTGATCAAACAATTGCACCTAACCATATTCTATGTTTAGTTGATTTGGTTTAGCTAACTGTAGAGTAGTAAGAGCCAAAAGATCTGTCTATATCTCAATAATCGTGGGAAATTAGTTGGCACGTTTCAACAATCTCCATCTTGACAAAAATTTATCTGATATATTATGCCCAAATTTATTCATCACCTTTCCTGTAGGCCAAGAGAAGCCAAACACCATGACAACTTCTCTAACAGTACTGGTTTCGTGAACATGTCTGCACAATTTTCTTTTTTATGGACCTTTTCTAGAGCCACTCCACCTTCATCAATAACATGTCTTACAAAATGATATTTAGTAGGATTATGCTTTGTCTTACTGTGATAAGATGGATTTTTAGCTAAATGAATAGCACTTTGACTATCGCATAATAGTTTAACCTTGTCATGTATCCTTTCAAGCTCACGCATCAAACCTTTTAGTCAAATTGCCTCCTTGTAAGCATGTGAGGCAACTATATATTATGTTTCAGTAGTGAATAAATCAACTATGTTTTGAAGCTTTGACATCCAATTAACAAGTCCACATGTAAGAGTAAAGACAGATCCTGTAGTGAATCTCCTTTTGCCCAAGTCCCCTATAAAATCTAAATCGACATAACCACAGACTAAATCACTACAACCATTATAGGTGATATAATAATTGTTTGTGCCCCTAAGATACCGAAGCACCCATTTCACTGTTGCTCAATGCTCTTTACCTGGATTTGCCATGTATTGGTAGACAACACCAACTGCATGTGAAATATCTGGTCTAGTACTTACCTTCACATACATCAAACTTCCTATTGCATTAGCATATGTTTTACGAGACATATACTCATTTTCTTCATCATTACTAGGACATAAACTTGAAGAAAGATTGAAATGGGAAACCAAAGAGATTTTTACTGGTTTCATATTATTCATATCAAATCTCATAAGTATTTTCTCTACATACTTCTGTTGTGATAACCACAACTAACCCTTTTTCCTGTCTCTGTGTATCTCCATGCCCAAGATTTGTTTTGTTGCTCCTAGATCCTTCATATCAAACGTCTTAGCCAACTGAGCCTTTAACCTGTTGATTTCAATCATGTTTTTGCTTGCTACAAGCACATCGTCAACATATAACACCAAAATAATGAATATGCCATTTTCCAACTTTTTAAAGTAAACACAATGATTATATTCACTTCTTGTAAACTTTTGGCTCACTATGAAGGAATCAAACTTCTTGTACCATTGCCTGGGAGACTGTCTTAGGCCATATAATGACTTCTTGAGTTTGTAAACAAACCTTTTGTTATGATCTTGAACAAACCCTTATGGTTGTTCCATATATATTTTCTCATCCAAATCTCCATGTAAAAACATTGTTTTAACATCTAGCTACTATAATTCAAGATCAAGTAAAGCAACTAGTGCTAACACAACACAAATTGAAACAAGTTTAACGATTGATCAAAAGGTTTAATGGAAATCAATACCTACCTTTTGAGAATACATTTTTGCTACCAACCTAACTTTGTACCTTTCAATTTTATCATCAACACCTTTCTTCAATTTGTAAACCCACTTGCAATCGACAACCTTCCTTTCCTTTGGAAGTTTTACCAAGTCCCATGTTGTATTCCTCTCTAAGGCATCCATTTCTTCTTTCATAGCTTCTTTTCATTTAATACTTATAGATACCTTCATTGGTTCTTGATAACAACTAGGTTCCCCATCATTAGAAATCAAAGCCACAGATGAAATATAATCGTCATACCTTGTAGGAGGATTCCTAACTCGTGTAGATCTCCTTAGAGATGGTTGAGGCATATCCACATTTTCCTGGATATTTTCTACATCTTCATCTTCTTCTTCTTAAACTTCTTCATGCTCCTCCTTTTCCGAAGATGTTTGAGTCTCCAACTGAATTTGTTGAGTTTGTGGTACCAGTTCTTGTTTCATTTCAACATCTACGATATATTATTTTAAGAGTGAGGATTCATCAAATACTACATCTCTGCTTATGATAAGTTTGTGGGCAGTAGGATCCTACAATCTGTATCCCTTAACTCCATCACCATAACCAACAAAGACATATTTCCTTGATCTAGGATCTAACTTAGAACATTGATCTTTAGAAATAAAAACATAAGCATCACAACCAAATATTCTCAGATTTGAATAATCACAGGAATGACTTGTCTATACCTCTTCTAGAATCTTTCAGTTTATTGCAGTTGATGGTGTCCGATTTACCAGATATCACGTTGTAAGAACTGCTTATGTCCACAATTCATGTTGCAACTTGGCATTACTGAGCATGCTCCTTGCTCTCTCTAGAAGAGTCTTATTCATGCGTTCAATAATACCATTTTTTTGAGGAGTATAAGTCGTGGTTTTATGCATTTTGATCCTAACTTCCTTGCAATAATTTTAAAATTCCATAGATGTGAACTCAACTCCATTATCTGTTCTTAAACACTTGATTGACCCGTCAATGCTCTTTTCAACCAAAGCTCTAAATTGCTTAAAAAAATTAAATAAATCAACTTTTCTGTTAAGTAAATAGATTCACACCTTTCTAGAGTAATCATCTATAAATGTTACAAAATATGATGATCCTCCAAAAGAAACTGCAGGGGATGGTCCCCAAACATCTAAATGAATGTAATCAAGGATACAATTACTTATATGTCTTCCTGTTTTAAACTTTTGTCAACATTGTTTTCCAAAAACACAATACTTGCATAAATTAAAATTCAAAGATTTTAAGCTTGGAAGTAACTTACGATCTATCAATACCTTAAGCCCTTTCTTGCTCACATGACCCAAACATTGATGCCATAAACAAGTAGAGTCACTTGCACCTTCAGATACTACCTTTGCTTGATCTATTTCAACACTTCCTTTAAGCTTATAAAGATTCTCAATCCTTTTATCCTTCATAACTACTAAGATGCCTTTGGACACCTTCAGTACACCACCTTGAACTGTACATTTATATCCACCAAAATCTAGAACTCCCAAAGATATTAAGTTTTTTTTTAAGTTCATGTACATGCCTCACATATGGTAACATTCTTACAATACCATCATACATTTAAACCTTGACTACCAATCCCAATAATTTTACAAGAAATATCATTTCCCATAAAAACAACACCGTCATGTATAGAATGGTAAGTTGAAAACCAATTTCTATGATAAGACACATATGATGAGAAACACCACAGTCTATTAACCAATCACGATCATGTTGTGAAACATCACAAGTAGATAATACCTCATCAACCATACCTGAACCTAAACTTGTTGCAGTGGACTTCACTTTCTTTGTGGAGTCCTCTTTGGATGCTTGTTGTCTTTCCAAGAATCCTTCTTGAGATGCCCAGATTTGCCACAAAACCAACATTTTAGCTTACCCTTCTTGCCTTTTGACTTAGATCTTGATCTACCTCTCTGATTCTGCCCTCTTTCTTTGGATTGACCACTAGCCACCATTGCTTATGATGTTGAGGTTTCTTGACTGGATTTTCTCCTCATCTCCTCAGACAACAGAGCTCCCTTCAATAGTATCATAATCAATGGCGTCTGTTGTGATAAACCACATAGATGTGACTAAATGACCCCAGGTAATGAACACAATAGGGTAACTGCTTTGTCCCCATCTTCGTATTTTGCTTCCATACTAGATAATTGACAAATTAGAGTATTAAAAATGTTTAAATGATCTACAATTTTTGCACCTTCTTTCATTCATAAGGTATACCATTGCTTCTGCAAGAAGATTTTGTTCATCAAGGACTTTGTGATATAGAGACTTTCCATCTTGCTCCATAAGCCTGTTTTTGTTTCCTCTCCAATGATATTAAACAAAACTTCATTTGCCAGACACAAATGAATGGTATTGAGAGCTCTTGCATCTATATCTTCCCAGTCCTCGTTCGACATATCCACGAGTTTCTTTGACATGCCCGCCAATGCCTTTTGCAATCCATGTTGCACAAGCAGATCCCGCATCTTGAGCTTCCATAGCTTGAAGTTATTTTTTTTCATTGAATTTCTCCACTTCAAACTTTGAACTCTCGAGCTCCATGCATATACACTTCAAGCTATATGAACTTCCACGGTTATCTCCCTCCCCCTGGTAAGATGTAGGAAGTGATGATCAAAGGTTATCTTCCCCCAAAGAGGCTCCGAGAGCGATGATCCAACAGAACGGTTATCGCCCCTCCCGAAAGGCCCAGGGAGTGATGATTCACATAAATCTTCATATTGTAGGTTTGGGTGCAATTATTGCCCCTCTAACAATGCTCGCATAGTGATAAGTCGAAAAATATCACCCCCATGCAACGAATTCATCTTGGCACATGGATCAACCTCTTCCAACGCTCAGATCGAATTTCCATGCACAGATTCTGTAGGAACTCGCCCTCACATGCCAAATCTTGCCCAATGGATCTCTTGAACTCACGCAAATCTGCTCGGCTCGACTCACGTGTTCTGATACCACTTGTTGGGCAGCGGAAGCATAAACATAACAAGATTTAATGGCAAATGAAAACAACAACAATCACACACACAAAGAACACAATGATTTACGTGGTAAATCCCTTTAAAAGGAAACATCCACAGGGCAATAATAATCAATATTCTTATTGTTCATTGGAGAACTACAACAACCAAACACAGGCTTGCAACCATATCCTCACACTCATCTCACTCTGCTTTGCCTCTATGGGCATGCATAGATATATAGCATCTATCAAACAATTACACAAATTGATCAAACATTTACACAAATTGATCGAATAGTTGCACCTAACCATATTCTATTTTTAGTTGATTTGGTTCAGCTACTTGCATAGTAGTAAGAGCCAAGAAATCCACCCATATCCCAATAATCGTGGGAAATTAGTTGGCATGTTTCAACAATATGTGGCAGTCCTTAAACTTTGCAAAATGAAACAAAATCTCCACAGTACAAAGATCATTGTGTACCCAACTCATTAACTCCTCAACACTAATTGTCATCTACAAAGCAATCACTAAATGCCTACAATAGCTTAATAAACCACAAGGGCGAGTTAACACATAAAATATTCAATACACAATATAAAACAACACACAACTAGACATGATTTATCTTAGAAACCCAAATGAGAAAACCAACATTAAATTGGCTTCGACCAAGTTTTATTATGCAACAATGGGTAGGTTACAGGCTCTCTCGTTCAACAATATGCTTCTCAATGAAATCTGAACAACTTTCATCTTCCTACTTAGCCAACGAACCCATTCCTCATCTCAAAGACCCATCACATAGGAGGCAGACTCGATTGAGGGGGGATAGCTGGAAGGTCAAGCATCCCCAACCCTTGAGCTCTCCTCCTTCCTTTTTTCTCTTTTGCCATTTTATACATAGTAAAAAGGTCTATGATTTTTTTTAATACATCATTTTTTTCTCTTTTACAATAATGCTCTACCTTAACCTTGCATCTTATGTCTCGTTGCCTTGCTCTTCTCACCGTGTTTGAAGAGGTTTACATTTACCACATTAAATGTGAACACAACTCTTGTGTTGATCACTTGGCTAAAGTCGCGTCTAGGCTAAACAAGGGTGAAATGGTTTCAAATGGATTAAGGGGTGTGTCCCTCATTCCATAATTTCAATGCATCAGGATTTAATGATATCAGACATGTGGCATGATGATGGCTTGGGTGACTATGTGGCCAAACAACTCACACATTTGAAAAGAAAAGGATGTGATGGTAGCATTCACTTCAATCTGTGCAAAGGAGGTTTCATCTGTGGGATGGCTTTGGCTTTGATCAGGGGTTCAACGGTGTCCCACCATGGAGGAATCTCAAATGAAGAGATGGGAGGTCATGATATAGTACCAATGGACGTGGAAGAAAACTCTCCACCTCCAGGTCGAGAATAGGAATTTGAAGACAATGAATTTGTGCATCACAAATTGCTTTTCAAAATAATGTTTTTATTGGGCCAATATGTAAAAGAAATATGTAGCCAAACAATATAGAAATATCATAGGGAGATGTCTATTTTTTTTTTTAATATACTAGCAGTAGAAGAATCTTTAGGCCTTGAGCCTTCTTGTGTATCAAATTTTGACTTTGTTGTTCACTACGATGTAACCTCCTTATATTAATACAATCTTCAGTTTCAGTTTAAAAAAACAATTATAAATGTGTTATTGAGTTGTAGAAGTTATTTTGGGATTGGGAATTTTGTTATGTAGACCCTATGTAGCATTCTGGGGTCTAGTTTTTGGACGACGGAAAGAAGCGTCAAATGATCTAATGTTTTCTCTTTTGATTTAGGATTAGGTGTAGCTTTATATACTCAGGAGCTCAGTGAAGAGCTCACAATGTTGAACATATATTGTCCATATGTTGATTGAGTGGCATATTAGGATATGATTTTTGCTATGAGGCTTCTTAGTCAAAAGACATCACCATTGGAGACAACCTAAATTTTACTATGGTAAGGGTTGAAATATGGGATTCTATTGGTAATGCAGATGTTATATCTAATTATTTCTTGTTGAAGCCAACACATGTGTGTTTGTATGATATCGAGGCTGTAAAGTTAAGTCCTACTTGGAGGAATACAAGAGTTGGTGATGGTATAATTATAAAGCAACTTGATAGGTTTTTGATGAGTAATTCTTTTATAGAAGATCATATATGGAATATTAGACATTGGGTTAGCATGGGAGGTGAATTATATCATATGCCTATTTATCTAGAAATTGCAAAAGCAAGGAGGAAACATCCTAGTTCTTTTAAATTCAACACTTCTTGGTTGGAGGAGAAAAACTTTGTCTAAATTATCAAGGAGTTGTGGGTTCCTTTCAATGGGGAATCTATAGAATTGACAACAATCCAATTCGAAGGAAATTTAAAAATAATTAAACAAAGTAAAATTGATTGAGCCAACCAGAAAGGTTGAGGGACGAATGAGATCTTCTAAGTGTCGAATCTCAATTGGAGGAATTGTATATCAAGTAGAAGGCAAGTTTCCCTAATAAATCCTTTAAAAATGAGGTCAAGTGATTGGAACAGAGGAGAAGAAGGTTGTGGTTCGCTAAAGGAAGTGAAAATACAAAATATTTTCATAATTATGTTAATCATTTGAAGAATATTAATACAATCTAGTAAATCCCAAAAAGTGATGATTCATTAGCTTCCAATTTTGAAGATATTGCACATTTGGGTGTGAATCATTTTAGGGATTTGTATGAAGAAGAGAGTTGAGTTACTATTGTTGAGGTGGTCAAAATGACTATTTTCTTTCCAATATTTGCAAATCAAGAAGACAATGTGAAGTTCTTGGAAGAAGTTTCAAAGGACGAGGTTTAGATGGTTCTTCGTGGTTTTCAAAAGGTCGAGAATCCTAGTCTGAATGGTTGGCCTATTGAATTCTTCTTAGGGTTTTTTGAGGTCATAGAAGATGATTTGATGTAGGTCATTAATGAATCTATATCTTCTAGGAAGATGCTAGTTGCCTTTAATGCTACCTTTAATACTCTTATTCCAAAGTCATATCAACCAGACTCCTTTGATGAATACAAGCACATTTATTTATGTAATTGCATCTATAAAATTATTGTGAAGATTGTTACAATGCGAGTTAAGAGGTTGTTATCGAATACAATAATAAATGAACAATTTGGGTTTCTATTAAGAAGGCATATTCATGAGGTGATAAGTGTAGCCCAAGAGGGACGACTCACCATTAATCAAAGAATATTTCTTCAATGGTTATCAACTTGGGCTTCTCCAAAGCTTGTGACATGGAAAGTTGGATGTATCTAAGAATGATAATGATTCATTTGGGGTTTTGTGTCCACTTTGTAAATTGAGTAATGAGTTGTGTTTCTTCCGTGACATTTGTTGTTTTAATCAATGGGCTTGCTTCATCTTCTTTCAAGGTTGGTAGAGGATTTAGGCATGGATGTCCTCTTTCTCCATTGTTATTTCTTATTATTGTTGAGAGTTTGAGCAAAGCACTCATTAAGGCAAAAATAATGGTATATTTTAAGGGAATTAATGTTGGAAGAGGTGTATTATTTTTCTTATCTACCATATGTAAATAATATTTGGTTATTTTGGGATGGCTCAAGGGGAGATGCACTAAAGCTCAAAGAGATATTAGGTCTATATTAATATAGGTCTACTAGTAAATGTGCATAAGTCATCAATCTCTTTTTCAAGGATAATTGAGAATGTAGTTAGATTTTTTTCGCAGATGTTTCCTTCTCAGCAAACTGATCTTCGGAATTGGTTAAAGTATCTAGGTTTTTACCTCAAACCAAATTATTATGGTATAAGAGATTGGAGTTGGCTTATAGCTAAGGTGGAAAAGTGATCATATGCATGGTGAAATTGATGGTTATATGAGGGAGGAGGCTCATTTTAGTAAAACATGTCCTTGAGGCCATCCCTATCTATTGGATTTCCTTGGCTTTCATCCTCAATGGAGTTTTATAAATGATTTGAAAAATTAGTCTTAGATTCTTGTGGTCTTGTAGAGGGGAGAAAAAGGGGATTGCTTTGGTAAAATGACAACACATTGCAATACCAAATGTCCTTGTTATCTAGGGATTGAAGAATATTCATCTTTTTAGTAAAGCACTAGCTGCAAAATGTATATTAGAGATTGATAATAGTTAGTGTCTTTGGTGTCAAGTAATTGTTCAAAAATATACAGAGCTTGACTCAATGGAATATTGGAGTAGGAACACAAATAAGAAATGACAAAATGCTTCTATTATATGGAAGGCAATGGGCTTAGCTTTTCCTTTGATAGGACAATTACTTGTATGGAGGATTAGGAATGGGATAATAGTGTGAATTGGTGCAGACCCTTGGGTTGGTAGTGGGGAAGGGTTCAAGTAGCTTGATAGGCTAATAAATACTCTTAACATGAATGTTTTGTTCTTCCTTAGTCAAGTGGCATGTCCAAAGTTAACAACTATACAGAGACATGATTGGAAGTTAGTTGTTTTGATTAGTCTAGTTGGTAGAGATGCAGATGAATGTGAGAACTATTTTTCAACTGTTAGTATTAGTCCGAAAAAAAATTGTGCAGTTTTTGCATTTGTTTTTTAGCGGTTTTCAGCATGTGGTTTTCACTTTTGGTGGTTTTGTGGTGCATGGAAAAATTTGTGGCTTAGCCCATGGTTTTCTAATTGTGGTTAATGAATTAGAGTTGTAGTATAATCCATGTCAATGGATTAGGGGTTTTGGATGTCACGGGATCCTATATATATTATATTGTAAACAACAAATTTTAAGAGATGATGAATAAGAATTAGAGGTGTGACTCTAAACAGGTTGTTGGTTTTTCCGATTTGGGTTTCCATGGTAAATCTTTGTGTATATGTGTGATTGCAATTGTATTCTTTTCTATTTTTTAAGAATCTATGTGTGTATTGCAATCCTATAAAAGGTTTAAAACTTACATTTGGTATCATAGCGAGGTTATTGGTTTTAGGGGGACGCCTTTGTGGCTAAGAGTTTGACTCAGGTTTGTCATAAACCTTGTTATAGTGAGATCTATGCGACATCGATTCTTGTGGTGAAAAGAAATGACTAGCGGTTAAAAAATAGAGATCGAAAAATTTAATGGGCAAAGTTTTGAGTCGTGGAAGTTCAAGATGGAAGATCTTTTAGTAGACAAAGATTTATGGATCACTCTGGATCCAGACACTACACCTACGGGAATGTCAACAAAAGACTGGAAAAATTTGGAACGGAAGGCAAAGAGCATGACTCGGTTGTGTCTCTCAAATTTAGTATTACTGAATGTGTTGGGGGAAGCTACAACAAGGCATTGTGGGAGGGAAGCTACAACCAAGGCATTGTGGGATAAGTTAGGGGCTTTGTATCAGTATAAGTCCCTAGTAAACAAATTGTTCTCGCAGAAGAAGTTGTTCAACTTGAGGATGAAAGATGGAGACTCGGTGACAAAGCATCTGAACGCCTTCAACACTATTGTAAGTAAGTTATTGTATTGTGATATTGATATTTATGATGAAGATAAGTGTATTAGTTTATTGTGTTCTTTACCAGACTTGTGGGATATTCTTGTTGTGGCCATAGGAAGTAATGCAACTACTTTAAGCTTCGATGACGTGGTATCATCCTTGTTCTTGGAGGAGATGAGGTATAACAAATGGAAGGATAGAGAACAAATGCCTTATTTGCAAGAGGACGCTCCCAGGAAAGAAATAGAAATAAGTCCTCAAGTGGTAGATCTAAATCTAAGGGAATATCTAAATCTCTTGTAAAATTTGTAAAGGTATGCTAGAGATGTGGAAAAGAAGGGCATTACAAGAAACAATGTATATCCAAAAGTGTCGAGAGAGGGAAGGGATCTGATGATGCCTCTTCGATAGAAGCAAAAACCTCTGCAGATGAAGGAGGGGATGTGCACTTGGCTTCTTCAAGCACACATGCAGATCATGAAGCATGGTTGGTCGACTCATGTGCATCCTTTCATATGATTCCTCACAGGGATTGGTTTTGCAAATATGAAAGGTATGATGGGGGTGATGTTTTTCTAGGAGATGTCTCGACATCCAAAATTGTATGATGAGCAAAAGTCAAGTTGAAGCTCATGGATGGTAGGATTAGAACACTCCTTGATGTTTTTCACATCCCAGGATTTGCCAAGAATTTGATTTTTGTAAGCAAGATGGACAATGCATGTGTAAAAACAGTGTTTGAAAAAGAAACCTACGGGATGGTTCGAGGAGTAATAGTGTTGTTGAGGGGAGTTCATATTGGAACTATGTATAAACTGCTGGGAGTTACTATTACTGATAGGTGCAACAGTTCCATTGTTCCTAAGATTGGAGTTGAAGAAGGAAAAACTCCTACAGATTCTAGAGAAAAGACTATGTTGTGGAATCAAAGACTGGGAGATATCAAAGAGAAGGGCCTTCAAGTAATACACAATAAGGGTATGGTTGAAGATATGTCCAATTGCTACAAGGGTAGGGGGAGTATTATAGTTGGTGCACAGTGATGTGTTTAGACCTGTGTCAGTTCCATCACTGGGTAAATTTGTGTACTATGTCTCATTCATAGATGCCTTCTTGTGGAATACATGGATTTATTTCCTCAGGAGAAAATCTGATTTCTTTGAAAATATTAAAGAGTTTAAGGATCTTGTGCAAAATCAGATAGAGAAGAAAATTAAGTTGTTAAGGATGGATATTGGTGGAGATTTATGCAAAAATGAATTCGAGGATTCAATAAAAATTGTATTATAACAATGCATACGACTACTCCATACGCACCTCAGCAGAATGGAGTTGCAAAAATGATGAACATGAGGTTGATGGAAAAAGCAAGGAGCATGCTTAGTGGTGTCGGGTTAGGACATGAATTGTGGGCAAAGGCAGTGGGTATTGCATGTTACCTAGTCAATCCATCACCCTCATCACATTAAATGGAAGGACTCCACACGAGGTACGGAATGGTAAGAAATCCTCTCTTGTGCATCTCAAGGTATTTGGTTGTGATGCCTATGTACATGTTCCAAAGGAAAATAGAAGTAAGTTAGATAGAAAGACTGAAAATTATATTTTTATTGGCTATAAAGATGGTTTGAAAGGTTATAAGATTTGGAACCTCGAAACTAAGAAGGTAATGTATAGTCGAGGTGTGGTATTTAGAGAAATCAAAGATGTTTTCAAATAGGAAGTTCTACGCATGGAGGAAGAACAAGAGATAATAGAGTTTGAATTGAAGGATAATGAATGTGACTCTATATAAGAAGAAGAAGAGCCTCATACTCCAGTATTGAAGAGTTCAATTCAGAAAAGAAGGAAACCGGAAAGGTATACTCCACCTAATTTTCGTTAAAAATTTGATTTGTTTATTACTAAATATGATCCTAGAATTGTTAGAGAGGTAGTGGAGTTAGAGGATGGAAAAATATGGAGAAATGCCATGGTGGAAGAAATGACAGCCTTAGCGAAGAATGAGGCTTGGGATCTAGTGGAGTTGTTTTCTAGAAGAAAGCCAATTGGCAGAAAATGGGTGTTTAAGAAGAAGTTGAAGCCATAAGCAAAGTGGAGAAATACAAAGCTTGGTTAGTAGAAAAAGGTTATTCCTGGGTAGAGGGAATTGATTTTGGTAAAACAAATTCTCCTATTGCAAAGTTAACTTCTATTATATTTATTTTATCTGTTGTTGTTGCTTTTTATTTTGAAGTAGAACAGATCGATGTGAAGACAACATTCTTACATGGAAATCCAGTAGAAGAAATCTACATGAAGCAACCCGAAGGCTTTGCAGTGAAGGGAAAGAAAGAGCTAGTATGCAAGCTGAAAAAAATCCCTATATGGGTTAAAGCAATTGCCAAGGAAATGGTATAAAAAATGTGATACTTATATGTTGGGACTTGGCTTCACAAGGAGCAAAGTCAATCATCGTGTGTATTTCAAATTAGTTGGTGATCATCTTATTTATTTGGTCTTGTGTGTGGATGATATTGAACGACAATGAAAATATCCAAGATGTGAAGACTTGGTTGTCCTCTAAATTTGTCATGAAGGATCTTGGTGCTGCAAATTTCATTTTGAGCATGGAAATTAAAAGATGTCGAGTAAATAGGAAACTTTGGTTAAATCAAAGGAAACGTGTCGAGACAATATTGTAGAGGTTTAATATGTAGGAATGTAGACCGGTTAGGGTTCGTATTCTTGTAGGTGTAAGGTTATTTGCAGATCAATGTCCCAAGACACGGGAAGAGGAAGATGACACATATCGTGTTCTATATGCTAGTACGGCTGTCAATTTGATGTATGCAAAATAGGACATTGCACATATAGTGGGAATTTTGAGTAGGTATATGTCAAAACTAGGGAAGGAGCATTGGACAATATTAAAGAGGGTATTCAGGTATTTGTGTGGCACTATTACTTATGAATTGTGTTACTAAGGAAGACCATGATTGGAAATAGCATTGGACATACATGGATTTGTTGATGCAGACTAGGCTGGAGATCTGGATCGTAGAAGATCGACAAGTGGGTATGTGTTTAATCTATTTGGAGGAGCAATCAGTTGAATCAACAAAAGACGGTATGTAGTGGCACTCTTAACTATAGAAGTTGAATACATGGTAGCCACTCATGCAAGAAAGGAAGCATTATGATTGTAGATATTTTGTTCAGGTATTTTCATCATATTGAATGACAGGGAAAATATCCAGGATGTGAAGACTCAGTTGTCCTCTAAATTTGACATGAAGGATCTTGGTGCTACAAATTTCATTTTGAGCATGGAAATTAAAATAGATTGGGAAATAGGAAACTTTGGTTAAATTAGAGGAAATATGTCGAGAGAATATTGCAAAGGTTTAATATGCAAGAATGTAGAACGGTCAGAGTTCGTATTCTTGTAGGTGTAAATTTATTTGTAGATCAATGTCCCAAGACACAGGAAGAGGAAGAGGACATGTCTTATGTTTTGTATGCTAGTGTGGTTGGCAATTTTATGTATGCAATGGTATGTACTAGACCATACATTGCACATGTAGTGGGCGTTTTGAGTAGGTATATGTCAAAACCAAAAAAGGAGCATTAGACAACAATGAAGAGGGTTTTCAAGGATTTGCGTGGTGCTACTATTTAAGGATTGTGTTACTAAGGAAGAGCATGATTTGAAAGAGCGTTGGACATACATGACTTTGTTGATGCAGACTAGGCTAAAGATTTGGATCACGGAATATCTACAAGTGGGTATGTGTTTAACCTATTTGGAGGATAAATTAGTTGGATGAGAAAAAGACGGTATGTAGTGGCACTCTCAACTACAAAAGTTAAATACATGGTAACCACTCATGCAAGTAAGGAAGCATTATGGTTATAGAGATTTTGTTAAGGTATTTCCATGATATTGAACGACAAGGAAAATATCTAGGATGTGAAGACTCAGTTGTCCTCTAAATTTGACATGAAGGATCTTGGTGCTACAAATTTCATTTTTAGCATGGAAATTAAAAGAGATCGGGCAAATAGGAAACTTTGGTTAAATCAAAGGAAATATGTCGAGACAATATTATAGAGGTTTAATATGCAGGATTGCAGATCGGTCAAGCTTCGTATTTCTGTAGGTGTACAATTATCTGCGGATCAATGTCCCAAGAAACAAGAAGAGGAAGAGGACATGTCTCGTGTTCCATATACTAGTGCGGTTCGAAATTTGATGTATGCAATGGTATGTACTAGACCAACCATTGCACATGTAGTAGAAATTTTGAGTAGGTATATGTCAAAACCAAGGAAGAAGCATTAGACAACAGTAAAGAGGGATTTCAGGTATTTTCGTGGCACTACTACTTACGGATTGTGTTACCAAGGAATATCATGATTGGAAAGATTGTTGGACATACATGGCTTTGTTGATGCAGACTAGGTTGGAGATTTAGATCACAAAAGATCTACAAGTGGGTATGTATTTAACCTATTTGGAGGAGCAATTTGTTGGATGAGCAAAAGATGGTGTGTAGTGGCACTCTCAACTACAAAAGTTGAATACATGGAAGCTACTCATGCAAGAAAGGAAGCATCATGGTTATAGAGATTTTGTTCAGGTATTGGGTTGGTACAACAAGCCATAAGGAGAGATTGTGACAGTTAGAGTGCAATCTTCCTGGCAAAGAATCCAACTTATCATTCAAAGACAAAGCATATTGATGTTCAATATCACTTTGTGAGAGACATGGTTGAAGACGAGAATGTGTTGTTGATGAAGGTGGAAACTTTGAAGAACATTGGAAATTCATTGACAAAGTATGTGAGCACTGGATATTTCTCTTGGTGTAGAGAAACAATGGGAATTGATGCCTAGATTGTTGACTGTGTAATCTCGTAACCCCCTGTATGCAAAGAAAACAAGTGGGAGAATGTTGGGTACGTGTTATATTCTTTACATCACCAACCCCACGCGTTGTGTTGTGTCGGGCGTAGTGGGGTGTCTTGGGCGGGGGGTGGAGCCCTCCAAAAAAAAAATTGGGTGGTTTTTGCGTCTGTTTTTAACAGTTTTTACATTTGGCGGTTTTATGGTGCAGGGGTGGATTTGTGGCTTAGCCCATGTTTTTCTAATTCTGGTTAAGGAGTTATGGTTGTAGTCTATCCAGGTGAATGTATTAGGGGTTTTGGATGATGCATGATCCTATATATATATTGTATTGTAAACAATGAATTTTAAGAGATGATGAATAAGAATTAGAGGTGTGACTTTAAATAGGTTGTTGATTTTCTCAGTTTGGGTTTCCAGGGTAAATCTCTAAGTATATTTGTGATTGCAATTGTACTATTTTCCGTTTTTTAAGAATATGTGTGTGCATTACTATAAAAGGTTTAAAACTTACATAGTCGTGTGAGAATTAAAGAAGTTGAGGATGAACTCATTTGGTTAAAAAATCCTTCTAGAAGGATTTACACTGCTAAAGTATGATATCAAGCTTTTTTTGTTGTTAAAGGGATGAGACGTGTTGTTTGGTGGTGGAAAAGCATATTGAATTTCAAATGTCTATTAAAATCTCATACATTTATGTGGATGGCCCACAAAAATAAGGCCCTTACTTGGAATATGTTGCAAAAGCATGCTAAAGAAGTACCTAGATGGTGTATTCTTTGTAAGTCAAATGAAGAGTCTATATCACATCTTTTATTGTTATGTCCCTTAATTGGGTAGATTTGGAAAGAAATCAAAGCCTCTACTAGTCTAAGGGAGGTCGAGGGAGGTACTTCTTTAGATGAAGGCTTAAATAGGTGGTGTAACAATTTTGCTATAAAAAATATAAAACTCTCCCATTACTTATAGCATGGGGAATATGGCTAGCTCACAATGAATGTATTTTTAAAGACATGCATGTCCCACCCATTCAATGTGTTGTACAAAGCATGTCCAGGCTTGATAGTTTCACACAGATTATTAGAGAAAAGTCTCAAAGGCAAATCAACATTGAGTAGATAGACAAAAGTGGAGCCTAGACATACTTTAATGGGGCTTGTCAATGTGTCCCTCTTGTATGTGGTGTGGGGGTTGTTTAATTAATAAATGATGCACATGTTATAAAGTTTAAAGTTAGACTCGGCAGAGGCACAAATAATTTTGTATAAATTTTCACTTTAAAGTTGTTATTAATGTTGTTAGATTTTTGGTGATTCATTAGTAGTGGTTAATTGAATGAATGGGATAAACTACTTGGATAGTTATTTATTGAGACCCATCTATGAGGAGATTCAAAATTCTAGATCAATTTTTAACTCTATTTCATTTAATCATGTGTTTAGAGAAAGGAATGAATAAATTGATGGTCTTTCTAAATATGGTTTCTTGTTGGGTTTGGGTGTTTGGCATATTAAGAAGGTTTGGTGGGACATCCCACTGAATATTTTCATGCACCTCTCATTTAAAATGTGCTAAGAGTAGTGTTGGCCAAGCGATAAAATAATCTCTCTCTCTCTCTATATATATATATATATGTGTGTGTGTGTGTGTGTCTTAGATTTTTAGTTGATGGTCGATTCATCCCTTTATTGTTTTTTGCTTTTTGGTATTTTGGGATACTATTAAAGACACTTATTATGTAATGATATATGATCCCATATGGGACGTGTATGAAGCAGTGTCTAAGTAGATATTTAGGAAAGACCTTAGCATGATGTTTAATCTTGTTCTTCCCCGTAGTGGGCATATGATATGCGATTGAACATCTGCCAATTATAATTTTGATTCTTATAACAAAATTATGTTTTTTTCTCGAGGGAAGAACAACACTAACAATTATAATAAGTTACTAATCATAATCATACTCGACTATGTTCACTACAATATCATAGTAATCTAAGTTCGTTCTAAATATTTATATATATTACTTACCTAGTCAATGAAGTTATCAAAGAATAACAATGAAGATATTGGAGATCAAATATTTATGTAATCAAAATAGTCAAATTTGACTGCTTCGAGTGCATCACCACCGACTAAGCTACAAATTTATTCGAAGATTCTAGATATTTCCATGATCGAAGGAATATGTACCATCCACTTACCACAACCACTTGTTATCATTAAGGTATGCACCGTACTCCATGATAAAATTTGATTCTTTTGTTTTCAACCCACCAACTGGCTATTAAAGAATCTTTTAAACATTTCCCCTGCCATTTGGCCACTCAACATAATAAAATAATTTTAAATTGGGAAATGGATAAAACTCTTCCTTTTAGCAGTCGAATTTTCTCTACGCTTGATCGAGCATATCAAAATCTAGCTATCAATGAAGGGTTCGTCAGATTAATCAAGCCTAAGACTTTGTAGTCCATATCATTCTACTTATAGGCCAAGACAATTCTAGAATATGAAAACTCCTCGATATTCCTACTAAACTTAGGTTCTCTATGGAGCTTGATTGACCGCCCGAGGGATGGTTGCATATGCTAAATCCATTTGTAATGAACCACATAGGTTGTCCCATTTCCCAAATCTAGGAATGTTGGCTACAACTATATCTGTCAGTATTAACTTTTGAGGGTGGGCTTATAGTGGATTTATAGGCACTTTATTGGACGAATTGGTACCTAAGCAGACCCTAGACTAGTTACTTCTTGTCTTGAAACTCCTTTGGTTTGGGAGTTGAAATGAATAATACCAAAGTTGTTGTTCCACTAGTTCGATTAATGAAGTATCTAGATTAGAAACAAGTGACATTGAAATGAGAAGGTTTTGTCAAAACAAATGGACGATGAACCTAATTCAAACAACACTATTTCCACACACATCGACTAACTCAAGCCATGACCAATCTCTGACAAAAGGAGTGATTTTCCTTTTCTACACGACTAAAACTTGAAGTGGATCTTTGACACAAAATCCAAAGGAAACTATGGGCATGAAAAGATAGAGAAAATATGAGATTCAACCAAGTGGGATATATGCGTGCCCGCCACTTTATCTATTCGTCCTTTCCCTTGCTACCAGCACCTTGGATTAATATTTCAAATTCGTGACTCACCATCTTCGCATAGCTTCCCCTTGCTACCATCACCTTGGATTAATATTTCAAATGCTTGACTCACCATCTTCGCATAAGATGCAATTGAAATAGCTAACACATTGACAAAAAATTCACCTAAAACACCTAACATTGAAGATTAAAAAACCTGCCAACTCCCATGTTTTTCTATTTTAGTGAGATCTCTCCCCATATAGGGATTTTATTTATGTTTTATGTCTAACATTACTAATTTTTCCTAAATGGATGAGTTATAGGACTCAAACATGGCCTATAAAAGATTCAGGAAGCAAAATTAGAAGGTAATTAAGATAATCCCTAACTAGAAGGAAGTTAAGGAGCTAGAAGCATATATTGGCATCCCATAGCCCATCTATGGAGACACAAGATGTTAAATGGATGTAGGAACAATATATAGATGGCGATATTTATATCAAATGTTCAGATAAGAGACCTTCCCAAAGCTTCCACTCCTCCCCGATGATACCAACATGTATAGCAATCTATCGAACAATCACAACTTCACTGAGTGGCTACCATACCTACTATATTTCCCTATGCAGAGGTCATCTCCTGGCTCATCAATTGGGCAAATATTAATAACTAGTTGATCAGAGATACCAAGAGCAAGGTCATTTCTTCATTTCAAACATCGACTTTAGATGTATGTTACAAATTCTCAGCAACTGAAGTAGACCTCGAAGACAACTGGATTTTGTAGCTCCCTTTAAACTACATGGGCCTCATGAAGAGTTGATGGGTGAACCCCAAATCCTTCAAAGCCAAAAGGATAGGAATGTATCCCTCCTTCCCGTTAAGGACCCTTTTCAAGATTACAATGGCCCTCATTAGCATACTATATGGGGAGGAGGATGCCACTAAGTTTAGGGAGTCTTGGGTCCTAATGATATACTACCATAATTTGTGGGAGCACAAATATATAATTAATGACATGTAAATTTGTGAGAAATTTGTAGCTCCACTTTATCATCTGATCTTATGTTCCCTCGTGAAGTGTATGTCAAACAAATCCATGTAGGCAATTGAAGAAATTGATGATTAGTATGCTACCAACAAAGGGACGTACATCCAAGTTTTTGAAGCTATCAAAGTTTGCATTTGCTCCCAAAGTTCATTCCAAATAAACTGGCATTGCAGGAAGTGGCCTACCAAACCTCCGTGCACAGAGTCAGAGCAACACTTGCTTGAGATAATAAATCCTTGTAGCCTCCACTATTGGGTATAAATTGTAGTAAGGGTGTGTAAAATATAATAATCTAATGGTTGTCTATTAGATCTAGACAAAAATGAAGGTAGAATATGAAAACCTTAGTCTAAATTGGATTTACAAAGCTCCAAATCATAGTCTATTCATGTGAAAGGAAAGAAAACAAACAAACTACAACAATGGGCACAAATATATAGTTTAAAAAGAATGTAAATAATACCTTCATATCCAATGGAAAGTACAAATTAATAACCTAGGGAGTAGACTTATTGAAGATGTGGCTCCAAATTCTCCTCCTTGGGATGATCCTTGACTTCCCCAATGTGTGTAAATCCCCTCCTTGGTTGAGTTAGCAAGTAACATGAACACATAAGCACTATCAATAGGAAGGACTCCTTAAGATCTCTAGTGTCATTTCGACAACATGTACCTACTATGGATGGATGGATTATATGGAGATACCTCAAACCTTTATTTATAGGAAAAGTAGTGGTTAAAACCCCTTGACATGATCACAAAAATAGTGGTTAATTGACCATATGAAGGCTAAGAATAAACATTAGGGTTTAGAAATGTCCACTTATAACTACTTTCCATTTTTAGAAAATGTAGGCTAGAAACAGTCAAATTTGTGATTTTTACAGGCCAATGCAAATTTTGGGGGCACTTTATGTGCTAGCGGTGCACTTATTAGGGGTAAAAGGTGTGCTATCCCTAATGGGTCAAAATCCATGTTTATCTCAAATGTTTCTGAAGGTCTCATGGAGGTGGAAAATGAGGTGAAATGGCTGGAAAACATGTTGTTTGATGGTGTATTTCGATGAACTTGTGTAAATGTCACAAGAGAATAGTTTATAGGTGATAACAAATTACTCCCTAGTGTGTGAGATTAGGATAAAATCATATGACTAAAATACATCACAATTTTCAATTTGTCATGCTCAAAGAGGACCAAGGAGGGAGATGAGTGTCCAAGGAAGGATGACAACCCACATAAAGGCCATGTAAGGATAAGGTAGGCATAACCATACTTGTCGAGATATTTCAGAACAATGATACAATGGTGTGATTGACATAAAGAGACCAAACAAATGAGACAAAATGGGGTCCCAATAGAGTACAACATGAGGCTATCGAAGAAGTTTCAGAGTACATTACAATGATATGAACATTCCTACATACATATGAATGGAACAAAAGGGATAGGTCCAACATAGAAGCATCTTGACTTAAAAAATGATATAAATACATAGGAACTAATGCCCCCTGCCAAGGGGGAGGGGAAAGGAAACAACTTGAGAAACCATGTTGAACAAGAAAGGGGCTCCAAATATTTGAAAAGAGGTAGCAATATGGAAGCTCAAACTTGGGGCTCCGATAACTGTAGAACCGAGCCAATCAAATCCAAGGAACAACAATTGAGGTTGGATCACTTAAACATGTATGAATCTTAATAGTGTGATAATTAGTCGAAGTCAAGCACATGAGATCCTACCAAGTCTAAGAGAAATGAAGACTCTCTTAGCTTGGTCCAAGGTAACCCACCAAAGAGGAGGATGGGAATCAAGGTACATAGGACTGATCCCTAAAATCAAGGTTTTAGTGTCTATAGGGGTAAGTTCATTGGTTCCCAGGAATAGGAGAAACTCCTAACACCCAACATCCAAAGTACAACATCTAAAGCTATATCTGTTGAATCAAGTATTGAGGCCCATTACAAGGAAAACACATTGTAGTGGAAAGTTTTTAGTGTTACAAGATTGAGCAATTTTTTCAAAAAAAAAATTGTGCTACAACCTTCGCTATTCGTAACGAAGGTTTTAACGAATGTTCCATATAACTAAAAAAAAATGGGCAGACGAAGGTTTTAGCAGAGGTTTTTTTTTTGTTTTGTTTTGGGTGCTTGTATTGGTAAAAACACACAGGTGCAATATTGAGTTTCATGCACCAATATGTACACATAAATAAAAAGCACCAACACTTTTTCTGTTTATGCACGCACCAATGCGTAATATAATCAAGCGCATCAAAATATTTTGAAATGATAAAAATATAATCATACATTAGGTCATTTAAAGCAATGGTGTTTTTTCACAATTTTTAGAACCGGTGTGTATAACTCATAAAAACACACCGTTTAGTGAGTTCAAAATAACACAATGCACATCTATGTATATATTTTAATTAATTGTTTTTTTAACAAATTTTCAATTGATCATCTCAAAATCAAATATTTTTTATAATAATATTGATTTTTATATTTTAGTTATTGTTTTTTGATATAATGATTCCATTAATACATTATTTGATGGATTACACCTTTGTTATTTGTAACAATGTAAATCATCCATATATTAACCAATCAAAATGGAACATTTTACAACATTTGACAATGCTATAAAATAAGTAACCCATTTTATTGTATATGAATAAGTGACCCATCGTCATACAAAATGGGACAACATAAAGGTCCACAAAAATCAAAATGCAACCAATATGTAATTGTTATACTCAATGGTAACATGTCCTCGTGTAATTGTGACAATATGTTGAGTACATTAAACAAAATCCCTAATTTTCACGGGCAAATATTCCAAAACATACAACTTGAAATAACATTCAATTATGTTGATTGTCATTCAACATTACTTGAACTGCTATCATCGCTCGAGTTGTGTGCATGCCTCATTTCTTCATCACTTGTAGGTGATATTGTACTTTGGTTATTTAACCTAATGATTTCTTCATCAACTCATCTTTTATGTTCAACCTCTTCATGTTTCATCTACAAACAAGGAAATAAATTGTAATGAGTTTATCTACATTTATATATAGTAGAATATACATGATAGCTTAAATAAAAAAGCATACCATAACAACGACTGTTTCATAAACAATACACGTTCTTTTGAAGCCATGTTGCATGCCATCTCTCAACATCTCTTATATTGGATGCACTCCATACTTTGTTTCTTGCATGTTTAATAGGCCACGACAAAGCACAATTGATATAATTAATATAAAGGTTTCTCATTGTTCCATTAATTATAAAACAAGAGAAGTTAAACAACATAGCTACTTACAAATTGTTCAATTAAACCTTGATACTTCAACATATACTCAAAACCCATACTTAACCCAATGTCTATCAATTCTTTGGTCGGCTCTTCTTTGTATGTTAGCACCTATTAGAAGACATCCATGGATGAGTGTAAATTAATTATTTAAATATAAAGATGATAACAAAGATGAAATTTTAAATAAGATCGAAAAAATAAGTACTCACAAACTTTGCAATCAACCCTTTTATTCCTCGTTGTTCTGTCTTATGTGCTAAATGGGTTTCATTTTTTCCCTTTTCTACAACAAAACAATTGAAAATTAGTATTTTGTGTGATAATTAAATTGGATGTACATAAAAGAAATGAATGAATACATACCTCTAATGTACATTGTAATTGTTGGGATGCTTGCTCTTATGATGCAATTATGTTAATTTATTTTACTATCTCCTTGTACACTGTTTTGGACATCCCCATCAACATGTATTGGTTTTTCTCTCATTTCTCCCTTGGAATTTCCATGACATGCCTTAATCAACACAAATCATTAATTTAAACCGACAGATAATTCAAATATATTAAAATTTTAATACAACTTAAAGAACTTGTATTGCTCTCTTATTGGGATGAGCTACCATCGCACTCGGTGCAATAAGTTGTTTTCCTTGAACTTTTATCGACCGTCTTCTATAAAAAAAAGGTGGGAATCATCAAATATAAAAATTATGAATTTTTTCACAAAATAAGATTTCATTGCATATGATAAAATAGTACGCATCGACACGTCAATAATATGTATACGAGTCAGTTCTCTATAAATTAATAGAAGCATTGGCGCCTCGTTATTGTTTATTGCGCACCGCCAAACATGTGAACACATTTAAAATATGATGCTTTTGATATTAAAAACAAGGCTATTTTTATTTTTAACTCTGTGGTGATGTTGACAGGAACATGTGCATCGATGCGCTATTCCTGTGCAATGTGCACCGTGAAATACAAAAGCATTTTTTTTTAAAGAAAACTGACAACGAAAATGTTTGGGATCCAATGCAATGAATGATCCTATTGCAACATAAACCAACTGCCCCATATACAAGTAAAGAAATCCTATAAAAATCTATTGCTTAAAAAAAAATTCTAGTTGTGAAATATAGAGAGGAAAACCAAGAGAAACAACAAGAAAGCTAGGGCTTCCAATACCGAATGTAACTATGAAACTTTTTATTTTTTTTATAATGCAGTGAAATTTGCTCGAATCAAATAGGGAAAATATTGAGATGATGAATAGAATAAAATCACATACCTGAAATTTCTCCTCTGCAAATTTGTATGTAAATTTGGCTCTTCAAAAAAATCTGCCCACTCCAAAGACTTTGCTCGTAAATATCTCTTGCACAAATCTCCCCTCTAAATTTTGGCAAAAGAATAACATAATGATTAGGGTTTCCATTTATAAACACACATTTTGAAAATATAAAATTCTTGTTGGATTTTTTGCTATATATTTCGATGCATTGATGATAAACGTGCACGTTGTTTTTTTTTAACTGACTTTTTCGGTTTGGTAATTTTTTATTTTATTTTACCCTTTAGTGATGCACTCGACGGTAAGATGCACCAATGCGTTCTTTTTACAAGAATGCACTGGGGCTGCATTGGTTTCTAAGAGCACCATGGAAGGTTGATGGTTTTTAAATAATTTTTTTTGTTTAATAATCAATTGTTCTAACCTATTCTGGTGTGTTCCTTATATGTGCACTGATGCGCTTTGTTACTGGGGAGTATTGTGATGCATTTTATCTTTTATAAAATAAAAATGACATTTTAGAATTTTATATTAATAGTGGTTATTGGTGCGCTTTATTTGTTAAGCACTAGGGCGTTATGTTTTGTAAGAGCACTGGTGCAATCGATTGACTTAAGAATACTGGTGTTAAAATCTCCACAAAAACATATGCATGCCTACCTCTGCTAAACACCTCCACTATAAGGTGTTCTCCTTGTAGTGACCAGAACATGTGGGGGTTTACCTGAAGGGAAACCCCCTCTTGAGGGATAATACAATTCACACATGTCTGGGAAGCTCGTATAATCAACTAAACCACTAAACCATCAAGTGTATGATCCTTAATCATGTGATAATGAGCTAGAGTTGAGTAGGTGGGAAACAACCAAGTTAAAGAACAATGAGGATTCTCCCTACTTGGTTTGAGGCACCCACAATTGACGAAGATGAGTCTAAGGTACACTACCCTCTAAGGAAGACCCATGGAATATAATTGTTTAAGCTGATTGGAAAGGCTCGTTAGAACTAAGGTATTGAGGGCTCCTTAAGACTAGCACGAGGTAGAATGTAGAGTGCGAATGATCGAGACTAAGACCAGAGGGGAATGAGAAATTAAAGAGAGGTGGACTCGAGACTTCCCTTGTTCAAAGCATAAATGAAAGGTTGGCCTCGCAGTGACATAACTCTTTCTGTTGGGAATGATTGATTACTGAGCAAAATGGAATTTCAAGGACAAATCATTAAACCAAGGTGAGAACTATAGGTCAATACTCATCAACATCGGATGGGTAAAACTCGTGGAGGTAAGGGAAAATTGTAGCAAGGCTCAATCATAACTGAACAAACTCCATGGTACACAAGGGTGACTCATCGCAGATTCTCTTAAAAAGAGCAACAAAGAGATGCTTGCATGAATAAACTTGGTGTTGAAAAAGCACAAGGCCCTCTTGGTATTTCCAAAGGGATGCTAGGTGGAGAAACGAGGGTATAGTGTGATAGAAGCGTGAATTCCTCCTAGTATTCAAAAGGGGTGCCAGGAGGATGAGAAAGATCTATAGTACCAAAGAGGCAACAAGTCCTCTTGTTATTTCCAAAGGGGTGCCAGGAGGATACAACAAATCTAACCATTGTGTTAAGAGACACAATATCCGAAAGGAATCATGAGGGGGAAACTAAAAGGGGGCATAAGGGGAAATGAGGAGATAAATGCCCTAGTGAACAACTAGATGGATGTAATGTTGAAGGTGAACATTCCAAATGGAAGCAAATAGGGGTAGGGGCATTAATCATAATCTCCATGGGGGTAGGTGAATGGTGGCATGGAAATGACGAATCATCACAGTATGGATGAAGTGTGGAGGGCTTGTGATATGAGAAAATCCAACAAATACCAACCATAAATGTGGGAGTCTATGGGTAAGATTGTCAACATGATGAGACAAGATGCATGAGGCTTAACTTTGGGATGTAGAATAACCATACTCCCAATCCTACAAAGGATTGAACAACATGAAAACCAAAATACAACATGGGTCACCATGCTAGGGCACCCATGGAGGGAAGGCTCTATCATTAGGTAGAGGGTAAATGAAAAATATAGAGGGGATAATCCATCTACCCGAGAAAAGGTAGTCCTACAAGTAATTCCAAGGGGAATGGAAAGCAAATGCAACAGGGTAGTTATTCTATGCTAAATTCCAATTAAGAAGGTTAACCTGGAGAGGATGACCTTCCATAGATAAAAGAAAGGCATCCATGGAAAATTCCTACATATAAGTCAACCAATACCAAATCATAAAGGTGTTCAAGTAAAGAAAAAAAATGCATAGAAAAATGAATTAAAATTTTACCTACTTTAACGCTTCTTAAAAAAGGGATTCCAGATGAAGTATCAAAGAAAGAAAACATGAGAATACCATTTTTAAGGGCTCATAAATCAATTCCAGTGATGTAGATGACATGCCAATTAGAGTCTATACGGGTGTGAACGAGGCAAAAGAAAAACATGGGTTTTTCTATGAAAAAGGATAAATCCCCAAATTCAAATTCATTTGTGCAGTTGTGTATGCTAAATTTGCAGTGGAGGAGGAGGCATTTGTGTGTTCATTTTAGACAAACCAATCATGGGAATTCCAATTAGTGACCTTAAGGTAGGTGGACTAACCCTTCTTTTCATTTCCCACTTATTCCCTTTTTAGTTTAGGTCTTGGTCAACCTTGGGAGATCCTAGGAAAATTTTGGGATATCATAGAAAATAGGGCTAGTTTTTTAGATAAGAGCATAGAAACTATCCCCAATTTTTGCATTGATCTAGTAACAAAAAAGGGGGTATTTTTTGCACTAGTTCAAATTGGCTTTTTTGGCCCAAAATTGTCTGGAAAAGGAAATTTTGAGGGGAAAAGGGGTATGGACCTTGGATTTGATGTACATGGGATAAATTACTCAGAAAATGTGGTTTTGTGTAGGTATGGCTTGGTACAAGATGTTGTGGAGAGAAAAAGAGTTTGAAGAGATTTGATCTACAATTAGCAAAAACCAATATGTTTGGGGAGCATTGGCTCGTCATGGGTTACTAAAATACATTGAGAACCCATTGACGAGAGTGATTGAGAGCTTCCTTTCCCACATAGTATAGTATTAGGGCATTGATGTGGGATATTTTATAGCGTAGGGACAAACCATAGAGATTATAATATAGAAAATCTACTTCTTCACTTGGCTCTCGATGATGGGAGTATTTAGGGATACTCAACCGATACTTCCTCGAGGGAGGAGGTTCGATGTGTAATGTCCCCATACCTCCATTCTGGGCCACATCACTGCAAAATATCTTCGGTACCACATTTTTTTTTTTGTAAGTGAGTATGAGTATCTATATTACTAAGAAAGGATAATATACAAAAAACAGAACTCCTTGGTCTACCAAAATGGAAACCAACCCAGGGGTTCCGAAGTTGCATTCTTTGAGATATCATAGGGGTATATCTGGACTGCCACATTGGGAAACCGATCCAGTACCATCATATTCAGTTTTGACAGGATAACCATAACAAAAACATAAAACTAAAGAAAAACACAAGACAATAGTTAAGACTGACCCAATAATATTCCCTGATCAGTTGTTACCCAATGCTAGTCCAGGATTATGAGATTCTTCTTTCCTTCTTTCACCTTGTCCTTACTCTCCTCCCGCTGGGCCACCATTTGGGTCTTCCTAATATGGGCTGGTGCTCCATTCCCATCAGCGGGAGTAATGTCCATATGGTGGATGTAGTGCAAGTACAAGTGGAATTGGGCAGCCATTCGCTCCAGCTTCTCCTTTTGATTCTTCTGGTCCTCTGCAATTCGTTTTGTACTGGCATCCAGGGTGCTGAGGCGACTCAGGATTTCTTTTAGCACTTTTTTTTGTGCCTTGTTACCCTTTTGGCTGGCAACTTTCTTTTCTGTGCTCACTTTGGCTATTAACATCTTTGTCCACCAGACCATCTCTACTGTCTTGTGGTAAAATGTTTCCCTGGTCTGCGTGGTCCTTGGGTCCGTTATCCAGTTCGCTTCATGTCTCAGTTCCTCCCAGGATTTGCCTTTACGCTTGGCAGTGATTTCCTTCTCCCATCTGGTGATGGTCGCTTGACCCTTCGGTTCGACCAACGCTTGGAAGGTGCCCTTGGCGTCTCGGGCTACTTGCTCCATCCTTGAAATTTTCCTTTAGCTTATCAGATTTTCATCCATCTAGGTGTTTCTTTTGAGATACGTTTTCTTCATACGCACCATCTTGGCTAGCTTGTGGCGGTTCTTTCCCTGACTTCTCCTCCTGTTCTTATCTACCCAGGGGTTCTTTCTTGCCAGACCCTTGTTTTTATGATGGCTTATGCTGTTGCGCTTTGTCTAACTGCGATGATTCCTAGTGTTTCTCCTCTTATGGAAGTACTCCTGCTATGGGCTTGTCCTTGCAATCATGGTTTGCCCGTAGAGGTGGTCCTTCCCGTCCTTTTTCCCTGTTACGGTATGTGTGACCATGACAGTCCATCCATTATACCTGCGCTGTCCTTTGCCCCTGATCGTTGTGTAACCAACTTTTCTCTTCACCGTACCTGTTCTTGGAAGCGGTGTGATCCGACTGGTGCGTGGTAACAACTTTTGTCCTACGTCACTCACGGCCTGCTGAGTCCCTTTTGTACTTTCCCCTGCCTTAACCTTTCACTTCTTTCTACTGATGTGACCTTGAGTTCATACCTCCATTTGGTGTGTGTTCAGACTCGCATTGTCACTTGTAATTGGGTGTTGGACATGAATATTTTGCCTGGATTCATCGTGCCCTCCTATTGGCTTTGCATCACTCCTCTCGATGTGACCTTCCGTACTTAAGCTTTCGTCACGATATTTTGTCACTAGTTGTGTGCAGTCTATTCTGAATTGAGCGTTTGGGATGTTTCTCTAGGTGGTGTCTAATTCTGATTCTTCCTTGCTAACCCCTTCATTAGTGATTCTATACGCTAGGCCATTTGCTGACCTGCGTACCCAGCGCAACTCCACTGTGTTCATGTTTTGGAGATGCTCCTAGATTTTTTGTAGGGAGTGTGCCAAGCACCAGTGTCTCTGAACTTTTCCCATTCTCATGCCATTTTGGAGTCTCTTCGCCGTGTTGATTACCAAAGTAGAGTCGCCTTCCATGATTGTGTTTGTCATCCTTTCTCGGCTTAGGATATCGAGTCCTATCTCTAGGGCTTTGAATTTCGTTGTGTTTTTAGTTTACTTTCCCATGCTACCAGCGTACAGCCGGATTATGTTGTCGCCACTATCCTTGATAACCCCACTCATTATTGTCATGCCTAGGATTCCTTTTGTCGCCTCGTCAAAATTCAACTTGAGTGACCTTGCTAGAGGAGGGTTCAAGTTGCGCTCACCTAGTTGGAGTTCCAGTGTTCGTCGCCCTGTTTGGGTATGGTTGTGTTCGTCTTTGAGGTGAAACACTTCTAGGACTCTAGAGTCTCGCCCTGTAAGTTGCGCATTCCCATTCTAGTAGTTGTGGATTTGCACAATTTCTTTTGTCATGGAGATTATTTTTTCTTTGATTTTCCCTTCCAGAAGGCTTTCATTCTTGAAGATGCATCGATTCCTTTCTTTCCATATTATCCATATGATCATCCTTGGAATGAGAGTCCAACATAGATTAGCCTCTTCATTTTTGTTGTAACTCTCCTGCCAGTTATTAATGGTTGCGCAGATGTTACCTCGGGTCTTATTGGACTGTCGAAAAATACCTGCCGCCCAGTCCCAGATCTTTGTTGTGTAACTACATTCATCGAGGAGATGATTTGTTGTTTCCTCCTTGGCTTGACAGAGGTGACACTGTGACGGACCTATGAAGCCCCTTTTTCTTAGGTTTTCCCAGGTTAGAATTCGGTTGTGAAGTACTAACCATTTGAAGATTTTTATTTGTGGCCACTGGGGGCGACTCCAGAGCTTATCCCATAGTTGCGCTGGATCTTCTTTGTCTTGTTCGTTAATATAATATCGAGCTTCCTTCAAATTGAATTCCCCACCATTTTTCCGACCCCATATTAATTGCTCTTCTTCGTCCAAGACTGCAATTTTCCTTTTCCTCATTTCCTCCTCCACCTCTTTCAAAATGGTTGTGGTCCGATCACTAGTTTGGGAGTTGAAATTATCCCAGATTCTCTGTGTGTTTCGATATGTTGCTTGCTTCCAATAGTGGTGGACGTTGGTTTTTCCTTGCGCGATCATGTCCTGTTGGAGTTCCTCCCTGTCTGGATTTCCCATCTTGGGTTCCTGTTACCAGGCATCCTCCCAGAATCTGGTTGTTTTACCATTCCTTACTTCCTAGAAGTTGTGTGTGTAGACCTAGGTATCATTGGGCCAAGCTAGGTTCTAGATTGTTGATCCCTCCTTGGTGCCCATAAAACGAATTCAGTTCTAGTTGGTTATGTTCGGGGCATACTTGGCCTTACAAAGGGTTTCCCACGGGGTAGAAGTTTCTTTAACCCATCACCACCATAGTTTCTCCCCATAGGCTTTGTTGTTTACTTGTGGATCTTGTAACCCCAGTCCTCCTTTGCATTTTGGCTTGCAAACCTTCTCCCAAGCCACTAGGGCCCATTTTTTCTTAGTTTTCGCTCCTCTCCATATGAAGTCCCTTTGGATGGTCCTTATTTTTTGTAGTATCCCTTTGGGGGTAGGAAATATAGACATCATGCCGGTTGGAATTGCTTGTAGAACCGACTTAGTCAATACTAGTCTCCTCGCTAGGTTGAGGGATCTGTGAGTCCAATTTTTCACCCTCTCCTGTAGCTCGTTGATCACTCCTTCCCAGGTTTCCATTTTGTAAACTTTGTCCGTCAGGGTGATGCCCAAGTATTTAGTTGGGAGAGTTTTGTGCTCAAAGCCCAAAAGATTTTCCAGGTTCCGTTGGATAGCAGGGTTGGTGTTGAAAAAGTAGATCATCAATTTGGAATGGTTGATCTTGGCTCCGGAGGCTTCCCCAAACTCTTATAAGATCCTTTTGAAAGTTTTTGCTTCCTTGATCGTGGGTATGCCATGGAGTAAGGTATCATCCACGAACTGTTGGTGTGTGGAAGTAGGGTAGTTTTTGAAAGGTTTGATGCCTGTAATTTCTCCTACTGTTGTTGCGCTTTTAATGCTTTGACTGAGACCTTCCATCATCAATATGAACAGGAAGGGAGATAGCGGGTCTCCTTGTTTGATGCCCCTAGTAGGCCATAAGGGCTTGGTTGGGGCTCCATTTATTAGGAGTGAGAAACTTTTCGTTGAGACTAGGCAGATAATCTAGCTGATCCAGTGTTGGGAGAAACCAAAATCTTCCAGAGTCTTAACCATGTAGTGCCAATTGATTTTGTCATAGGCTTTTGCTAGGTCTAGTTGTATTATCATCCCCCCTCTCCTCTAGATTTTCAATGTGTGAATTAGCTCATGAGCATGGATGATGTTGTCCATGATTTGTCGACCTTCCACAAAACCCGCCCGTTCTCGTGAAATCAGTGTGGGTAGGAGGGGTTTCAATCTATTGGCTATGACTTTAGAGATTATCTTGTAAACCACATTGCATAATTTGATGGGTTTGTATTGCTCATGGATCCTTTCTTCATGTTCTTTGGGGATTAGAGTAATCATTGTGGCATTTAACGCTTTTAGGATGGAGGTCGACCACCTAGAGTCCTCCACCACCCTATACACATCGTGTTTGACCACTTCCCAATAGGCTTTGAAGAATTCCACTGTGAAACCATCTGGGCCTGGGGCTTTCCCGTTGGGCATCTCTTGGATTACTTGATCAATTTCCTCCTTAGCTATGGGTCTGTTTAGGTTGTTATTATGTTCCTCGGTGATTAGTCTGGGGATGTGTTGCATAATCCTTTGAATGGCCTCCGATCGATCTTTGTTGGGTTCCTGGGATATCCCATGGAAGTGGCTTACCAAACTATTCTCTATCTCCTTGTGGGATTCTAGTTCGATCCCATCCTGATCCTTAATTTTCTGTATTTTTTTGTGGTCTCGTTTGGCAATGGTTGTTCCATGCAAAAACTTGGTGTTCCTCTCTCCTTCCTTTAGCCATCTGATTCAGGATTTTTGACGCCATGGAATTTCTTCCTGCCGACATATTCCTTCCCATTCCTGGGTCATTTGGATCTCTTCCTTTTTTTGTTCCTCTATTTAGCCCTTTGCTATGCACACTTCCTGGAGTTTTCTCATTATGTCTTCAATACTTTCCTTCTCTTGGTTTATGTTGCCAA
The DNA here is from genome assembly GCA_009831015.1 of Picea engelmannii. Lineage (NCBI taxonomy): Eukaryota > Viridiplantae > Streptophyta > Pinopsida > Pinales > Pinaceae > Picea > Picea engelmannii. The sequence continues at coordinate 128,023 of ML780608.1, read as the reverse complement.
ACATTTCCTTGTTCCACTCCCTAAGATTATATTTTATGTACTTTAGTTTCTTATAGAGTTTGAACATCCATGTACCTTGCTCTGGTTGTTCCTCCTGCCACCACTGGTTGATGTTCTCCTTGAAGGTGGGATGTTCAATCCAAATTTTCTCAAATCTGAACGATCTATTCTTTGGGTTGGTTGGGAAGTTTGTTTCCAATTGGACTGGTCAGTGATCAAAACCTCCCCAGGGAAGGATGTTGCAATCTAAAATTAACCCCTACATAATGATGGATTCCGACATCAAGAATTTGTCCAATCTTGTCGCAACCTGATGTTGATTTATCCGTTTGTTGTTCCAAGTGAAGTGTCCGTTATTGGTTCTGATGTCCACCATCTCCACTATGTCGATGAATGTTGATAAATCTTCCGCATCTCTATCCAACCTCCTGGTACCTCCTTTTTTTCTGCAAGTGATGTGATGATGTTGAAGTCTCTTGCTAGGATCCAGTGGAGGTTGTTGGAGCGGGTTTTTAAGTCCTCTAGGTCTAGAAGCATTCTTCTCTTTTTTGCTAGCATCTGGGGTCCATACACATTAGGGCATAGGATCATCTCCGTATTCCCAATGATTTGCATGTTAACCGACAGTGTGTGCCTGGTAGCCTCAACTGCTATTAGGTTCATCACTTTTGGGTTCCACAATGTGAGGATCCCTTCTGCCATCTGTTGTGCTTCGATAGTCACCATCTTGTATTTGCTCCAATGTTTTTTCCCGATTGTTTCCATTCTATCTAGATTGCATTTTGTCTCTTAGATGAAACATAGGTCCAATTGTTCCTTCCTAAGTCGATTTCTAAGAATTCTTTGCTTTCATGGGTTGTTTAGGCCTCTTATATTCCATGTTATAATCTTCATTTAAACATGTGGGGGGGAGTTAGGGATGAGATTTTTGATCTTACCTGAGTTTATTAGTAGATTTCCTAGTTCCTGGAGAGCTACGCTATTTGATTTCCTGCCTTTTTTCCTTCTCGTTTGCTTGGGTGAGAGTTGTGGTTATCCTTCGCCTGCTTTGACTCCTAGGTGTCCTATCTCCCCATGTGTGTGCTTGAGCCCTCTGGATTTGGCTTCCTCCCTTAGGATAAATAGGTATTGGATGCGATCTAGTTGCTCCACTGGTACATTGTCAACTTCCTACCTTTTTCATTGCTCCAGTATGTTTGGGAGGTCGATCCTTTCCCTTTCCACGATGTCCTTGAGATCAGGGTCTTCTGTTCCTACCTCACTTGGAGTCATTTCAGTGTCTTCGTCTGCCTCTTGCATGGGGGTGGGGGTATCTCTGGTTTCTCCTTCCATAGTAGTTGTGCTACCCCCCTGTCCCATCCTCTTTCTTGGGCTATCTGTATCCTCATTGGTAGTTTGTTCCCTGGATTCTTTAACTTTTGTTTTTTCCTTTCCTCTTTACTCCTCTCTGTTGGTATTGTCCCATCCTTTTTCTTTATTCCTAGCCTCCGAGTTGCTCCCTATTGGGGTTTTACTTTGTTTCTTGTTAGCTCTGTTCCTGCGGTCTGGTTTTATAAACCCATCTTCGTCTTGTTGTAGTTTGGTGTTGTTCGCTTCTTCTTTTTTTATGATCGGGCATTCTCTTATTAGGTGTCCATGTTCGTGGCATCTCTAACATCTGAAAGGGATTTGATCATAGTCAATGTTTTGTATCCATTCCTCGTCCCTGAATTCCAGGCTTATGGCTTCTGGGAGTGCCCCCGACACATCCATTTCTATGCAGATTCTTGCATAGGAGGTGTACCATCCTTTTAGGGTTGCTTCTGATGTCTTCACATATTTTCCCAGTTTGTTCCCTATTGCTTCAAAGGTGGAGGGTAACCAGTAATCTAACGACAAAGAGTAAAGTCTCAACCATACAGGCACATTTTTGAAGGTTTATTTTTCAGGGGAGAGGTTTTCCTTCCATGGTCGCATGTATAGTCCTGTTGAGGCGTGGAAGTATGTCCCCCCCTCAAAGATCTTATCCCTATCTTCCAAGTTCATAAAAATTGCTGTAAAGAATCCTTTCGAGCCCAGGTGGAAATCCACTTCTCCGCTTGGCTTCCATTGATATTTAATCCAGTTGCGTAGCGTTCTTTCTGTTGGCCACAACCCCATAGATTTGTAGATTAGCGCATGCGTCTTCATCTGGTCCCTGTAGAGTTGCATTTGCGGATCATCCAGTATTAACTTGGGTATCATTGTTGTCTTTGGTTTACATGGGTTGCACCCTTCAACCCCATTAGGGCTCGTTGTTTCTTGCGCAACATTATGAGGTTCTCTGGTTTCTTCCCCCATGCCGTCGTCTTTCCTCTGGTTACTTTCCTGACTCTTTTTCATTTTCAATCTCGAGGTGCTTGTCATTGGTACCTTGAAAATTATGCCTCGTGGGCCTTTACCTCTGTTTACTACTACCTGCTTGTATGAGGGGGTTCCATTACCGCCTCCCTTGGCACTCATGTTTTCCTCTGTTGTGGCCACTTCTACCAAACCCTAGCTTGCAGTTGCTTCAAGAACATCGTAATAAGGTTCGCCCGCAATAATGTGATTTTCAATATCATGTTCCATCTCTGGTACCACATTATAACGTACCTAGATTCACATATGTGCCATGTTACTCCAAATTATGGATATGTCCATACTGGATTTTCTCAAATTATATTATCCTTGCTCATTAATTCTGCAATACCATAATTAAATATGCTCAACATGGCTCTGATGC
>ML780608.1:55831-93591 GCA_009831015.1 Picea engelmannii | reverse complement strand
CTCGTGATGAGACCTCCCATCCTCTTGGTTAGGTCTTGTTTTATTATTTTTCTTAAGGTCCCTTTTGTTTCTTATCGAGAGGCCTTTTATTGCTTTCTCGGGGATCCCTGGGCGAAGCATCTTTAGGTTTTATTTCCTATGGATTTTATCTTTTACCAGCTGCTTTTACCCCCTGGGCCTTTAGCCCCTTCTTCCCACAAGACGAAGTGTAACCCCTCAAGTAGGTCATCCTAATGCCCAGACTAGGGGAATGGGATGGATGTATGGGAGACAAGATGTAAAGTGATAGTATGGTGGGAGCGGATGATGGCTCTTCAAATCCCCCCTGGTGGCTAACCAAAACCCATGGATACAAGCTTGCTAGGGCACCCCGTTAATCCCCCCAACAATGTTCAAGTGGGTTAGTGTAAGATCCAGGTAGTTGTCAGAAATGTAAGGAACCTGATGCATATATAAGAAAGTTATAATGATCAAACATGATACATACCATGATACTTGGACCAATTACCTCATGGAGCAAGAGTCTTCTCTAATGCAAGTCCAAGTCGATGGTGATGGATGCTGCTACTGTTGACAGGACAAATCTAGCGAAGAAGAAGAAGGATGGGCCCTCCAGGGCCATGCTCAGGTCAATCCTGCTCTCGGTACTCCATGTCTAGGACCTGTGGGCCTCGAGACATGATCTCCTAGTTATCCCTAGAAATCAGGGATAACAATCACCACACCCTATAGGTATCCGAAGAGGTTCAGGGACAAAGTAGAGAAGGCCATAAAGGAAATTCTAGAGATGGGACATATCAGTCCTAGTTCTAGTCCTTTCGCTTCGTCAGTTGTACTGGTGAAGAAGAAGGATGGCACTATGAGGATATGCATATACTATAGGGCATTGAACAAGAAGACCATAAAAAACTAATACCCAATACCCAATATTGATGAGTTGGTAGACGTGCTGCATGGGACAGTGTAATTCTCAAAGGTTTATCTCCAATCAGGATACCGCCAAATTTGGGTCAGAGAAGAGGATATCCATAAAAGAGCATTTAGGTGTCACTATTGGCACTATGAGTTTCTTGTCATGTCCTTTAGGTTAACTAATTCACCGGCTACCTTTCAGTCATGCATGAACTATATGTTCAAAAAAAAATTAAGATAAGTTTTACTGGTGTTCCTTGAATATCTTTTGATCTATAGTAGGACATGGGAGGAACCTCTGAAGCATGTGGATGAGATTATCAACATTATGGAGGAGTAGTCACTTTTGTCCAAGGAGGCAAAGTGCGAGTTTGGGTTGACAGAGATCCTCTATCTAGGGCACATGTTTTGTCTTGAAGGAGTAAAGTTATACAAGGAGAAGATCCAAACAATCTTGTATTGGCCCACCACCAGATCACTCACAGATTTGTGAGGATTCGTTGGTATATGCAGCTATTAGAGGTGCTTTGTGAAAGGATTTTCACAATTAGTTGCACCATTGATAGACCTCACCAAGAAGGGGGCATTCTGATGATCAAAGGATGCACATGTAGAATTTGACAGAATGAAGAGGGTGATGAGAACTTGCCCAATATTAGCACTCCTAGATTTCACACATCCTTTTGTCCTGGAGTATGACACATCTGGTGAGGAGAAAGGAGAAATATTGATGCATAACCAACACCAGATAGCTTTCGAGAGCAAAAAGCTAAGAGAGCCAGAGAATTTATATGCGATCTATGAAAAGGAGATGTTGTCCATCATGCATGCATTGGCCAAGTTTAGACAGTACTTGGTAGGAAGACGCTTTGTGGTTAGGACTAGCCACAACAACTTGAGATATTTCCTGGAGTAGCGAGATCTGAATGAGAGGGAACACAAATGGGTGTGTAAGGTGTAGGCATATGAATTTTGTCATTGAGTATGTAAAGGGGAAGAAGAACATATTTGTTTACGCCTTATCCAGGAGACCTACAACGTTCTCCATGACAAAGATCTCAACAGACTGGAAGTCCATCCTTTTGGTAGAATACTCCAAAATTACCTTCGCTTGTGAGATGATGGAGGGTAGTATTCAGGATGAGAAGTATAGGGTAGTGGATGGCATCATCTACTACAAAGACATGATCTATATTGTCCTCGAGTCCAAACTCAAGGATAAGATATTGAGGCAGCACATGACGCACCACTAGCAGGGCACTAGGGGTATCTGAATACCTACACGTAGGTGAGGGAGAGATTCTCTTGGAAGGCTCTCAAAGAGGATGTACTTCGTCGTCTGAGGGAGTGCATGACTTTCCAACAGAACAAGTTATAATTTACACATCTTACGAGAATGCTTCAACCATTGTCGATTCTGGAGCATAAGTGGGATAACACTTCCATGGACTTCTTTATAGGGTTGCCAAAGGTACAGGGTAGGGATTGTATCTACATGGTAGTAGACAAATTGACTAAATATGTGCACTTCTTTGTGATTCCTTCATAGTACAATGCATCTCAGGTATCATATCTATTCTTCAGGGAGGTGTTCAAACTACATGGTGTTTTGTGAAACATAGTTAGTGAGTAAGATAATAGGTTTCTCATCATGTTTTGGCAGGAGTTGTTTAGGTTATTTGGGAGAGAGTTGACACACAATACTAGTTATCATCCCCAGACAAAAGAGCAAACCGATATATTAAACAAATGGATCGAAGGGTACTTAAGGAACTATGTGTCAGGGAAGCATCATGTATGGATAAAGTGATTGCATCTCGGGGAGCATTGTTACAATACCACTCGTTACATGTCCATCAGGATGAGCCCATTCAGGGCATTGTATGACTATGATGCTCCATCTTTTTTGGATTTGGTGTTTGGGGAGAGAAAAGCTCCCAAGGCCAAAGATTGGTTCCAGGAAACCCAGGACATCTTGAGAGTCCTGAAGGATAATTTGCATGCCGCTTAGAATCTCCAGAAGATGTATGCAGATAGGCATAGAGTATAATGCAACTTTGAGGTTGGAGACCTAGTCTTTCTAAGGTTGCAGCCTTATAGTCAGTCATTGCTAAAAAATGGTGGTGCAGAGAAGCTCAAGCCTCGCTTTTATGGATCCTACAGAGTAATCAAGAGAGTTGGGGAGGTAGCATATGAGTTGGAGCTACAAGAGGATAGTAGGATCCACAACACCTTCCATGTATCCTGTCTCAATAACGCATTGGGACAACAGGTCACCACTTCAACAAATCTTCCTCCACTAGATGAGGAACGTCAGTTGATTCTAGCTCTCGAGAGGATTGTTGATGTTAGGGAGCGGAGGCCAAGGAACAGAGTCATTCGAGAGTACTTGGTCATATGGAGAAGATTGCTCATAGAAGATGTTACTTGGGAAGGAGAGCAAATATTACAACACCATGATTTGGAGTTGCTTGTGGACAAGCAATACTTGAAAGGGAGGACTGTAATGTCCCCTTCCAATTGATCATGATGGAGGATGACTCAATAGCCTATACAACTCGCGTAGGCTATAGTCAACAAGGAAAAGGGAGTCAAGAAGGTTTTTTTGGTGTCATTAGGTTAAAATTATGACAAATCCTAAAGTGTCATTAAATAAAATAAATAATTGTATTTAAATGAAATTGGAAGGAAAATAAAATGAGGGTTTGATTTGGTAAAAAAGGCGAAAGATCTAGAAGGCCCGAAGGAAGGATAAATAGAGGGGGTAACCCTTCCCTTTGGCATTATGACTTGATATCTTATTGATGTGCACTTTGAGCCAAGTTTTCATTAGGGTTTGGAAAAACCCTTCCATTTCAATTTAGTTTCGGTGGTGCAATATCCACCCTAGCTAGACAAGGAGGAGGATCCATCTGGGATCCTCACTTGAGTTCATTGTGGAGATTGGCTTTGTCCTAGAGAGAGTTTTGGAGGTTGATTGGATTGCATAGGGAATTTGCGACATTTTTCGGAGGAGGCCAATCATAAAGTCTACAGGTGCCATGAGGGTTTCAACAAAATTGTGAAAAGAGTCACCCCCATTGGTTGATCACATGGTGTCTCGTGAGGTCCCGCATGTTTTCCAACCTCGTCCCACGAGGCCCTGTACAATTTAAGATCACAGACCGAAATTGGATTTTGACGTCCATATTGGTGTAATGAGTATTCAAAAGCATGTCAAGACAACATCGACGAGGTTTGCGAGTCAGAGTAGTATACATCACAACTTGAGGAGATTTTGGCGTCATCACGAGGTTTCTTGATTTATTCTTTGTTAGTATATATTGTAGTTGCTTATAGTTAGAAGATATGTTGTGTTCAGGAGGGTTTAACAACTATTGTTACGACTATTAGTGATCTTTTTATTGTTGTGATTTGAGTTCTCAAGCCATAATAAGATGTCATGGTTATCTTCTCACTTATTTGTGTAATAGATGCATGTGATATGTCTAACAATATTCCTATCTATGAGTCATATGCAAATTGTTTGTAAGAAATTTCCAGCATCTCTAATGCAAAATTTTTGACAAAGTTTACATTAAGAAAAACAATACTTGAATCACAAACATATTATTTCAGTCCATCCTAGTTGGGTACATTACAAAGAATTTTTCCTAGTAGTCTCACAAGATTCACCTAGAACCCACAAAGTATTCCAGTTACAGGGTCACATTGCTCCTTAACTCACACCCACATTCAATGGTCAATCCTCATGGAATGATAGAATGGAATGGAATTTCTCACTAAGTCCAAAGTTTTTGTATGCATGTTTTAAACTTGACAAGCGACACATAAGGAACCCCTTTCCCCTCACTTGGGAATTCATTCATCTTTTTGGAACTTAGATTATATTTCATGAAATATAACTTGGGATTAGGATTTATGAATATATTATTATATTCCTTGGCTTAAGTCCCCTTGATTTATCCCCATCTCATAATCCCTTAGCCCCCTTTCCCTCTTGTGGAGTCCTACCCCCCATACTCTTTTGTCTAACTTGGTGCAACAAAGATATATTTTGCTAATATCATGAGTGTGGTTGAAATGTACAATGCTAGGCTCATTGGCCTTTCAACTTACAACTATGTTAGGGACCTAACCTCCCTAACCCCTCTTGTAGGTAGAATAATATATTTTCCATGTAATAAAAGCCAACATTAGTTAATAAGGCCTATTTAATAAATATGAACAAGTCAATGTAAGAAGACCTGATAGAAGATTTCACTTCTAGAAAGATATTTTTCTAGAATGTTCTTTAGAAGATAGAATTAGTATAAATAAGAGTAGGAGGCATGAGAAAGCATGGTCTTAAGAATTATTGTAATAGAGTGTTTCTTTTCTGGAAGTTGGTCTGCGAAGAGGCAAGTGAACATTGCTTTCTATCAATAAAGGTATCATTTTTTGTTGTGGTTCTCTACATTTTCTTGTTCCACTGGTATTTTTTGTCGTATTTCTATTTTCTGCTTAATATAATAGATGTGGTACCTGCCAAGTGGTATCAGTGCAAATTCCTCTACGGAATCTATGGGAATTTTTTTATAGGGTAGAGACGTGTACTATCAGCGTATTTAAAGCACAAAGATCTATCACTTAGTGGGTAAAACTACGGTGGGGAAGACTGCACAAAGGAAATACAGACGGCTTCACAGAGTTGTCTAGAAATGAACGTTTCACCTTGTTAGAAACCTTTGTAATCCTTATTGGTACCGCTTGAGTAGTACCAAAACAGATAAAATATGTACACGACCATCACTCCCACGTACCAATAGGTATATAAGAAGTCTTCTAGGTCTCCTAAAACTAGTTCTAGATCAGTCGATTGATTTCTTGACTGCTCTAGTGACACAGAGAACAACACTCAAGAAGATACTCTCTAGTACCTAGGTAATCAGGTAGTACGACTAAGGGTATAGTCGAGCCTCCTTAGTTGGTTCCATGAGATATTGGGCCGAGTACTATTGTTCGACCCTGCAAGTATATCAGAGAGCTATAGCACAGGGAAAACCCTTGTCTATAGAAACCTTGTAAACCCTAACCCATGAGAAGGAAACATAACAAAAAAGGAACCAGTGAGATCTATTGTCGCGCAACTTTGCCTTTTGTATTATGGTTGTTAAATTCCTACAAAATTTTTCCTATTAACAATTTGGGCCTTTCAGCACTGTAGTACTCAAGCCAGCGTATAACTCTATAGGAGTTAAAAAAAAGAGGTATAGTGGTCCCACTAGCACCCTTATTTGTGACCTATCCCATTGGATTCCCCTTTTCGCTCTGATCGTCGTGGTACTATCACTTATAACCCTTTTTTTCAATGGTCCCACCCACCCTTCTCGACACCCTTATTTGATACCTATCCCATTGTCTTTCCCTTGTCGCCCAAGTGGACCCACTCCCCATTCCAGGCATCCCCACTCTCCCCATAGCCAACACTCGCACCTAAGACCTGCAGGCCGAAATTACACAGAACAAGGCCTAGTTTGACCATATCGAGGACCAAATCTAGACCAAATTTTCCAGATTTGAGGACCAATTTTCCAAATTTGCCACCCAATTTAACCAATTAGAGGGTAAAATTGACACTCACTACCGCTCTCCAATCATTGTTGAACCGATCCAAGGACCCCCCTTCCTTGAACAACCCTCCCAGGTCGATGGCGTTGACTCCTCCCATACTATGGCCTTTCATTCCAACCCCTTTCATTGTGACCCCCATATTCCCTGAGTTGAGGTCAATAAATTTGATGGATTTGAGCCCATGGGCTAGGGAAATGCTTCCAAATTATAATTGATCACCAAAGCCTCAAGCATTTTCTGGAACAATGAATTTTATCAACAAAGCAAAAAAAATGGGTGACAAAGCTATTTGGATATGATTATGAGATCATTTACAAGAAGGAAAAAGAAAATGTGGTTGTTGAAGCTCTTTCCAGGAAGTATGAAGAAGAAGGGTCCCTCTTTTCCCTCTCCTTCATTGTACCAGTTTGGCTCCAAGCTATTTCACCAGGAATGGTTGCAAGACCCCAAAATTTCTCACCTGATCCAATAATTGCAACACCATTCTCCATATTTTCTAGGGTACTCTTGAAACAATGAAGAGATTCACTACAAAGCCCGTCTATATTTAAGCAAACAATCAGAACTTAAATCAATGATGCTTTATGAGCTTCATGCTTCACCCACATTTGGGCATTTAGGGTTTACCAAAACCAATGAATGAGTCAAATTTATTTGTTTATGTGATGGTACGAAACAATATGTCCACACCTTTGTGGCTGAATGTGATGTATGTCAATGCAACAAGGGAGAAGCAGTCAAATCTCCATGCACACTCCAACCTCTTTCGATCCCCCCTGCTATTTGGAGGAATATTTCTATGGATTTCATTGTTGGCTCACCCAAATCAGGCAATAAGTCAGTCATCATGGTCTTAGTTGATCGTATTTCCAAATATGCTCATTTATGTGCTCTTCAACACCCATTCACCGCATCCATAGTGGCTCAAATTTTAATGGAAAATATATTCAAACTTCATGGCATGCCTCATTCTATCGTCTTTGACCGAGATCCAACTCTCACCAACAATTTTTGGCAAGAATTGTTCAGGCTCAAGGGAACCCAATTACATCACAACACCACTTATCATCCCCAGGTTGATGGCCAAACTAAAGTTGTCAACAAATGTCTAGAAACACATTTGTGGTGTTTTACATTCGACATACAAAATCAATGGGCTCAGTGGTTACCCCTAGTTGAATGGTGGTACAACACATCTTACCATACAACTACTCACATGACGCCTTTTGGGCCTGTCTATGGACAAAATCCACTGCCAATTCTCTCATACATTCTAGGTGGCTCAAAGGTTCAAGAGGTTGACAAAAATGTTACAGTCTGTGAGGCCATTCTTTGTACCCTAAAAGAAAATTTGGTCGTGACTCAAAATGGCATGAAGCAACAAGCAGATCAGGTTCGTTCCAAATTTGGGTTTGATGAAGGGGGCCATGTGTTTCTTCATCTGCAACTTTATAAGATCACTTCACTCAAAGTTGAAAACTGTCAGAAAATTTCTCCCAAATTTTATGGTCCTTATACAATTCTTAAGCTAGTGGGGCCCGTGGCCTACTAGTTAGCTTTGCCCAGTCATTCTAAGCTCCATCCTATTTTTCATGTCTCATGCTTAAAGAAAGTGATTAGAAGTAAGTGTCAGACACAAACCAGTCTCCCTGAGTTGGATGAAGAAGGTTCCATTTGGTTTCAACCGCAAGCATTCTTGGACCAATGAGAGCATCATCTCCGTCATCGCACCATCAATGAAGTGTTAGTTCAATGGAAAGATATAACTCCTAAATATGTCACATGAGAGTCAACCACCATTTTGCAATATATTTTTCAGAGAGTCACCCACCTCCCTAACCCCACACATAGGTAGAATAATATATTTTCCATGTAATAAAGACCAACATTAGTTAATAAGGCCTATTTAATAAATATGAACAAGCCAATGTAAGGAGAACTAATAGAAGCTTCCACTTCTAGAAAGATCTTCCTCTAGAATGTTATTTAGAAGATAGAATTAGTATAAATAAGAGTAGGAGGCATGAGAAATCCTTGTCTTGAGAATTATTATAATAGAGCGCTGCTCTATTGGAGGTTTCCCCCTCAAAGATGCAAGTGAACACTACTTTCTATAAATAAAGGTATCAATTTTGGTTGTGGTTCTCTACATTTTGTTGTTCCATTGGTATTTTCTGCAGTATTTCTATTTTTTGCTTGATATAATAGATCTGATACCTAAAAAATCTCCAAAATAATATCATGTAGGCACTCTGACCCAAAATATGCATATATACATAGTCACTTTGGTCTAAAACCAAAACTAGCTCACCAAACTACCAAAATATATGTATATATACACATTTACAAGTTGGGGATATTACATTCCCTTCCCCGTTATTTATGCAATGTCCTTAGTGCATTATATACAAATGTACATTTAAAATTATTCAAAAGGATGTGGGTACTCCTCCCACATGGCATCCTCATGCTCCCATGTAGCATCTTCAGGATCATAGCAGGTCTAATAGACATTTACCAATCTCTGGAGTACAATGCCGAATGTGGCTGACAATAAAATAAATCACTCAGCTAGATCAATGACAAAAGGATCTTAGTTGGAATACAATAAGCAAACTAAAATGATAATACCCAATGATAGATGAACACCGCGGGATCAATGGATGATCTGCAAACTATGGCAGCTCACACGGTAACTGCTGCAAGTCTTTAAAGTTTTCCCTGGTGGCTAGATCTCTTGAATCGGTCTGGAAAATATCCCAAACAATTCTCCCTATTGTCCCTCTCAGTCCTAGTGACAAACCGAGCCCTCTGCTGGTGTGTCTAGACTCGAATGGATCCCCCTGAGGGAATGCACCCCTCTACTACTGGAAAACTGCTCACTAATGATTCCACCATCAGAATCAGATGAGATGTGTCTCAAAATGATTGCATTGGCCTACTGTGAAATGGGTCAGAAGGGTTTCCCTGGATATGATCTGATGATCACTCGGGAACCCCGAATGTGTCCTCCCCAAGTGTCGCACTCCCAATGTCCAGAAAATTCATCCCTGATGATTCCCCTGTCAGAATCTGATGAGAAACCAGAACAAATATGTGTATGTCCTTCCTCTCAAATGGGTCGAAGAGGAATCTCTAAAGTCGATCCACTAAACCTCCTCAGAAGTTGTGTCCTCTCCCTAAACAAGTGCACCCCTACTGTTGAATCCAGTAGAATTGTTTTTGAAGACTGATGAAAGACCTATGTGATCTCCCCAGTGACTAGGGTGTGTCTCTCAACACCGAAATCAGCCACTGGTGTATTCCTCTTGGAATCCACTGAGCTACCTCTCTTGATATGTGCCTTTCTCCTCAATGACAAGTCAAACTATGCATAATCCTGAATTAGGTCATCGTACCTTCTTTTATAGTTTCCTAAAACCCTAATTCGTTGTTGACTTCTAATTTTAGCTCATCCGTTCTATTTTTAACTCAAGTTGGCTTAAAAGCGCTTTTAGCCACTTTTATCCCAATCTCACTTTCCGATTATAACACCTTTGACTAGGATGACCTCTAGTAACCTTGTTTACCCCTTTATGGCCCTGGATATAGTCTAACGGGGTTGTTTAGACCATTGATCCTCCTCTCTGTTGATCTTATTTGGAAAGGTACATTACAGTCCTCCCTTCCTGAAATTGCTTGTCCTCAAGCAATACCAATCCAGGGTGCTGCAACACCTGCTCACTCTCCCAAGTAGAATCCTCTACTGGAAGCCCTTTCCATCTGATCAAACACTCTCTAATGACCCTGCTCCTTAGTTTCCTCTCTCAGAACTTCAGTACCTCCTCCAGAACCAACTCCAACTGTCCCTCCACGTCTAATGGGAGAATCTCCTCTAATGTGATGATGATATGTCCCACTACCTTATTAAGGCAAGATATGCGGAACACATTATGAATCTTGCTCCCCTCTAGAAGCTCTAGCTCATAGGGAACCTCGCCTACTTGGTGTATGATCTTGTAAGGTCCATAAAATTTGGGCTTGAGCTTCTTGGCCCCACTCTTCTTTAGAGATGATTGCCTGTAAGGTTGGAGTCTTAAGAAGACCAAATCCCCAACCTCAAAGTTGTGCTCTATCATGTGACTGTCCGCACTCATCTTCTATCGATTTTGTGTTGCCTGCAGGTTCTCTTTTAACAATTTGAGAATATCTTGACTCTCTATGATCCAATACTTGGCCTTGGGATCTCTTCTCTCACCAAAAACCAAGTCTATCAAAGTGGGAGCATCATACCCGTATAATGCTCAGAAGGGTGTCATACCAATGGACATGTGGAAAGTGGTGTTGTAACATTGTTCTCCTAAATGCAGCCATATGACCCATGTTCTATGTTGCCCACCCACATAGTTCCTCAAATACCCTTCAAACCACTTGTTGACGATCTTGATCTACCCATCTTTCTAAGGGGGATATCTTGTGCTGGGCTTCAACTCGGTCCCCACCAATGTAAACAACTCCCTCCAGAATGTCCTAATAAACTGACTGTCCCTGTCGTTGATGATGTTCCTTGACAACCCATGAAGTCTGAAGACCTCTCTGAAGAATAACTCGGTTACAAAAACTGTGATGTACTCTGTCGGTATGGCATAGAAGTGAGAAAACTTGGTCAATTTGTCGACCATTACATAGATGCAGTCCTTACCCTAGACCTTGGGTAGGCTTGTGATGAAGTCCATCGATATGCTCTCCCAATTCTGCTATGGAATGGGAAGTGGTTGAAGTAGCCTTGTTGGAAGCATATGCTCTGACTTGTTTTGATGGCAAGTCACACACTCACTGATGTAATGCATAATGTCCTGTCTAAGGCCCTTCCATGAGAACCTCTCTCTGATCTGCCTGTAGGTTTTGAAAAACCCATGATGGCTTGCTAGTGGTGAATCATGAACTGTCACGAGGATCTTCTTCTTGAGCATTGAATCTGGTGCCAATTAGAATTTGTCCTTGTATAATATGACATCGTCAATGACCCTGTACCTGTCATCATAAATCTGTCCATCAATGATCTCGCAAGTGAATTGGTTCTTGGAATATTCCACTAACAAGTGGGATTTCCAATACATTGAAATCTCCATCAAAGAACATGCCACATGTCTCCTAGATAGCGCATCAACCACAATGTTCTTCTTCCCCTTGACGTACTCTATGTTGAAGTCGAATGCCTGTATCTTCGTCACCCATTTTTGTTGGCGCTCACTGAGGTCCTTCTACTCAAGGAAATACTTCAAGCTATTGTGATCTGTTTTGACCACGAATTTGTTGCCCACCAAATATTGTCTGAATTTGGTCAAGGCATGCATGATTGCCAGCATCTCCTTGTCATAGATGGAGTAGAACATCTTGGGATGACTGAGATTCCTACTCTCAAATACAATGGGGTGTCCTCCCTGCATCAAAACTGCCTTGATTCCCTCACTTGATGCATCACACTCTAATACACATGGCAGAGTGAAGTCTGGTAATGCTAGCACTTGGCATGTGCCCATGACTTCCTTCATGTGATCAAAGGATTTCTATGACTCATTGGTCCAGATGAAATCCCCATGCTTGGTGAGATATGTCAGTGGTGCTCCAAGCTGAGAAAAACCCCTGACAAACTGCTTGTATTAGCTGCATAACCTGAATAAGCTCCTCAACTCTGTCACATTCCTAGGCATTGGTCAATCCAGAATGGCCTTGATCCTATCCTAGTGTCTCTGTACCCCCTATGCATTGATGATGTGGCCTGAGTAAAGTAGCTCTGTCATACTAAACTCACACTTTGACTCTTTGGCATACAGTGACTGTGCCTTCATGATGCTCGATACCTCATCCAAGTGCCTCATATGCTCCTGCCATGTCTTGTTGTAGACCAAGATGTCATCGAAGAAAACTAAGACTAATTTTCTCAACTGATCCCTAAATATGTGGCTCATGCAAGACTGAAATGTATCTAGTGCGTTGGTTTTCCCAAATGGCATAACCAAAAACTTGAAATGTCCAAAGTGACAACAGAATGTCGTCTTCTCTATGTCCTCCTCTCAGATGTTGATCTGATGATACCCAGAGCATAGATCAATCTTCGAGAAGAAAACCGCCCCATGCAGTTCATCCATCAACTCGTCAATGCGAGGGATATGATATTGGTTCTTGATGGTTTGATTATTCAAGGATCGATTATCAATGCACATCCTCATGCTACCATCCTTCTTAAGAACTAAGACAACTGAAGAAGCGAATGGACTGCTGGTAGGTCTGATGTGTCCCATCGCAAGCAATTCCTTGATTGCTTTCTCTATCTCATCCTTGAACCTACTATGATGACAATAGGGTGGGGTGATCATAGTTTCCCCCCCCTCCTCCAACTTAATGGTGTTCTCAAACCCCCTGTCAGGTGGTTCCCTAGTGGAATCGACCCAAAAACCTGTTGATGTCGTCCCAACAATTTAGTGATCTTTGTATGATATTGTTGTCGACCCTCTGAATCCTTCCATTCAGTGATCAAGCACTCTGTCACATATGCTACCTCCCCATGTCTAAATATCCTCTCCATCCTCTTGGCCGAAATTGTCTGGGGTACTCCTATTGACATGCCTCTCAGAAGAACCCTCTTCCTGTCACTATCTCTGAACCCCATCTCCAAGGTTTGGTAATTGAGGGTGATTTTTCCCAAGGTGATCATCCATTGGACTCCCAATACCACATCTATGTCAGATAGGTCAACCACATAAAATGTGTCTCTCACTGTGTAGTTTCTTGACTTTATATCCAAGTCCGGAAGTCTGTCTAAAAACTCCACTCTATGGCCATCTACTTCTGCAACGTGAAAGCCCTCAAACTCCTCTGTCTGAAGTGCCCGTCTTGATACTAATGAAGCATCAATGAAGTTGTGGGTGGCCCCACCATATATCAGGGTGATTTCCTGTTGTCCCCGAATAGTCCCTCTGATCCTGAGGGTATCATATTTGGGAACACCAGAAAGGGTCGCTATGACTCCTCCCTTTGATGTTTTTCGTCTGTTAGCCTACTCAGGAGGTTGTGGTACTACTGGTGGGTGGGTCTCTATCGATGTCAGTGGTCTATGGCAAGGTTTCTCCTCTGTTTGTGATTACTCCTCCTCTAAGCTAGTGGATCCACTGTCATGCTCCTCCTCCTCACTGTCCACACTGTCTGCTACTACCTCAATATAATGAATCTCTCTCTTGCCCATGCACTTTTGGCCTAGGACCCAAGGGTATCTAAAGCTAAAGCAAAGCTTCTTCCTCATAAGCTCTCACCTTGTCTCATCATTCAACTTCTCCTTGCCCTTCCATTCTCTCTGGAATGACTTTCTGTCTCGGTCCTTCTGTGGTACGAAGGGTTTGGAAAATGGTTTAGTCTTTTGCACCGAGTCTTCCAAATCTCGACTGCGTAAGATGGCATCTTGCAAGGTGTGAAGCATGTATGACTTCACCCATCCTCTCAAGGGCTCTATGAGTCCCTATGTGAATAACATGATCAACTTGGGCTCTGATATATCTGTCACTGCCACTGCTACCCTCTAGAACTCCATGATGAATGCCTTTGATGTGTCAGTTTGTCTCAACTGGCCTAAATCCCTGAAGTGGATCTCGGGATCCATCCTGTCAAACCTGTCCATGAGTCTCTCTGTGGACTCCCTGTAGGAGGTGATGTGATTTTGACCCAACGTCACCAATCCATGATGCCACCACTCGTGTGCCTCACCCTCCAAGTGTAGGGTAGCGAAACTGATGGCCTTTGTCTCGGTCATCTGGTTGAGCTTGTAGTATGTGTATAGATTTTGTACCCAAGCTTTGGCGATGCATTTGGACGATATGTCAAAAGAAGGCATGGTGAGCTTACCAACTTTTCGGATGAAATCAATGTTAAACCCCTTGTTTTTGTTGTTGTCCTCCTCTTTGTGGCTCTTTCGGGCGGTTCCTGAGTCTGAGTCCACAATACTCGACCAGGGTCATGTATTGATGGAAGTCACAGCCCAATGTTGCATTCTCCCTCCTGTACTCTACAATGTCCTCTGCATGAGTGGGCGGCCTCTG
Source organism: Picea engelmannii (assembly GCA_009831015.1). Lineage (NCBI taxonomy): Eukaryota > Viridiplantae > Streptophyta > Pinopsida > Pinales > Pinaceae > Picea > Picea engelmannii. The sequence goes on along the minus strand of ML780608.1, from coordinate 78,994 downwards.
TGCTATCAGTTGTTGTGTTGTTGTTGGGGGTTCCCTCTGGAAACTTGGGAACAATGGTCTAGGAATCCTAATTGAAGAGGTGTATGTGTGAGTAGGAGAATGGGGTCTACTACTTGCTCCTAAGTTCCCCTATGATGCATGTGGGGATTGTGTGCCCGGGGTGCCCACAATAGGAAATCTATCAACCATTTGCGCCAAGGACTGAGTCATGGCCTGCTGACTGACTACCAGATTGTCGAGTATCTACATGAAGGTTGCCTATGGGTCCATGGTGGCCTTACCACTGTCTTCTGGTCTGTCATATCTGTCTCCTAACATTCTCTCTGCCCCATTCTCAGCCTCACACTCTACCCTTCTCTCTACATTCCTCTATGCCTCTTCCTCTTCCTTTGAGCTGGGAGGAAAAGGGGGAAAATTTGGTCTAGGTCTTCCCTCCTTGTGTTTGTTTTAAGTGACATATTCGTCACCTACGTGCTCACGGCCCCCTGGGTCCTCTGCTACACTCATCATCTTTAGTCACACACTTGCAAAACTAAAGCTTTGATACCACTGTAATGTTCCTGACTTGGCTAGTATGGGAAAATTTTCTAATGTGTGTGTATGATTAATTGTTTACAACATATATATTGAGTATACAGATGGCAAATGAGACAAAAGACTATAAATCATATATTATGAAATCTCTGGAGTACAATGTCGAATGAAACTAACAATAAAATAAATCACTCGTCTAGATCAATGACAAAAGGATCTTAGCCGGAGTACAATAAGCAAAATAAAATTATAATACTCAATGATAGATGAACACTGTGGGATCAATGTATGATCTGCAAGCTATGGCAGCTCACACGGTAACTGTTGCAAGTCTGGAAAGTTTTCCCTGGTGGCTAGATCTCTCGTATCGGTCTGGAAACTATCCCAAAAGTGCGCCCTACTGTCCCTCTCATTCTTGGTGACTAACCGACCCCTCTTCTAGTGTGTCTAGACCCGGATGGATCCCCCTAGGGGAATGCACCCCTCTACTATTGGAAAATTGCACCCTAGTGATTCCACAGTTAGAATTGTATGAGATGTGTCTCAAACTGATCACCCTAACCTACTGTAAAATGGGTCGGAAGGGTTTCCCTGGATCTGATATGATGATCACTTGGGAACCCGAAGTGTCTCACTCCCAATGTTCGAAAAATGTGTCCCTGATGATTCCCTCGTCGAAATTTGATATGAAACCAGGAAAAAGATGTGTATGGCCTGCCTCTCAAATGGGTCGAAGGGGAATCTTTGAACTCTCCTTGAATGGGACAAGTCAATCCACTAAACCTCCTCAGAATTTGCGCCCTCTCCCTGAACAAGTGCGCCCCTGCTACTGAATCTTGTATAACTGTTATTGAAGACTGATGGAAGACCTGTGTGATCTCCCTGGTGACTAGGGTGTGTCTCTCAACACCAAAATCATCCACTGGTGTATTCCTCTTGGAATCCACTAAGCTTCCTCTCCTGATATGCGCCTTTCTCCTCATTGACAAGTCAAAAACTGCATAATCCTAAATTAGGTCATTGTACCTTCTCTTATAGCTGCCTGAAACCCTGATTGACTGTTGACTTTCAATTTTAGCTCAAATGTTCTATTTTTAGCTCAAGTTGGCTTAAAAGCGCTTTTAACCACTTTTAGCTCAATGTCACTTTCCGATTATAACACCTTTGACTAGGATGACCTCTAGTAACCCTGTTTGCCCCTTTCTGGCCTTGGCTATAGTCTAACGGGGTAGTTTAGACCATTAATCCTCCTCTCTCGAGCTACTATTTGGAAAGGGACATTACAGGATATCTGTCATATACAATTGCCTTAAGTGCTCCATGTAGCCTGGAATTTTCTTTCATGTAAATTCCTGCAATATTGGTTGCCTTGTGTGTTAGCCTCACTGGAATAACATTAGCAGTCTTTGTTAATTTATCCACCACTCCCATGATGGAATCATGTTGCCTTATAGTCCTAGGTAGTTTAGTAAAATAATCAATTTTAATGATTTCTCATTTCCACTCGGGAACGAGCAATGGTTGTAGCAATCCATCTCGATGTTTGTGCTCAACCTTTACCTTTTGATACTCCATGCACCTGGCTATGTAACCAACCACATCTTTATTCATGCCTGGCCAAAAATATTGGTCTCTTGATGTTGCAATTGTTTTCTAATATCCTAGTTTCCCAGCATAAGGCACATTATGCATTTCTCTCAACACTATATTTCTAAACTTCTAAGATTTTAGAAGATATACCTTTCCCTTATACATGAGGAATCCATCCTCTTTCATTTCATACTCTTTAAATTTTCGTTGAAAATTACATTGTTGTAATGTTTCTTTTACTGGCAAATAATGCTTATCTAAATTTGCAGTTTCCAAAATTATGTCTTTTAAATCTGAAATATACATGCTTATGGTTGTAGCATGCATATCATTCACCATCTTGTCGAGTGCATCAACCACTTGTTTCTCTTTGCCTTTGATATGATTTATATCAAGGTCATACTCATTGAAGAATTGTAGCCATCTAATTTGTCTGGAATTAAGTGTTGGTTGTCCAAATAAATATTTCAGACGACTATGGTGTGTCCTCAGTTCAAATTTTATGCCCATGAGATAATGTCTCCACATTTTCAATGCATGAATAATAGTTGCCAACTTTAATTCATGTGTGGCATAGTTCCTTTTATTCTCTTTGAACTTCCTGGATTCATATAAAATAATATGTCCATTTTGAGTAAGGACTCCGCCAAATCCTTATTTGCATGCATCTATGCACGCTACAAAGTCTTTGTTTGGATCAACAATCTTTAGTACATGTGCACTTGTTAACAAATCTTTCAAATGGTGAAAGATTTCTTCACATTCAGGAGTCTGTTCAAATTTTACACCTTTCTTTTGCAAGGAGGTGATTAAATGTGCAATCTTTGAAAAGCCTTTAATAAATCTCTTCTAATAACTTGCAAGTCACATGAATTATCCGACTTTTGTAACATTCCTTCCTGCTATTCATTCTTTAATTGCCTCAATCTTTTATGGGTCCACTGCTCTGCCCTCCTGTGAGATAATGTAACCCAAATAGTGGATCCACTTCTGATAAACTGAGCACGTGGTCAGCTTTGCATATAACATATGCTCTTTTAAAACCTATAACATCGTCATCAAGTGTTGCTCATGCTCTTCTTCAAACTTAGAATACATAAGTATGTCATCCAAGAAGACAATGACAATCTTATCCAACTAATTTTTGAAAATCCAATTCATCAAACACACGAATATCGTTGGAGCATTTGACGACCCAAATGACACCACTACAAACTCATAACGACCATACCTTGTTCTTAATGTTGTCTTGTTGATATCTTATTTTGTAATTCTCACATGATGGAAGCTTGACTTGAGGTCAATCTTGGAGAATATATTTTCATCTTTTAGGTGATCAAAAAGATCATATATCCTTGGCAAAGTATACTTGTTCTTTATGGTCGCCTTATTTAGTTGCCTAAAATAAATGCACGACCGTAACTTTCCATATTTCTTCTTCACAAAGAGCACTTGGGCACCCCAAGGTGAGACACTTGGGCATATGTACCCCTTCTTCAAAACCTCTTCAAGGTGCATTTGCAATTCTGTTTTCTCTTGTGTACTCATCTTGTAAGGAGTCTTGGACAATGGGGCATCTCCAGGTATTAAGTCAACAGAGAAATCAATGTCTCTCTTAGGTGGAAAATCTGGTATTTCATCAAAAACATCCTCAAATTATCTCAATACTGCATAATCTTCAAGATTTGGCACATTATCTTTGGCTACCTCTTCCATATGAGCTAAATAAATTTGGCATCCTTTCCTGAAGTTTTTTTCTGCTCCAAGGCTGCAATTTCTTTGATTGATACCGTTCTCAAGTTCCCTTCCTCGCCAAGATAAGTGAATGCCTTGTTGTAACAATCTAAGACAACATGATTCTTGTCCAATCAATACATACCAATTATGTAGTCATATGAACCCAGAGGTATGATATACAAATCTGCCTTTTTGTTGAGTCCATTCTTATCTTAGCTCATGTGGTTAGCTTAACTAACTAAGATTTTCCATGTTTGCTTCTTTGCAAATGAAATCTCTAAACAAGATTAGGATCTATGTAAATATGGCTAGCTCCATAATCAATTAAAATGGTTATGGGATGATTATAAATCTTACCTTCTACTTTAATCATATGAGACTGGTATTATGCTTGCTTGTTGTCTAAGGCTGCATAAATCCTTGACACGTTGCTATCCATCTCTTCAATTGTATTAACCTCTTGGATGTTGTGAAAAATCCTCACCCTTTGTCCTTTGTGAGGGTAATATATACACATGTGATCTCCCTCACATCCCCAACATCTTATGGGTTGTTGTCTTGGCTTCTTCCCCAAAGATTCTGTCATCCTAGACTCATTTTGTGTTCGCTGCCCTTGAGAACTATTTCTGAAAAATAATGGCTTATACCCTTTCTTTCTTTTCTCCATCTTTCCTTTCTTTTTGTTATCCCAATATTTTTGGAAATTTATCCTTCCTTTATTCTGCTCATAAAGATACTTTCCTTTCCTTATGGCTTCTTTCAATGTCTTGGGCTCATCAAAATGTATCTTAACATTATAGAAAGAAGGTAGCCCACTAAAAAATCTTTGGATTTTAACTTTCTCGATATTTATGAAGCCAAAATACCTCAGTAATTCAAGTAACCTCCTCTCATATTCAATTATGTGCTATAAGTACAAAGTTATGGCTACTTAAAATTAGCAATTTCGCCCCTTTCTACATTGTCTCACTGGTATAGTAATTCTCAAGGGATAACTTCAGACACATGTACAAGAAAAAATTTCAGGAACTGTAAAACTTTTGTATCGAGTGCAGATCGTATCTCTGATGTAGAACACCCAACATCCTTTAAATTTTCAATTTGTTTCTCTAGTCGCAGTCTGCAACAATATGGAAATTCCAGCTTTGCACTTTTTCTCTTTTCCCTAGACACCGAATTTTTAGCCAAACTGGCTATCTCCCAAACTAAGCAGTTCTGGGAAAACTTCAGTATGAAAAATTTGTATGTCTTACTGTGTAGGTGAAATATCCAGTAACTAAAATTTTCTAGATTTACGATCTAGGGTCACTTTTCTTACTCTAAAGATCCCATAAATCCAATAAATGTGGCCCAAAATAGTAGATTTTGGCCTATTTGGGCATATCCACTCCACACACTTTGGAATTCAGCTATAATCTTTGCTAGGTATCTTCATGCCTGGTCCCATTCCACGTTTGTTCAATTTTCACCTGCAACAAGGCCTCTGTCATTGTATGTAACCCCATTCTTCAAAAAGTATTAATCTTCATTTTCTGGCAATTTGGAGAAGAAATGGCCAATGTCCCTCACTGAAATTTTTGTAACCCTTCTCACAACAATATCAACCCCAAAATTCCATTTGACTTGGAGTGAATTTTCTCTTATTATGACCAAAATAAGATTTTGCCTCTAGACTTTTTTTGTGTTTATACACCTTGATCTATATTGACCTGGCATCATTTCTGATGTGCCATGGCACATGTCAGCTGATGTGGAAGTTGTGTCCTATGTGTCATGTCCCATGTCTTCCATGTCATCTACCTTGACCACCTTGGCCTTGCCCCGTCATCCTCTGGATATTCCTTCTCTCTCTCTCTCTCTCTCTTCCCTTTCTCTCTCTACTTTACCAACTTCGTGGGCCATCTGACCCTTTTTGTCTTTTTTTTCCACCTGACATGTTCCTGGTCATGGATGAGAGAGAGGCTATTGCTTTTTCCCTATATCCTCCACAAGGGATGTCGTCCTTTGTTGATCCGAGGATCTATAACCCGACCACTGGCTTTCATCAAGATCAATGGTCCACAAATAATTCAGAACCATAAGTGCTCAATTCATAACCATGCAACTTACCTCCGATGAATCTAACGACTAATATCCACCCGATCCAATGGGGGATATTAATTTTTGGCTTAAATTTGATTGGGGGATATAGGTGCCCCTTAACCCTAAAAGATCCAGCGATGGAGATTCATTTGATTTGATGACCCATATTCAATTTAAGCTTAAAGGTGCGTGATCCTTATCAAAGCAACTTACCTCTAAAATATCCAGCGATTGAGGATAACTTGATCTGATTATATAGATATAATTTGGGGTTAAAGGTGCTCATAGGTTAATCATGCTACTAAACTCCAAAAGATCCAACAATGTAGATTCTTCTGATCAGACGACCTTGATTCAATTCAGGCTTAAAGGTGCTTGTAGTTTAAAGAGGCTTATTGACCACGAAAGATCAGATAGTGGAGATTCATTTGATTTAATGGCTTAGATTCAATTCAGGATTAAATGTGATTGTAGGTGAAAGAGGCTTCTCAACCTCGAAAGATCCAATGGTGGAGGTTGATTGTAATCAATGATCCACGTTCAATTTGGAGTTAAAGATGCTCGATCCATAATTGAGTCCATTCACTATGAAATGCACCTCGTGATGACACCTATCCACTCCATGTGTGAACTTGTCTTCCACTTGACATATCCATGTCATCCTTGACATCACTCATACGAAGAATTTAAAATCTTTCAAAATTTCAAAATTTCCCAATTTTGCCAATTTCGTCCATTTTCCAAAAAAAATCTATCTGCCATGAAATTTGCAGCTCAAGTCCACCATTAACCCTATAGCTTAACCAACTTCAAGCATGCAACTATCAATTCAACCTTTCTAATCAAATGTTTCTTTCAGTTTTCATCTAGAATTAGGAATTTTGCCCAATTTCGGCTTGACCTTCCATGGTCAACTCTACAAATCCATAATCCAACTCAACAACACCAATCTACAACTACAAATTTTAAAACTCCTGCCTCTATAACTTGTATTCCAGCAAATGCAACCACATATGGTCAATTGCAAACCCATAGTTTTTATGCATCCAAATATTTCCCCAATTTCTCTCCTTGAGAAATTTGTCAAACATTTAGTAGATAACCTGTAATTTCTTAATTTTTGGTTGGTTCCTAGCCCATATAGCCCAAGTGTTGTAACCATTGTTCTGATACCACATTGTAATGTCCCTAGACCTCCATCCTGGGCCACATCAATGAAAAACATCTCTGATACTACATTGTAACTCACCCAGTTTTACATCTAAGCCACGTAATTCCAAATTATGGATCTATCCATACTGAATGTTCTCAAACTTTATTATTCTTGATCATCGATTCTTTGATACCGTAGTTAAATATGCCCAACAGGGATCCGATGCCATTCTATAAAATATGTCCTGCATGTGATACAATTATGCAGGCTAAAACATGCAGTCACATGCATAATCATATAACATTCATAAATGCAATGTGCATCTTATTCATTAATACTACAACATAAATTAAACACATAATTACACATCATACACAACAATAAAATCATAATTAAACATGGTACTTATATTTTATAAAAGCACCAACCGGTTGCAGACCTTAGACGTTCCACCCAGCCATAAACATTATTGTTCTAGTACTGGGTAGTTTTGTAAAATAAACAATCGTAACAATTTCCCATTTCCACTCGGGAATGGGCAATGGTTGTAGCAATCCAGTTCTATCTATGCTCAACCTTTACCTTCTGATACTCCATGCACCTGGCAATGTAATCAAACACATCTTTTTTTATGCATGGCCAAAAATATTGGCCTCTTATAACTGCAATTGTTTTATGATATCTTGGGTTTCCAACATAAGACATGTTGTGCATTTCTCTTAGCACTATATTTTTTAGCTCCTGAGATTTTAGAAGATATATCGTGCCCCTATACATGAGGAATCCATCCTCTTTCAGCTCATAATCTTTAAATTACTACTGAAAATTACCTTGTTATAATCTTTCTTTTACTTACAAATAATGTTGATCTGAATTTGCAGCTTCCAAAATTCCGTTTTTTAAATCTGAAATATACATGTTTATGGTTGTAGCATGCATCTCATGCTACCTCCTACTAAATGCATTAACCACTTTGTTCTCTTTTCCTTTGATATGATTTATATCAAACTCATACTCACCGAGGAATTCTATCCATTTAATTTCTTTGTGTTAAGTGTTGGTTGTCCAAACAAATATTTCAGACCACTATGGTCTGTCTTTAGTTCAATTTTTTTACCCATGAGATAATGTCTCCACGTTTTCAATGCATGAATAATAGTTTTCAACTCTAAGTCATGCGTGACATTTCATGAATAATAGTTTCCAACTCTAAGTCATGCGTGACATAGTTCATTTCATGCTCTTTGAGATTCTTGGATTCATAACAAAAAAGATGTCCATTTTGGGTAAGGACTCCACCAAATTCTTCTTTCCATGCATCTGTGCACACTACAAAGTCTTCATTTGGATAAAAAATCTTTAGTATGAATTCACTTGTTAAAAAATCTTTCAAATGGTGAAAGCTTTCTTCACTTTCAGAAGTCCATTATAATTTTACACCTTTCTTTTGCACGAAGGTGATTGGATGTGTAATCTTTAAAAAACGTTTAATAAATCTCCTGTAATAACCTACAAGTCCCATGAATGATTTGACTTTTGTAGCATTCCTTGGTGCCAACCATTCTTTATTTTCCTTAATATTTTCGGGGTCCACTGCTATGCCCTCCTTTGAGATAACATGACCCTAATTGTGGATCTCCTTATGATAAAATGAGCACTTGCTAAGATTTGCATATAACTGATGCTCCCTTAACACATGTTGCACCATCCTCAAGTGGTGTTCATGCTCTTATTTAGACTTTAAATAGATAAGTATGTTATCCAAAAAGACAATGAAAAACTTATCCAAGTAGTTTATGAAAATATCATTCATTAAACACATGAATACAACTGGTGCATTTGATGACCCAAATGGCATCACTACAAACTCGTAATGGCCATACCTTGCTTTAAATGATGCCTTGTTTATAACTTCTTCTTTAATCCTCACCTGATGGTAGCCTAACCCTAGGTCAATCTTGGAGAATATGTTTGCATCTTTCAGCTAATCAAAAAGATCATCTATCATTGACAAAGGATACTTGTTCTTTATGGTCACCTTATCCAATTGCCTAAAATTAATGCACAGTCATTAGGTTCCATCTTACTTCTTCATAAAGAGCACTAGGGCACCCCAAGGTGAGACACTTGGGTGTATGTACCCCTTCTTAGAAAGCTCGGCATGCTGCATTTTCAATTCCTTTAGCTCTGGTGTGATCATCCTATAAGGAGTCTTGGACACCTCGACAACTCCAGGCATCAAGTCAATAGAGAAATCAATGTCTTTCTTGGGTGGAAAACCTAGTATTTAATTAAAAACATCTTCAAATTCTCTTAGGACTACGTAATCTTTAAGATTTGACACCTTATCTTTGGATGCCTCTTCCATATGAGTTGCATATATTTGACATCCTTTCCCCAAGCTTCTTTTTAGCTGTAAGGTTGAAATTTCTATGATTGATACTTCCCTATGAATACCCTGAACTGTTCTCAAGTTCCCTTTCTCATTAAGACAAGTGAATGCCTTGTTTTTACAATCTAAGATAGCATGATGCTTGTCCAACCAATCCATACCAATTAGGAAGTCATATGAACCCAAAGGTATGATATTTAAATCTGTCTTTTTGTTGAGTCCATTCATGTTCACAGGACAATCCTTAACTAGCTCATCGATTCCTCTCTTAACTCATATGGCTAGTTGGACAAACCAATATTTCCCATGTTTGCTTCTTTGCAAATGAAATATCTCAACAAGATTAGTATCTATGTAACTATGGCTAGCTCCAGAATAAATTAAAATGGCTATGGGATGATTATCAATCTTACCTTCTATTTCAATCATATGAGATTGGTATTATGATTGATTATTGTCCAAGTCTGCATAAATCCTTGGCATGCTCGTTCCCATGTATTTAATTGTATTAGCCTCTTGGGTATTGTGATAAGTCCTCATCCTTTCTCCTTTGTGAGGGAAATATCCATACATGTGATCTCCCTCACATCCCCAACATATTATGCGTTGTTGTCTTAGCCTCTTTCCCAAAGATTATGTCATACTAAACACATTTTATGTTGGTTGCTCTTAAGAACTATTTATGAAAAATGGTGGCTTATGCCCATTCTTTCTTTGCTCCATCTTGCCTTTCTTCTTGTCATCCAAAGCTTTTTGGAAAGTTGGCCTTCCTTTATTTTTCTCATAAAAGTACTTTGCTTTCCTTATGGATTTTTCCAATGTCTTAGGCTCATCAGAATGTATCTTTTCACTATAGAAAGAAGGCAACCCAGTCATAAATCTTTAGATTTTAACCTTCTCATCCTTTATGAAGCCAAAATACCTTAGTACTTCAAGGAACCTCCTCTCATACTCAATTATGTGCTCTAAGCATAAAGTTATGGCTACTTGAAATTGACAATTTATCCCTTTCTGCATTATCTCACCGATACAATAATTTTTAGGGGCTAACTTCAAATACCCGTAGAAGAAAATATGTTCATAATCGTAAAAAAAATTGTATCGAGCGCATATAGTATCTATGATGGAGAATACACAACATCCTTCAAATTTTCAATCTGATGCTCTAATCACATTCTGCTGCAATATTGAAATGCAAACTTTACTCTTTTCCTCGGACTTAGAATTTTTAGCCAAATTGGCTATCTCCCAAACTAAATAGTTATGGGAAAATTTCGATAAGGAAAACTTGTTTGTCTTATTGTGTAGGTAAAATGTTCAGTAAATAAAATTTTCTAGATTTTTTTTTATTTTGAGTCACTTTTCCTCCTCTGGATATCTCAGAAAACCCCAAAAAGTGGCCCGGAATAGTGGATTTTTGCCTGTTTGGGAATCTCCACTCCAAACCCTTTATGATTCAGCCATAAGCTCCACTAGGTATCTTCATGCATGGTCTTGTTCCATTCTATTCAATTTTCACTTGCAACAGGGCCTATGTCATTGTACCCAAACCCATTCATAAAAAACTACTAGTCTTCATTTTATGGCAATCTGTAGAAGAAATGGCCAATGTTCCCCACTGGAATTTTTGTATCCCTTCTCATTCTGGTCCTATCCCCAAAATAAGATTTTGGTTGTAGACTTTTTTTTTTAATACACCATGATCTTTGTTGACATGGCATGGCACATGTCTGTTGATTTGGTAGTTGGGTCCTATGTGTAATGCCCCACGTCTACCTTGTCATCTACCTTGGCCCTGTCCCATCATCCTCTAGATCTTCCTTCTCTCTCTCTACTTTATTGAATTCGTGGGCTATTTGACCCTTTGTGTCTTTTTCTGCCACCTAGCACATTCGTGGTCGTTGATGAAAGAGAAGCTCTTGCTCTATCCCCACCTCCTCCATATGTCATGTCATCCTTGGTTGATCTAGCGTTTTATGATTTGAGGGTTGGCCTTCATTAATATCAACGATCCATAAACAATTTGGAAACACAAGTGCTTGATTCATAACCATGCAACTTACCTCTAATGAATTTGATGTTTGAGATTCACCCAATCCAATGACCCATATTAAATTCGGACTTAAAGATGACAAGGGGTTAAAGGTGCTTCTTAACCTCGAAAGATCCAACATTGGAGATTCATCTAATCCGATGGCCTAAATTTAATTCGAGCTTAAAGGTGCGTGATCCTTATCGAATCAAATTACCTTTGTAAGAACAATGATCGAATATAATTTGATCTGACAGTCTAGATCTAATTCAGGATTAAAGCTGTTGAGAGGTTAAGGATGCTACTTAACTTTGAAATATCCAACGGTGTAGATTCATCTGATCTGAAAGATCAAATTCAATTATGGATTAAAGGTGCTCAGAGGTTAAAGAAGCTTCTTAACCCCGAAAGATCAAATGGTGGAGATTCATCTGATATGATGACTCGGATTTAATTTGGGTTTAAAGGTGATCAGAGGTAAAAGAGGCTTCTTAACCCCAAAAGATCCATTGGTAGAGGTTGATTGCGATCAACCATCCATGGTCATTTCAAAGTTAAAGATGCTTGATCCATAATTGGGTATGTTCACTCCAAAATGCACCTTGTGACGACACCTTTCCACTCCATGTGTCGACTCATTTTCCACCTGACATCTCCATGTCATCCCTGACATCACTCATATGAAAAAAGTTTCAAAATTTTCAAAATTTTGAAGTTTTGCCAATTTTTCCCATTTCGTCCATTTTCTAGAAATTTTCTATTTGCCATGAAAGTCACGGCTCGGGTATGCCATTAACCCTTTATATTGACCAACTTCAATCCTGGAACTATCAATTCAACCTTTCAGAGTGAATTTCCTTTCGATTTTCGCCTAGAGTTGGGAATTTTTCCCAATTTCACCATGACCTTTCATGGTAGACTCTGCAAATCCATAATCTGATCCAACAACACCAATCTAAAACTACAAAATTTAAAATTTGTGCCTCTACAACTTGTCTTCCACCCAATGCAACCTTATATGGGAAAATTACAAACCCATAATTTTTCTACATCCAAAATTTTCCCCAATTTCTCTCCTTGAGAAATTTTGTCAAACATTTAGGAGATAACTTGCAATTTCTTAGTTTTTGGCCTTGTTCATGGCCCATACAGCTTGAGTGTTGTAACCTTTGCTTTTGTACCACATTGTGATGTCCCCAGACCTCTAGTTTGGGCCACATCACTGTAAAAAATCTCTTATACCACATTGTAACGCACCCAAATTCACATATGAGCCACATTAGTCCAAATTATGGATCTGTCTGTTATCACTCCAGGAAACTCTCCTAGGCCATATCTCAGAGATGCTTGGTAACTTAACTTTTTGTAATTATTTTCTCAATAATGGGTGTGGGTTTGGATCAAGATGAATATCTAAACCACTGGAATGTATCTTCAAGACAATATAGCTATATTCATGCAGTACAAGACCTTCAAGAGTTATTATCAGATAGGTTTGTAGATCAAATGGATAAGAAAACCAATCAATTAACCAAAACATACATAACAATATATATATAATGGGTCAACAAACTAGCAAAGGATGCTTATGATTCTTGCTTAACAATCAAAGGCAAGATGACAATGACCATGGGACCTTTAAACATAGACAAAGAAATGATTTCAACTCATAGGTATAGAAAAAGATAAAGAGAGTCTGATAATAACAATGAAAGAAGCTTGCAGGCTTAATATATTAAAGGAAGTGTCTTTATCACAATAACAATGGATTATTGAACTCAAAATCGAACGCYTGGTTCATCAAAAGTCTTTGGCTTTATAGCCTTTAAAACAAATCTCYAGATCCTAGAATGATGGATCGAATTTACTAAAMATAGAAAATTAACAACTGATACCCAAAAATAGGCAGAAATCCTGTAAACTGGATCAGTTTTTATCTCAAGTGAACTTTATGTCTTTCCAACTCTTCGACAGGTGTAGTAGACCTTCCAAGGCTGATTGAAAGTCGAAAACACCACCTGTTGACAACAAGGCAGTTTTATGCCTGGAAAATAGGTCACGAACCTCATCTTTCCACCTTATTGGGTATCTCCAAAATCAAAACAGACTCTTGATCATGATGGCCTTAATTATTATCCAACGTTTAGAATCATTCCTAACGCATTTGGACAAGAAAAACTTGAATCTGTGCAAAAACACTACCTTTCTGCCCTGTTAGCACTTTCGGTAGCTAAAATAGACAAAATTTGGGCCGGTTAGCTACCGAAAGCTCTGCTTTTGGTAGCTAATGAATAGTCGAAATGTTCGCCTAAGCTACTGAAAGTTCCTTCTTGGTAAGAGTATCAAAATCACAAAAATGTCTTTGTCCTAGCCTTTAAACATCTTGAGGTTGTTGTTTTGAAGCTTCTGCATCTTGCTCAATCTCTTGAATGGTTGTCTCTGGATCGTTCAGATGGTTGGCTACATTTTCTAGGGTTTGAAGATTGACAGATGTTTGAGGCTGGGATATTGCAGGGATGGCTCACAATTTCAATAACTTGACCTTTTTCTTCAAGTGCCTAACTAGCCACCATAAACTGTTGTAATCCTTTACCATCTTCTTCTGCTTCTTCTTTTCCTTTATACTTTCATGTGCTAGCTTTTCTAGGGCCACACTGGTTTCAGCAAAATTCTTTGACAGAGTTTCATACTTGGCTTTAATCACCCTCTCTAGCAGTTCTTGCTGTTCTATTTTCCTTTTAAGCTTCTTAATCTCCTTGGCTTTGCTCTGTTTCTTTTTCCTGCTGGATGATTCACCCTTCTCAAGACTAGTGAAGCACTTGGTTTTTGGTGCTTGTTCCATGGAGAATTCTACACTTTCAGCAAGGGATTTCTCCTTGTCTTGATTCTTCATTTGAGTCTGAATATGGAAGATTTAACAAGTTTGTTTCCTTGGGTACAATATGCTCTATGTCCCCAACAAATTCCATACTCTTTCTTGCTTCTTTGTGCTTGGGAGATGGAGTATCTTGTTCAGATGTTACTGGAGAGATATCTCTCCTCTTTCTTTTTCCACCCCTGGGTGTAGAAGACTTCTCCTTGTCTTCTAGTTTTGAGTCTGTCTGAACTTCATTCCAAAACAAGAAGTGGCCCCAATCCCTGTTCCTCCTCTGCAGCAGCTCACAAACCAATAACTTAATCAAGACATGATGAGATAATCTGCCTTCAATCCTGCTGGGCTTTGCTTTAACTTGATGAGCCATCTTAGATAGGCTTTTGTCAAGGTAATAAGGCAGGTTAAGTGGGCTCCTACCAGTGAAATGGTTCATGAGCTTGAAGTGATAAATCATTACCCTATGATATCTACCTTCACAAGTTATATAGACAAGGATAGCCTTTAACAAGTGTTGCCATTTTTTCTCAAGAAAGGATATAGGAATATCTTTCTTCCAAATCAAACACTTGTGTTCTGGTTTCAAGTAGGATCTGAACTCAATATCTTTTGTAATAATGGTTTTGAACCAATTTTCTCCAGTCCTGCGAAACTTTGTCACTTCAGCTATAAGGGCTTCATCCACTTGGAATTCATCTCGCCCAATGATTTCCTTTCTCCCATCAAAAGTTAGAGTGAAAGCCTCTACCACCTGGTGGTGAAAACCCTACATTTTTTTACAAAACTAGTAACATTCTACATCCTTGAAGAATTGACACACCTCTGGGTGTGAATCCAAATAATCGATGTCATCCAGCTCTCTTCTCAACACTGGTCCTCCTGTCTTCATTTGTTGGT
The DNA here is from genome assembly GCA_009831015.1 of Picea engelmannii. Lineage (NCBI taxonomy): Eukaryota > Viridiplantae > Streptophyta > Pinopsida > Pinales > Pinaceae > Picea > Picea engelmannii. The sequence goes on along the minus strand of ML780608.1, from coordinate 63,705 downwards.
CAACTCCTGTGTACCTGTAATTTTGAAAAAACGGGCTTGGAGGGGAAACCACACAACGTAGAAGGGGGTTTCTTAGTTCAGTTATAACAGAGGCGAGAAAGGTGGAAAATGAAGTTAGTGAGAGCGTTGATTACAAGGCATATGAGAGGCAAGTGTTTGATTTGAAAAAGTCAGTTCATTAACAATTCGAATGGCAGAATAGGAAGTACATCTCCACATTATTCAATGAAACAAATGATTTTAAAATTTAAGTTCCAAGTCATCAAATGACTCATTTCCTGTCTTTTCTACGATCTATATTGCAATCATGAAAGTTCCTTCTGATGATTTAGGCGCCCCAAAGGACAGGCTAACTTTTTTGAGCTCCGATGCTTTCAGTAGCTAACATAGCTCCAACTTTTGGGTTTTAGCTATTGAAAGCTAAGTATTTCAGTAGCTAACATAGCTTTTCGAAGACACACTTAGCTATCAAAACTTGTGTTTTGATTTTTTGAAATAAAACCCCGAACCAAAGCTTTTGAAACTTTATTACAAACTCAAGCTCTTAAAAAAAACAAAACTTAAAAAATTTAGAAAGGCAATTTTTCAAAGACATCCTATCACCTAAAATGAACTAACTCGATTGGTTTATTTGAGGAGATAACACTGGCTCCTATTAGGGGTGAAAGCCTCCCTGTGAGGTTTCAAGAACCACAGAACTAATGTGTGTAAAAAGAAAATTCAAACCTATCTACTAGTGTTTCCATTAGGCATGGAGTTATTTTGCAAAAACAAACACTGAAAATAAAACTTACAATGACAAGGCTTTGAAGCCTTAGATGAAATAGAGTTTAAGAAAACGTCCATTGACTGGGCCACCAAACGTTTCTTCACCTTCCAGACTTTGCAAAATGAAGGTGTTGTTGTGTTGTACTTGAGTTATCACGAAAATTTGTTATCTCTCCAGGAAACTCTCCTAGGTTGTATCTCAGAGATACCTGGTAACTTAACTAATGTTTCACTCAATGGATCAAGTCAGATGACTAAATTAGACCTCACTCACTCAAGACATGCATAAAATCAATCAAATAGACAATGCTTCTAACTATCATTGTTCAAAGGGTTTGTAATATAGGTGAATAAATGGAGAATTCTCATTATGCTGGCAGATTCATATATAAAGCACTCACATATGAATGACTAATCATAACAAGGAAATGATACTTGCAATTCAACTTATCAACACAGGGATAGGATGACAACTATCTAGTATTAGATAAATAGAATAAACATGAATTAAACATCTAAGCACAAGTATAGAACATAAAGGAAAATGTAGATCTGAACATGTAATTGCAAAAGAGCTTGTATTAATTTGACAAGAACATGAGAAGCTTGAGTACAAGTGTGTCTAAGAGTCCCGAAAGTTGAACCCTTAGTCTATAAAATTGATAGGATTTATATCCTTTACAATCAATTTCAGATCCTCAAAAGATGGATCTGATAACCTCTTCTCCTATCTCAAATTCAAATTTGTGAGGTGGCTGGAAAAGACAGAAATTTCTGGAAATATGCGGCTCAAAGATTGACCCATATCTCTCCAACAAAAGACGTTGTGTACAAAATGGAAGATTCTTTTGTAGATTGGTTTGTTTTGAGAAAAAACCTCTCTCATTTCTTTGAGATTCATTTTCATTTTCACGGGATCTGCATTTCAAAAACATGTGTCAAACAGGGAAATTCTGAGATCCGAAAATTAGGGCTTAGAGATGAATTTGATTCTCCCAATATATGAAACCTGTTGGAAAAATGAGAGAGGTTATTGTTCTTTGACATGTTAGCAACAAACACCTCCACCTGTTTCTCAAAATGATTCTCCAGTCACTCAGAATCATCATTTGAAAATGATGAATCATTGTAGTAAAAACATACTTCTCTGCACTTTCGGTGGCTAAAATGGCCCCGAATTTTGGGTTTAAGTTGCCAAAAGCTAGGGCTTTCGGTGACTTAGAAGCTCTTTTTGGAAGGCGTGTTAGAAAAATAGGACCACGGAGAAATAAAATAAAACAAATGTGGAAACATAACACAGAAGATACACAATACAAGAGAGACACAGATTTACGTGGTTCACCCAGTGTGGGCTACGTCCACCAGAGAAATTGCCAGGTCCTTTCTTTATTATTATCCAGCAAAATGAAGGGATACAACCTACAGCAAAATCCACTGTAACTTCCTCTTATTTCTCTCATAGTATCCTCTCTCATAATAAAATACTCACCAACATACATAGCCGCGATACATTTCCCTCATAAAAGAGGGTTGCCTTCTAGGGAAAAAAACCCTAACATAATCTCTATCGTTAGATCTGTGACCTTATAATGAACGGTCCAGATTTACAATGAAATTACAATATACTTTTACAAGGGAATTTTTGCTTCGGGGGCTTCACCCCCGAACCCCTACTGGGGGCCCGCTTGCCCCCAAACCCCCCAGCCGGGGGGATAGCCCCCTCGGATCCCGCAGAGGGGGTACCCTCCCTCTGCACTCCCCCGCGTGGAAGATTGTACATACTTATGGGGTGTAAATACTTCATGGTGTATAAACATGGCTGAAAGTAAAAGACCTCTAAATCAATAAGATAATCAGGCTCCACAACCAACAAGGCGCTTAGCCACCGAAACCTGAGTTTTGGCTTTTTTGAAATAAAAATCAAATCCAATGTTTTTCAAACTTTATTACAAACCCAAGGCTCTAAAAAATGAACCTTAAAAATTTTAGAAATATATTTTTCAATGACTTCCTATCACCTAAAATAAACAAATTTGACTGTGTTATTTGAGGAGATAACATATGACTCCTTTTGGGGATGAAAGTCTTCATGTGAGGTTTCAAGAACCTTAGATCCAATGCCTTTCTTGTTGGGCTATGGAGTCATTTGGCCTATGCCACTAATCTTTTGTGAACCTGTAACTTCCCTGTAGCCTTTACCATTGAGCTATGGAGTCGTTTGGCCTTTAGAATTGATCCCCTGCCACCCTATAGCCTGCATGTAGCCCGCCTGTAGCTTGCTCTGCTTATTCAACAACAAATAATTAAAAGAGTCTACTTGCTCAGATGAAGAGCTTATTCTCTTATCTACTCCTGCTTTAAACATTGTATTGATGCTTAATCAAGTAAACTCATGCTTTCAATGAAGCCATATCAGAAACTAATTTACTGAACCTGTTCTTGATCTTTACTCGAAAAATAATGGAATGCATAGCCAACAAAAAAGTGGTTTGAACAGATGATAAAGCCGACTTTCATCTGACAAAAATACTTTAACATATATGTTGCTCATAGATTCCAAATAGTTTGCAATGGGGTCATTAAAACCATAAAGGAATACCTCTCTATGTTGTTGTTCCAACTGAAAGAAACATTGCTTCTCTTTTCCTTCACATATCTCAATGTTGAATACAGACTGCTTGATGTCTGTCTGAGAAGACTGCATGATGAACTGCTGATCTAGTCCTTTCAGCTCATCATCTTCCTCTCTGTATCTGCTACAATCTTCCTGTGTCTGGAAATCAGAAGACTGAGGGCTGCCCTTAATATCTGTTGCAGATTCAAATCTGAAATTTTGATCTTTACTGCAATTTTGATTAATTTTGATCTTTACTGCAATTTAGTTCTCTCTGCTAAAAAGTAGAACTAGATAACATTTGAGTAAACAATAAGTCTTCACAAATCTTAACATCTTCTTCCTCATCACTGTATTGGTAGAATATAGGAGCATCAAGATAAGATCTTAATGATAGAGATGAAGCTTATTGTATAGAAGTATCAGCAATAGGATCATGCAATAGATTTGGAAAACTCTCACCTTGTTCCTCATCATAATTTGAAACAACATATTCATAAGATAAGGAGGATCCTCCTGATGTTCTAGTTGAAGATTAGATCGTCCCTAAAAATTTTGCTCCTCGTTGTTACTACCACTTTCCTTAGTCTGCAAATCATGAAATTTGGGGGATAGCCTCACTGATTTCAATGGTCATTTGACCAACATAAAGATGATCATTTCCATGTGTAGTTAAAGAAACCAATTCTTCAAATTCACAACAATCAGATTTAATGATAGTAAGCAAACATTCATCTCCTTTATAATCCATTTCTAGTTTATGTTGATGAGAAATCACATCCTCATGAAGATCATTAGAGAAATGATGTAAATTGTGAGGAATAAGTTCTTCTTTACCATATGACTGTAACTCGGATCTATAACTTTCTTCTGCTAATGTGTCAATCTGCTCATCATCTTTAAAGTTTTCAAAAGAAATAGTCTGATCTTCATGATATCCATCTAACATAGATGCATTTAATACAATGCCAAAAGTATCACCATGGTTGTCATAATGTGGATCAACAATCCCTTGATCATGATGAGAGATATCTTTTGTTGCAGCAAAGTCTTCATGAATATTTGGATCTTTGTTCAATAGATTGAAATCATGACAACATTCAAGATATAAAATGTCAGCTGAAAATATGCCTTTGCAAAAAAAATGAAAGGCAGCATGAAAATCTGCCAAAGAGTTGACACTGGCAATTGGAAGAGACTGGCACCAGTCAAGAGCAATCCCCTCTAGTGAATACCTGAAAAGCTTAATTTGAACATCCTCATGTACAATTTCAAGACGGTGAATAAAGTCATGAAAATCCAACAAGTGTTCAGTTGGTACTTCCCACTCTTCTCCTCGAAATTTGGGAATACTACGTTCCCATTCACCTCTACTAGGCACTGGATTAGGGAAACCAACAATCTTTGAAAAATCACAGAAATCATACCTCTTAGCTAAGATCTTGTTCATTTCATACCAGTGGAGTTGCCAACAAATTTCAGAACAATGGAGTCACCACTGGTTGCAGACCTCAGACGTTCCACCCAACCATAAACATTGTTGTTCTAGTACTCTTAGCAACAGGTCACCCGCAAGTTAGGGCTATGACTCCACCAGGGCAAAGGCTCTCTAAGTAGGCCAACTAAGGTCTCACAACTCACACAATCAAAGGTTGGGCCAAGGTACCAAACTACAACAATAGTTCCAACTTATAAATTTCCATTCCCCACTGCCCGCACAACCCAAGGAAATGTACACCTTCCTCTGCACCATAGTCCCTCAGACTGTCCCACTTCCCTTCTAGGGTTTCAATAGAGGTCGACCAAGAAGTCTTAGAGATTTGTGGCTCCAGGAATTGCAACTATTGTAATGGAATCTCTAGGCACCCACCATGCCTCACACCTAGGGAAACATATCCCAAAAAATTCTCCCTCCAAGGCTCCAACTTTCCTCAAGGCAACTCAAGGAGAATTGTTCCTAGTAGTCTCACAGGATTTGCCTAGAACCCACATAGTATTTCAGTCACAGGGTCACATTGGCTCCTTAGCTCACACCCACGTGAAATGCTCAAACCTCATGGAATGAAATTTCTCACTAAGTCCAAATTTTATGTATGCATGTTTTAAAGTTGACAAGTGGCACATAAGGAACCCCTTTCCCCTCACTTGGGAATTCATTCATCTTTTTGGAACTCAGGATATATTCATGAAATACAACTTGGGCTTAGGACCCAGGAATACATTATTGTATTCCTTGGATTATGTCCCCTTGACTTAGCCCCTTCTCATAAGCCCTTGGCCCACTTTCCTTCTCATGAAGTCTTATCCCCCCATACTCTTTTGTCTGACTTGGTTTACAACAATGATGTATTTTATTAATATCATGAGTGTGATTACAATGTATAATGCTAAACTCACCGGTATTTTAGCATACAACCTCTCCAACCCAATATCACCTAGGGACTCTGTTCCAAAACATACATACATACATAGGCACTCTAGCCTAAAACTCAAACTGGCTCACCAACCCATGAAGATATATGTACATATACACATTTACAACTTGGGGGTATTACAGGAGGAGTTTGTGTAGACCCATTGTAGTGATCATGCAAGGGTCAGAGATGGTGCTATCCATATCATAGATCTAGAGAGACTTGAGGCATGGGCCACTGTTGCAGTGGTGGTCCGCATTGTGGGGACCCATCGGCCCCATGGGATATTAGGTGGAATGAAGCTACTTGTGGAGAGTGTCTTGGATAAGACTGACTATGGGTGGGCCTAGATGTTGTTGATGACACTGAAGTAGCAACTTACCTCCTATCATAGAGCATCATGGGGTAATTGTGATTTTGGTATAGTTCCATGTGCCTTCTTATTTGAGAGGATTCTGACACTCCACTCATGTCCATATCCATGATGGGGGTCCTCGGAAGCTGAGGATGTGCCAATCAGGCCAATTATTGAGAGAAGGTGGAGGTGGTGGTCTAGGGAATGTGTTCCATGAATTATTTTTTGCACATTCAGATCAACTCCCAATTCATGTTGAGGACTATCCCTACTAGGGGATGAACTATCGGGGTGATCACGGTAACCCCTCCCACCAGGGAAAACATGGGGACCCAATGGTATGTATAATGTGATTTGATTTCAAATACATGGAGTAGAATATCTCAATATGTGTTATTGATCATATATTGTATGCATGTACATATATAGCACCAGTGAGGCCGACGGGACAGGTCGCCTGTCGTACATGAGTAGAGTTTGTCGAGCTTCGACTATCAAGGTCTAGGCAGAGAGTGGATAATGACCAACTCCTGGAGGATATGAGACAAAGGTTGGAATGACTGCTAACTAGGGTATCTAAGCGAGGGTGGCACGAGTTAGATGATGCTTATGTAGCATATTGCACAGGGGCACCACCTAATTAGTACTCGATCCTACAAAGAGAAACTATTGTAGGCTAGGTTATCTGTGATATCTCCAGGGGGGACATGGTTCCCTTAGCTAGTGATAATGCATTAAAGGGGAATGAGGGAGACAAGTAGGTTGGTAGGCCCTATGCCCCTAATTTGTTTTATCTATGTAGCATTCTTATATGGGCACGCCACAGATATTTAGAATAATGGACTCTATGCAAAACTATGATGATGTTTTGAATTTTTATATACATAGTTATATACATATGCATTATGGGTGTAATTTTTTATATGCAACTGTGTAATGGAAATGTGGAGTGCTAATTTTTATTTACAAATGATTATTTATGCTAGAATAGATGTGAATGAAAAATGTCATCTTTTCATGTATGCATGTGTTAAATGCCAATCTAGAATGTTATTTGCAATGGTACCTATGAAATTATTTTGTCTTATGGGATCATGGCTAAATGAAATTGATTCAAATGAGCACAACAAAATTTTAACTTGTAAATAATTTCTAAAGAAGCAAGGATTACACACGTGATAAATGTTGTTCAACTGCATGACGAGAAGCCAAGAATATAGACAAACATGAAGGCAAAATATGTGACAATCAAGGGAATCGACTAACAAACCAATCATGACATAGTATTCAACCTCGTTATTGGCGGTAAGTCCAATGCAAACACCATTGAGGCGGACAAGGGAATGCAAGGTGGTAAAGAGGGCCTAATCTATCAAGGCTATATTCCCCAAAAAATGACTCACACCATTGGCATAAATGATATGGAAAAAATATGAAGGGTCTATTTTAAAGGCGCAAGAAGACAATGAATGAGATGCAAACTTTACAAAAGGGATGGAAAAAAATATCTAACATATATAGAAGATACAAGGGCACTCTAGAGAAATAATCAAGGGTAAAATATCTTAAGGTAGAGTGCATTTCAAGGGTTAGAGCCCTTTAAGCCTGGCAAGAACATATGCCCCCTTTCCTTAATATTGTTTGACAATGTAAGGGCTCTTCCACAATGGTTCAAACTTTCCTCAATCCAGTATATCATGGACTTGGTCATATATTAGGACTA
>ML780608.1:32900-44990 GCA_009831015.1 Picea engelmannii | reverse complement strand
TCTTATTGAAGGCTTCTATTGTTCCATTTGCTTGAGGATGGTATGGTGTACTCTTCTAATGATAGACTTCAAACTCCTCAGTCATAGCCTTGATAGTAATATTGATAAAGTGAGTACTTTGGTCACTTATCAAAATCCTTGGACAACCAAATCTAGTGATCACTTGCTCAAACAAGAAGTCTGTTGTTGTCTCTGCGCTATAGTCTTTGATTGGTGTTGTTTTTCCCATCTCGTTAAGTATTATGTCGCAGTAATGATATACATTGCTCTTGACCTTTTTTATGGTGGGTGGATTGGCCCCACAAAGTCTATTGCCCATTTTTCAAATATTTGCAAAGTTACTTGTGGTCTTAGGGGCATCTCATCCCTTCTATTAGGTTTACCAATCCTCTGACAGATATCACATCTCTGGAAATAGTCCTTAACATCTCTGTGAATTGTTGGCCACCATATTCCTGTGTGCAATACCTTCTGCGTGATATCTTTTCCTGCATAATGTCCTCCCGCTATTCCCTCATGAGCTTCTGCCAAAATTCGAGGCCTTTCATGTTCTAGTACGCATCTTCTCAAAATGATGTATGCACCCATCTTGTATAAATGTTCTGTGATCAGTTGATAGTCTGTGGGTCTGACTACCAGATTTTTCTTCTGCGCAGTGTTAAAATCTTGTGGTGTAATTTATGTACTCAAGTATTTAATAATATCAACAAAGTATTCATCGACTATTTGGATGGAAAAAAATTGCGCATCAAGGAAGTTGTCTTCCAAGTTGGTAGGTTCTTCTCCATTCATTACCCTTGACAGGTGATCAGGTCCTGCATTTAGCTTCCCTGGTTTGACTATCACTTCAAAGTCAAATTCTTGAAATAACAGTAGCCATCTACAGATCCTCACCCTCCAACACTGGCTTATTGACTAGATATTTGAGGGCTGAATGATTTGTGAACATCTTAAAGTGTTTGCCCAGTAAGTAATGTCTGAACTTCTAAAGTACATAGACCATAGCTAGGCCTTCTCTCTCTATAGTATTGTAGTTATGTTATGATTCTGACAATTTTCTGCTTGCAAATGCTATAGGATGATCCAAATCCCCTCCTCCAAGCTGCGCCAGAATTGCTCCAAGTGTTATAGTTGATGCATCTACATGCACATGGAATGTCTTTTTCCAATCTGGGAATACTACTATAGGCGTTTTTACCATCTTTTCTCTTAGGGTGTCCAAACCTTGTTGACAATCCTCCTTCCACTAGAATTCAATATTCTTTTTTAACAGTTTCTCCATTGGCACAGTGATCTGCGCATACCCTTTTATAAATTTTCTATAGTAGCCCGTATGTCCCAATGTTGCTCTCAACTAGCGCAGTGGTTTTCGTGGTGGTAAATTAACAATGACTACAATCTTAGAAAAATCCACTAGCAAGCCTTGTTTGCACACCATGTGTCCCAACAATATTCCAAAAGATGTTCCAAAGATGCACTTCTTGATATTCAATGATATCAGCCTTAACACTTCCACATGATATTTTAGTAGGTTGTATACAGTCCAATCGTCCATATATACTTCTAAAAACTGATGTATGAAACCCTTAAAAACAACAATTACTACCCTTAAAAATATCATTGGTGCATTCTTCAGCCCAAAAGGCATGACTACATACTGGTAGGATCCCCATTCTATGGCAACAATAGTCTTGTACCTATCTTTTGGAGCTATCTTGATATGATGATAACCTGAAAATCCATCTGTAAATGAGTATGCCTCATGGCCTCCCACATTCTCTAATACCTCATCTGTGACAGGGGTGGGAAAAGGGTCATGTAGGAATGCATCATTCAGTTTCCTCATGTCTGCACAAATCCTTATCCCCCCTTGTTTCTTTTCTTTCACTACCATAGGGCTTATCCATTCAGATTCTTCTACTGGTTCGATAATTTCAGTTTCTAACATTCTATCAATTTTTGCTTTCACTTTCTGCTTATATATTGGATTTGGTCTATAAGGTCTCTGTTTGACAGATCTAGCCTCAGGTTTGAGAGGTATCTTCATCTCTCCTAGCTCTCCTGCTATGCCTTTCATCTCTGTAAACATTGTTGGGAATAGGTCACTGTACTCGCGCAATAACTCTGTTATTCTTTCCATTGTTTGTTCATCCCAATAGTCTCCAATACTTTCCATTTTAGGTTTATTTGTTGTCCCAATATTAACTTTCGTCACTTTGATAGGTGCAACGAATACTTATGATTCCAAAGATGGACCTTCCACCTCTCTTTCACCTTCAAATTCTATAATATGAATGTTGCACGGGTCATCTTCCTCTTGTGCTTCTTCTTCCACATGATAGCATGACAATAGTTCTTTGATTGTTTGTCTGTTTTGTTGTTGATACTCTGTCATGAGTTCCACCTCTGGTTCATCAATAAATATCACCCCTCTGATTTGTTTGAGTGATGAATCAATGTTGTAGTTCTCATGTTCAAATGAGAAGGTTACTATAAATTCTTTTGTAATGTTATCCATTTTGTAGTGCTTCTGTGCAGTTCCTGGTATACATACCAATTTCCTGGAACTCCTTCTAATGTATGGATGAAATGATGAGGCCATTCCTCTGGTGGTGTCGTCCTACATAGTGTTTTGCATCTCTCCAAATGTTCTACTGGTGTCCCCTATCCATCGTATCTCTGCATCTTAGTGCTCCCTTGCTCTGCGTCGAATCTTATGCGCAACAGTCGCTTACATTGGTACCAATCCTTAACTGTTTCTTTGTGCGCACCCCACTATCTTGCAGGTGCTTTCTTGAATGCCATGTTCAGGGACAAGAGCCTCTAGTTCTCTAACACTTCATCTTCGTATCTTGTTAGTAATTCTTCTAAGTCATTCACCCCATGAAAACTGGGAGGTTCTCTTGTCTCTGTACCCACCCATCTTACTACGCAGTCTATTCTTGCGCACCTTCATGTGGAGACTTCATGTAATCTTTGTTGCCAATTCTCCAAGCCTGTATTTGAGTCAGAAACACATGATGTGATGCTCCTCCAATTGATTACTCCATCTACAGTTGGGTTAACATAATATTCTTCACCCGCGGTGGTTCTGTATAATTGGTTGATTTCCTCTAGATCTAAGCAAGTGGGTTCTACAAACCTTTCTCCTTATGATCGCTCTAATGGCGTAATGACTCTGTATCCTCCCAATTTGAATGTCATCTTCCTTGTCTTCAAGTTGATTATGGCCTGGTTATCAAATGCCCAATCTAGGACAAGCAATGTTGGATAAGGTGTTGTGCCATCCACTATTTCTATTACTTCAAAGTCTGCCTTAGTGTGCACTCCATGCAGATCTACTCTCACACCCTTAAGCCTTCCAATTGGTAGAACTCTGTGTTGGTATATGGTTAAACCGAGGTGCAGCTTTGCCTGTCATCATTTCTGCCTACACCCTATAGGGGTCTGACGTTCTTTCCTGCATCAAGTCCATTCCCCTAGAATCTTTGTCATCACGACCCACTGATTTGCAAAAGTTGCAATATGAACTCTTAGGTACCGTCTGATACTTCTATATCATTGGACAATGATATGGATCATGTCCATGTGTTTTACACATCTTGCACCATGGTCATCCTGTTGGCAAAGGGTTTGGTAGTCATGTTGCCATGTACTGTGCGAAAGTTGGGCACTCATTCTTGTGATGTCCTTTTGTCCTGCATGTGGTACACCAAACAACTTCTCTTTTCTCATTTCTCTTATTCTAGTTTAGTTGAAATGTGAGGTTCTTCAGATCCTCCTTCAACTCCTCTATTGTTGTATTTGTCTCATGATACTGGTTCTCTTCTAGTTGTAGGGTTGCTTGTAGAGCCTCTGCCTGAGTTTGAAACTTTTGTTGCCTCAAAGGGTATTTCAGATGTGGTAATAGCGAGTTCACAAAGAGATGTCTATGATACATATTAGTCATGACATACTTCAATTTACCCTTCAATCGTCTGAACCTCTGACCAATCTCCCAAACAGACTCACCTAGTTTCTGTCTGATTTCAATCATCTCATTCATATACTGATCTTCTGAGCTAGGCTTCTGAAATTCATTTATCAGTAGCTTCTTGACATCTGCAATCATCCTTGTAGTTCCAGATGGACTATTTATAGCTAAGCTCATGTACCAATTCAGTGCATGGTCTCTTAGCATGATAGCTAAGTGCACAAGTTTTGTATCCTCATCTATGATCTGCTTCGCTTCCCAAATATTCTCATTGATAAATAAGTGCTTTTCAGGATCCTTCGATGCTTCTCCCTTGAATTCAGGTAACCTGATGGTGGGATCATGTCCTGGCATTTTGAACGGTGATGAACTACGACTTCCGCGTGGTGTAGATACTTGACTACTACTTCCTGAACTAACTCCTCTAGTTGTTGTTCCTTGATTGGTGCACTTCTTGTTGTCTTTCTTCTACTAAAATTCGGTTGTCTAAATGGTGGTGTTCTTTCTGGTGTATTAGTCGCACATGGGGTTATGGGTTCCACGTTGACACTGATATGTATAGGAGTGTTTCCTTCTATTCCTGCCCTTAGACATCTTGTTTTCTTTTCATATGTAGCGCACATGATTTCCTCTATCTGCTCCATAGCCCAGAGATCCTCTACCTATTCTTCATCATGTGATGTCCCGTTCCAAAGAGTAGGCCAGCAGGGAGTGACTTAGTAGTCTATGTGTTCCCGTAGACTATATTCAGGCACAAACAGGGAACAAAAGGAAGAAATAAGGGTGATTTTGTGGATAAACGATGAATTAATCCAAAAAGCATAGGAAAAGTCACTTAAGCCTAAGTCAACAAAGAATTAGAACGAAAAGGTGCTAAAGGGGGACTTAATTAATTAATTATTCACCTTAGGAGGAAAAGCGCATATTTTAAGTGAGGTCAATGGTGAATTAGATCGGGAAGAGTATACAGGGAGGAATTCGACTAAATTCCTCATTATGCATTGTTATGATTTGATGTTGAGAGTTCCCAAAGGAGGAAGAGATTTGACTTCTATTGTTTTGTGGATTTCTGGAGGAAACCACCACCATTGATAGTTTTCAGTGTTGAGAGACACACCCTGGCCCATCGGAGATACCATCCAGGTATTTCACTGTGCTATTCAGGAGTATCCAGTTATCAATGTTGCATAACTCAACCAGTGGGGGCGCAAGTCAGATAGAGTGTTTGTGTAGTTGCATGAGATCAGAGCTCGGATTGCAGTTTCCTTCCGACCCAGTTGAGATCCAACCATGGCGCATAGATTGAGCCACTTTCCATCAGATTCGAACAATGGAATTCTTCAGAGTGCATCATTCATCCATTTAGGGTGCAACTCTTTTGGAAGGATAGTTGGGGTTATAGATGAAGCATCATAGCAGATCTGTGGAAACCCTTCCAACCCAATTCTGCATTTAGCGAGGTGATCGTTTTGAGTCCTATAACACCCGATTCTGTTGGTGGAATCATTTGGGGCGCATCCAAAGAGCTAGGAGGTGTGCAGACCCCCAGGGGATGAGATCCAGAGCATTAGAGGCCAGATCTGTCATCCGACAATCACCGGTATCATTCTAGAGGCCATGGCACTTCTATTGGGATAGTTTCCAACTCATTCTAATGGGTATAACCTTCCAGATGAGTTTTCCAATTTGTAGCGGTTACTGTGCTTCTCCATAACCACCGATTTTGTTGATCTATCTGTGCATGCATCAGATCTGCCTTCATCTTCTGATCACGGGTATTTTATGTTATTTGCTTGTATTCCAGTGACGATCCATGAGATCTAACTGAAGATTATCTTCTATATTTCCAGTATTTCATTGTATTTCCATGCTTGAATCTCATAATAAATATTATTGGGCGGTTGATGTTCCTTATTTCCACATGCATCATATATATATTGTTTAAACCATAACATATAACATGCACATGCAACAACCACAAAACATCTCAAGCACATAACTAAAACACATCTAGAAACCCCAAGAGTATCAGATCTGAAGATAAAACGCATTCAGAAACCCCCAGTGTAACAAATTTGTGAGACAGAACACTAGATCCGTAGTAGATATCCTGATCAGCGGGATCAAGGATATTTCAATGGAATCAGAGCTTTAGTCCTGCCAGCTTGTGACTAAAGACGATGAGTACAACAGAAGACCCAGATGGTCGTGAGCACGTAGGTGACGAATATGTCACTTACAACAGGCACAAGGAAAGAAGGCCCAGGCCTGACTTTCCTCCTTTCCCTCCCAGTTCAGAGGAAAAGGAAGAGGCACACATAGAAGCAGAGAGAAGAGCAGAGCCTGAGGTAGAGAGGATGTTGGGAGACAGATATGAGCGACTAGAGAGCAATGGTAAGGCCCCCATGGAACCAGAGGCAACCTTCATGCAGGTTATCAGTGATATGTTAGCTAGTCAATAGACCATGTCTAAGTCCTTGGCACAAGTGGCTGATAGATTGGCTATGGTGGGCATCCCAGAAACACAAGCCCCACATGCAACATAGGGGAATTTAGGGGCAGGCAGTAGACCCCAGTCGCCCACTCGCACCTACACCTCTGCGAGTAGGATTCCTCGACCTTTGTTTCCCAGTTTCCAGAGGGCATCCCCGGTAGCAACACATATGTCGATAGCACAAAGACCACCCACTAATGCAGAGGACATTGCAGACTATCGACAGGAGTATGCAGCATTGGGCCATGACTTCCATCAGGACATGACCCTAGTCGAGTATTGTGGACTTAGACTCAGGAACCGCCCCAGAGAGCCACAAAGAGGAGGGTCGTCATAGCAGCAGGGGAATAACATTGATTTCATCCGTAAAGTTGGTAAACTCACCATACCTTCTTTCGACGGAATGTCCAAATGCACTTCCAGAGCTTGGGTACAGAAGCTAGACACCTACTACAAGCTCAACCAGATGACCGAGACAGAGGCCACTAGTTTTGCTACCTTACACTTGGAGGGTGAGGCACGCGAGTGGTGGTATCATGGATTCATGACATTGGGCCACAGTTGCATCACCTCCTACAAAGATTTCATAGAGAGACTCATGGACAGATTTGACAGGAAGGATCCATAAATCCATTTCATAGATCTAGCCCAGTTGAGACAAACTAGCACAACAAAGGCATTCATCTCAGAGTTTCAACGGGTAGCAGTGGCAGCGACAGATATATCCGAGCCCTGACTGATCATGTTATTCACAGAAGGGCTCACAAAACCCTTGAGAGGATGGGTGAAGGCATACCAGTGTCACACCTTGTAGGATGCCATCCTACGCACTAGAGATTTGGCAGACTCCGTGCCAAAAACTAAACCCTTTACCAATCCCTTTGTACCACATAGAGACAAGGATAAGAAGAATCCTCAAAGGGAATGGAAGGGTAAGCCCAAGTTAGATGATGACACGAGATAGGAGTTGATGAGGAAGAAGCTTTGCTTCTCTTACAGAGACCCTTGGGTCCCAGGGCATAAATGCATGGCAAAGGGACAGATCCACTACATTCAAGTGGAATCATGCAGTGAGGAGGAGGATGAGGATATTGGGGCACGGGCAGATAGTGATTCAGAAGATGAGACCACTCATGAGCTAGATCAGCAGCTGAAGAAACCTTAGATATTGGCATGGGCACAACCCAAGGAGGAGACAAAACCTTGTAGAGAGGTGAAAGAGGGAACCATAGCCACCCTTTCATGAGTACCCAGGTACAACACTCTCAGGCTCAAGGGCCTTGTATAGGGGCAATGCATGATCGTTTTAGTTGATGGTGGGGCCACCCACAATTTCATAGACACATCCTTAGTAGCCAGGAGGGGGTTACACACTGAGGATTTTGAGGGCTTCCACATAGCAGTGGCAGATGGATACACAATGACATGTTTCGACATGATCCCAGACCTAGAGGTCAAACTAGGAAACTACACCATGACAAATACCTTCTATGTAGTTGACCTATCAGATATTGATGTCACGTTGGGGGTACAATGGTTATACTCATTGGGGGAGATTGGACTGAACTATAACACGTTGACCATGAGCTTCAGAGACGCCAGTGGATCAAGAGTTGTGCTGAGAGGCATGTCTACAGGGGCACCTCGAGCAGTATCGACAAAGAGGATGGAGTGGATCTTTTGTCATGGTGATGTGGCCTACGTAGTAGAGTGCTTGATCACCACGCAGAAGGATTCAATGGGTAGGGAGCATTACCATCCATAGATCAGAGAGCTTTTGGGTCAGTATGAGCCAGTATTTGGGCCGATACCACCAGGGAGACCACCCAACAGGGGATTTGGGCACACGATTGAGTTAGAGGCAGGGGTTACACCAATGAGCACAACACCCTATAGGCACGCCAAGAAATTCAAGGACAAGATTGAAAAAGCAATCAAAGAATTGCTTGCGATGGGGCACATCAGGCCCAACATGAGTCCTTTTGCATCTTCAGTCGTTCTGGTATTGAAGAAGGATGGCACGTTATGAATGTGCATTGTTTACAGATCGCTCAACAAGAAAACGATCAAGAATTGGTACCCCATTCCGCGCATAAATGAGGTGATGGACAAGTTACATGGGGCAGTTTTCTTCACTAAGATTGATCTACGGTCAGGATACCATCAAATCAACATCAGGGAGCGGGAGATTGAGAAGACAACATTTTGATGCCATTTCAGACACTTTGAGTTCTTGGTCATGCCATTTGGATTGACCAATGCACCAACCACTTTCCAGTCTTGCATGAACCACATCTTTAGGGGGTAGTTGAGGAAGTACCTTCTGGTATTCTTCGATGATATATTGATATACAACAGGACGTGGGATGAACATTTGGCACATTTGGAGGAGGTCTTGAGCATTATGCAGGCACAATCATTATATGCCAAGGAATCCAAATGTGAGTTTGGCATGAGAGAACCACTGTACTTGGGGCATATCATCAATGAGAAGGGAGTACAGGTTCATCAGGAGAAGATCAAGGCCATTTTGGATTGGCCAACACCCAAGAACCTTACAGAGTTGAAGGGATTCTTTGGGTTATGTAGTTACTACAGGTGGTTTGTCAAGGGATTTTCACAGTTGGGAGCACCACTCACAGACTTGACCAAGAAGGGTGATTTTCATTGGACAAAGGAGTCACAACAGACATCTCATAAAATGAAGGAGGTTATGAGGACGTGCCCTGTTCTAGCCCTTCCAGACTTCTTGCAGTTGTTTGTCTTAGAGTGCGACGCATCAGGGGTGGGGATTGGAGTAGTTTTGATGTAGGGGGGCCACCCCATTGTGTTTGAGAGAAGAAAGCTTAATGAGTCGAAGAGACTCTATCCTATTTACGTCAAGGAAATGCTAGCGATCATGCAAGTCTTAACCAAATTCAGGCAGTATCTGGTTGGCAACAGATTTGTAGTGAAGACTGATCATAACAGTCTCAAGTATTTCCTAGATCAAAAAGACCTCAGTGAGAGACAACAGAAGTGGGTCTCAAAGATTCAAGCCTTTGACTTTGACATTGAGTATGTCAAGGGAAAAAGGAATATCGTAGCAGATGCCTTATCCAGGAGGCCAGGAGGGTGTTCGTTGATGGACGTTTGTACAGATTGGAAAGCTCATTTGTTGGTGGAGTAATCCAAAAAACAAATTGCTTGTGAGGTGATGGATGGACAGGTGGTTGATGACAGATACTGAGTTCTGGATGACATCATTTTCTACAAGGACCAGAACTATTTGGTTTCAGAATCTACCCTGAAGGGGAAAACTCTGAAGGTGTGTCATGATTCACCTACAACAGGGCATCAGGGGTACTTCAAAATGTATAGGCAGATCATGGAGAGATTCTCATGGAAGGGTCTCAAGAATGATGTGTTGAAACACATCAGGGAGTGCACAAATTGTGAGCAGAACAAGTCCAAGCAGACACACCCCGCAGGGTTGCTACAACCTCTACCCATTCCAGAGTAGAAATGGGAGAGCATTTCTATGGATTTCATTACAGGCCTTCCTTTAGTGCAGGGCAGGGACTGTATATTTGTGGTGGTCGACAGGCTGACCAATTTTCCATATTTCTTTGCCATACCCACGGACTACAAGGCCATAGAGGTAGCAGAGTTGTTTTTTAGGGAGGTATTCTGGTTGCATGGTTTACCTAGGCAGATAGTCAGTGATAGAGATGGGTGCTTCATCAACGCGTTTTGGCAGGAGCTTTTCAGGTTGACAGGCACAAAGCTAGCTATGAGTACCAGCTACCACCCATAGACAGATGGATAGACATAGATTGTCAACAAATGGGTGGAGGGGTATTTGAAGAACTATGTGGGGGGGAAACAACACATATGGGTGAGATGGCTACACATGGGTGAGTATTGCTACAACACAACTTATCATATGTCTATCAGGATGTCATCGTTCAGGGCATTGTATGGATACGATGCACCCTCCTTTGTGGAGACTGTGTTTGGAGACAACAGGGTCCCGGGGTCCAAAGATTGGGTTGAGGAGAGTCAGAGGATTCTGCAGGCAGTGAGGGAGAACTTGTAGACGTCTCAGAACCAACAGAAGATCTATGCAGACCGACAGAGAGTCGAGCACAGTTTTGAGGTAGGGGATTTGGTTTTTTTGTGATTATAGCCATACAGACAATCCTCCTTGAAGAGGAGCGAAGTAGAGAGGTTGAAGCTGAAGTTTTATGGTCCATACTGAGTCATCAGGAGGATAGGCGAGGTGGCATATGAGCTAGAGCCACCGGAGGGTAGCAAGATTCATAACGTCTTTCATGTCTCTTGCCTTAAAAAGGTCGTGGGACAATAGATTAGAATTTCAGAGGAGTTACCACCCTTGGATGAGGAGGGCCAATTGGAGCTAGTGTCGGAGGAGGTACTAGAGCAGAGAGAGCGCAGGAGTAGGGTCATCAGGGAGTGCTTGGTTAGATGGAGGGGTCTTCCAGTGGAAGATTCCGCATGGGAGGGAGAGCATATTTTGCAGCACCCAAGATTGATGTTGCTTGAGGACAAGCAATCTCGGGAAGGGAGGACTGTGATGTCTCGTTCCCAAGAGTAGGCTGGCAGGGAGTGACTTAGCAGTCTATGTGTTCCTGTAGACTATATTCATGCACAAACATGGAATAAAACGAAGAAATAAGGGTGATTTGGTGGCTAAATGATGAACTAAGCCAAAAAGCATAGGAAAAGTCACTTAAGCCTAGGTCAACAAAGAATTAGAATGAAAAGGTGCTAAAGGGGGAATTAATTAATTAATTATTCACCTTAGGAGGAAAAATGTCTAGCTTAAGTGAGGTCAATGGTGAATTAGATCGGGAAGAGTATAAAGGAAGGAATTCCACCTAATTCCTCATTATGCATTGTTATGATTTGATGTTGAGAGTTCCTAGAGGAGGAAGAGATTCAACTTCTACTGTTTTGTGGATTTCTGGAGGAAACCACCACCATTGATAGGTTTCGGTGTTGAGAGACACACCCTAGCCTATCGGAGATACCATCTTGGTATTTCATCATGCTATTCAAGAGTATCTAGTTATCAGTGTTGCACAACTCAGCCAGTGGGGGTGCAAGTAAGATAGAGGGTTTGTGTAGCTACACAAGATCAGAGCTCTGATTGTAGTTTCCTTCCGACCCAGTTGAGATCCAGCCAGGGTGCATAGATCGAGCCACTTTCCATCAGATTCAGACAATGGAATCCTTCAGAGTGCATCATTCAGCCATTTAGGGCGCAACTCTTTTGGAAGGGCAATTGAGGTTATAGACGGACCATCAAAGCAAATACGGGGAAACCCTTCCAACCCAGTTCCGCATTTGGTGAGGTGATCGTTTTGAGTCCTATAGCAGTCGATTCTGTTGGTGGAATCATTTAGGGTGCATACAGAGAGACAAAAGGTACATAGACCCCCAGGTGACGAGATCCGGAGCATCATAGGCCAGATTTGTCATCCGACAGTCACCAATATCATTCTAGAGGTCAAGGCGCTTCTATTGGGATAGTTTCCAACTCATTCCGACGGGTATAACCTTCCGGATGAGTTTTCCAATTTGTAGCGGTTATCATGCTTCTCCGGAACAACTGATTTTG
>ML780608.1:9203-30515 GCA_009831015.1 Picea engelmannii | reverse complement strand
CTGAACATTCCTTTTTATACCTTCATTCTCTTTGCAATTCTTTCACGGATCCCACTCACTCAATCCCATGCAGTTCCATCTGGCAACAAAACCATTTGTTGGTTGTTACTCCTTCTCTAGCCACTTATTGGGCTGACCCAGGTTCAGATCTGAACAGCTTCCAAAAAATCCCTCTAAAACTATCTGCCCTCTTGGTAAACCAAAAGAAAGCACAACACACAGAGTGTACTGCGCAGTCTCACCCGAGATAGTTCTATGGGTATCTGCAATGCTCAGATGCTTGCAGTCTAGGAAAGAGTGGGGATCTAGGATTGAAATTCATCTTCTTAAGCCTTGATCTGGTAGTTCCTTCTAGTATTCTTAAGATCCATTCATTTATTAAGTGTATGCATTCATTCTAACAAATCTAACAATTGACAGATCTAACAAAATTATTTATTCATCAACTAACTACTCACATAAAGTAATTATGTAATAAACACATCGCATAACACAAGTGTTACCAGGGTTCACCCCCTCCTAGGCTATGCCCACAAATATCTGTCTCTTAGGCTCTTTTATTATGGTTATGTAGTATATGGCGTCGCGCACACTACAGTTTCAGAGCATACAATCACAAAACAGGTTCCACAATCCCTGTGAAGCTGACTAGATCGCACTAGGCTCCTCAGCCTGCGATCTAACCCTCGGGATCTAGTTACTAATCTCTTCTACAACTCAACAACTTACATAAAGGCCTCAGATCTTACAACCATTCTCCTGGCTAAGCAAACAATATTCTCTAACCTTCTTCCCCACTCGACCTAGACCTCCTAGGTACTTATTTTTGGCTTATCAACCATTACAATCTCTTACAAAAACCTTGCATGCGTGCCTTGCATGCTTTCCTTTTTTGGATGCAACTTTCCCTCGCATGTGCTACTTTTCCTTCCAGTTGTACTTTTATAATTTACGGTTTACTTTCCAAAATTGGATTCTTCCTCAAAATTGGCTTGCGCCCAACGCATACTAAGATTTGGAGTGCCTCTTGGTTGCTTCAATGGTTTGCAAGGAAATATGATGATCTTTGTTGGTGTGCTCCAAAGTCACTAGTCTATGCTCTAAATGAGTGGTATTTGGGAGGAGTTCGATGTCTAAATGGAGGGAGGGGATTTCACACTTGATCGATAAACCTGCCTCCTTGCCGTGGATGAAATGAAAGGGTGTGGACCCAATGGTATTTTTGGCAAATGCCATATAGGCCTATAAGGATGGGAAGAGCATGTGGCACTAGTTGGTCTTGTGCTTATCCACCATCCATTGGAGAATGGTTTTAATGATTTTATTAATGGCATCAACTTGGCCATTCCCCTACAGATAATACGAGGATGAATATTGGTGCTCAAAACCTAACAATGAAGCTAGCTCACACCATGTTTCATCTTCAAAGTGTTAGCAATGGTTAGAATCCAATTGTTTTGAGCCACCAAACTGAGCGATAACATGGTTGAAAAATAAACAAGCTATGGTAGTCATGGTATTGTTGAATGTTGGCATGGATTCAACCCCTTTTGTAAAGTAATTGATAGTCACAGTGATGTATTCATGACCATTGAAAGAGGGATGGTTACAGTCCATGAAATTAATGGCCCATTTGTAGAAAGGACCTATGTTGATGATAGGGTGCAATGGGGTTGGAGGGGCCCACATCTTAGGGGTGTAAAGTTGACAGTTAGTACAATGCTTGACTACCTTAATGCGATCTGTGAATAGAGTAGGCCAAAAATATCTTGTGCACATGATCTTTTGGGTGGTAGCCATCCTCGAAATGTGGCCAATGTAAGCTCCACTATGATAGGCATTCAAGACCCGCTCCACCTCATCATGAGTGAGGCAACAACGCAACAAGGTATTGAATCCTCAACAACAAATATCATCTCCAATGAGAAGGTAATGAGGAGCATGATGATGAATACACTGTCAATAATCATAGGAAAAACGAGGACCAAACTTATGGGTTTGCAAACAAACTAAAATGTTTCCATACCATGGGTAGTCCATGGATATAGCAAACAAGTGCTCGTCTGGAAAACTGTCATTCAAGGGTGGGTTGGATGCACCAGTTGGGGTATCGGAAATGAAATTAGCATGGAATAACATTTTCTTACTCTTAGGTGTGATGAACCCTAAGTCAAACTCTTGAATGATAACAATCCAATGGGTGTACTTCCCATTGATCACCTACTAGCTCAATAAAAAGGACACGGGGTTAGAATTCGTAACCACTTTGGTTTTGTGCATCAAGATGTAATGACACAACTTCTAGACAATGAAAACAATTGACAAGGGCAATTTCTCCTCATGGGTGTAGGACAAGGGGGGTCTCAATAGGTTCTTACTCACGTAATAGATGACATTATCACATCCATTAAGCCCATCTTGAACTAAGAGTCTAGCGACAACAAAGGGTGAAGTGAAAATGTAAAGGATAAAGTCCTTATAGAAGTCAGGGTCCTGATTAAAGGTGTTAAGGTAAGGGCGTGCTTTAATGCATCAAAGGAGTGTTGAGCCTGATTATCCCATACAAATGGGACATAAAATCATAACAACTGAAGAAAACCATGAGCAACAGTGGCATAGTTAGGGACAAACTGACGCAAGAAATTGGCTTTCCCCTGTAGGCTCTACAATTGGTGTAAATAGTGAAGGGGAGATAGTTCAATAATGGTTTGAACCTCAAGAGGGTCAATAATCATGCCAATCTCGGAAATAATGAATCCCAAGCACTGAACAACAAGCAAATAGAAAACACACTTAAGAGGGTTTAAGTGTATATTGTACTTGCGACACCAAAGGAAGATCATACATAAATTCTTCTAAGTGATGTGACCTTTCTTCGAGCTAACAGTGAGATCATTGAGATAGGCCAAAATGATGTGTACCAAGTCATGAAAACAATATGACATGGCATGCTAAAAAGGGGCTCCAATGTTCTTTAACCCGAAATGCATAACTTTATATGAAAAGGTACCCCATAGAGTGGTGAAGGATGTCTCGTATTGGTCTAGGAACTAGATTCAGATTTGATTGTATCTCGATAATCCATCCACAAAGGAAAGGACCTCGTGGCTAGCACATTCATTAATAATCTGATTGATGAAAGGTGTCATGTAAATGTCTTTGGGACAAGCCTTATTTAGATCATGGAAGTCGGTACATACACAAATAATGGCTTGCTTCTTCATCACGGGGACCGTGTTAGAGACCCACAAAGCTTATGCAATTGGGTATATGAATCTTACCTGTTGTAGTTTATCAATCTTGGCTTTGATGGCGAGGGCCTTGTCAGGGTGAATAGGCCTTTGCTTCCGATGGACAAGAATGASATTTGGCCATGTGTCAATATGGTGTTCAACAATGGTAGGATTGAGTCCAACCATCTTTGCATATGACTAGACAAAAATGTCTTGGAATTCTTGGAAAGGGATTTATAAGATACAACCTCTTTAGGAGAACAATTTGCCCCAAGMAGGATATGTTCTTCAGCTCCAGGCATAACAAAGATGTCCACCTTAATGGTAAGTGAAATATTGGCCAAATTCCCTTACTCAAACACATTAGGGGTTGGAGTAGGATTATTAAACCAATCAACTTTTCCAYAGGGGAGGAAGTCCTTAGTTTTTACAACATAATGGTTGGAGGGACCCTTCTACTAGGGTAAAAAATAGGAATGATGATGGAGGTCATCCCAAGGATAATTTGGAGCAATAAGGGACTCTAAAATTTATTCATCAGATTGAAAGATGGGGGCACTAGAATCGACACTCCTAGATGATGCGGTACAAGTGGTGGAAGATGGGAAAATGAACTTGGTATCAATGCCATGGGAATGAGAGATGTGGTTCACATAAAATACATATACAATGGTAGACATGATACTAGTGTATGAAGGCTCCATCAATGTTGAGACAAAGGAGACAAGAGGCATACGAGGGATGTTTTGATGTACATCAGAGGAAAATGAAGTATTTTCTGACATTCTTGATCCCATGGAGGCCAAGAGATAAACAATTTGCATGGTATTCTCATCAATTTTAACAAAGGGAGGACCAATTTCCACAATTGGTTTACCCTGAATATGAAAAATTCATTGATGCATAATGGCGATGTCCTCCACTACTGGAGTTGTTTTCTCACAATAACAAGAACATCAAGAAACCGAGGTAGCTTAGGATAGTGATGAGAATAATGATCATAGGTATTAGACCAAAGCATAAGGGTGATTTGTATGCTATGATTTAATATGCATAGGTGATGATTCAAGAAGAGTAACATTCACCATAGGAGTGGAAGGGCTAGGTTCTAGATCTTCGACATTGAAAAGACCCTTTAACTTTAGGAGCATTGGATAGTTATTGGTTGTGTGGCCAATGAGAATGAGGCATGCAAGCAACTCGAGTAATGACAAGAATTCAAGAGATGAATGATGAGCAATATAATTGAATGTTACAAGCTTTATATTTTTGAATATTTGTCTGTAAAAATTAGACATTTTGTTTAATATGGACATATTGTCCCAATTGGTATGATGAGGGTTATCGATAACTGCAAGAATTATTTTTTGACATGTTGATTTTCGTGGACCTTTGCCCATATTGTCTAATGAAGGCCCCTTATTCGTGTATAATAAAATGAATTTCTTATTCTATTGCAGTCTCTAGTGTTGTAAAATGTTACATTGTTGATAAAATGTATAAATGATTTACATTATTACAATGACTGAGGTATAATCAACATGTATATTTGTTTAAACAATACAATACATTAATGCAATGTTTATATCAAAATGTATTAATTAAAATATAAAAATCAATATTATTATCAAAATATTTGATTTTCTAATGAGTAAATAATTGAAAATTTATAAAAAGAATAAGATGATGCATTTGCACACCTACACTGAAACATATCAATGCATTATATTCACTTGAAAGAAACGATGTATTTCATAAATATTATGCACCAATCTGTTTCAATGACAATTACTCTCCAATGCATATAAATGATTGTTATGCATCGATGTGATATACATGTATGAATGCATTGGTGTCATTAACTATAATAAGACCATCAATTCTCCTACCTATAGTAATAAGACCATTCCCTTCAACAATACCATTACTGTTGTTGTTACCAAAACTTCACACTGCATAAGGATATACACATTGGTGTTTAATTAGATATAGTGCACTTGTGCTTTCAAAATATATAATATGCATCAGTGCTCAATCAGAGAGAAGGTACTCGTGCTTTCAAAATATATAATACACGTATGTGCTTTCAAAATATATAATACACGTTTGTGCTTTCAAAATATATAATAAACATTAGAGGTTTCAAAATATACAATACACATTGATGCATATTAAATAGTTGTGCACTGATGTGTCTTACTATTTGAAGCACATTGAAAAAAATTCTTCATTAAATTTTTTGGCCACTGAGAATTTTGGTTATAGTGAACCTCCGCTAAATCCTCTATTATTGACAATAAAGGTTTTAATGGAGGTTATTTTGATAAATTTTCTCAATCATGCAACACTAAAAACCTCCACTAAAGCCTTTGCTAAGTGGGTTTTCCTTGTACTATTGTTGCCCATTTGGTGCACATTGGTCATGGAACACAAATGTTTCATTCTATGAAGAACATTGGTTCAATGAAGTGGAATTTCAACACCATGACCCAATTTCCACACAAACCTTCACCTACAAACTCTGTGAAAAGACTTCCATTACAAACCTCTGCAAGTGCACATCTTTGAAAATCATCTTTGCAAACACCTCAACGAAAAATTTGTTTCCTCGTAGTGTGTGGAATAAAGAGTCTAAGCTTTGATACTAATGATTAATGAGCCAATAAGATTGAATGGTTGGCACACTTTCCTTCAATTTTGTAGAGATTTGAGCATGTCATGGATTGTCATGGTTCACTTTGTTCACGAGAAAATCACGCACCATGTAGTAAGCCAATGATTGGTGTGTACCAATAATATTCTCTCTGTTGGATACCACACTATTCACCATCCAATGAACAAGATGGAAAGGGCACATTGCCAATCATTGACTTACTACATGGTGCATATCACTTGCCCTTTGTTTACCCATCTTGTTTGTTGTGCTAATCTTCTACGTTGTGACGTGTCACCAACATAGCACAATGAAGTTATTGTTGAGGTGGCAGAGTAAATTGGTTACAATACAGTACAAGCTACTCTCAAGGATATCCCATGTTGGCATTGAAAAATAGACGCGTTGAATCTTTGGTGCTAGATACATGTGAGCAATTAGGTAGGATGGACACGAGGTGCATAAAGAGGCAAGAAAGAAAGAAATAAAATGATTTTAACGTCCACGAGGCTAACAATAGCCTATGGGATAGGTCGCCTCACACACTGATTTCTACAGTTCATCCCTTTTTCTATTCAACTTGATGATGAGCTCCCCCAATTTCTCCACTGTCCCCTCGCTGAATAAGTTATTCCAAGATCTAGCTGTTAAGATACTTATATAGTTGTCCCTACTGTCTTTGAAGGCTTTACACTCTAAAATGAAATGTTTTTCTGTTTCCACTTTTCCGGAGGTGCAGAACACACACACACTTTCTTCCAAAACTTCTTTTGGTCTTTTCCAACGCCCAATTTCACAACGAAGTTGATGGGAATTGGTTCTTAATAGGGCAATAAGCATTTTGGCTCTACAAGATATATTGGCCCCTATGTACGCTTTTTGATGATGATTGTATGTGGGGTTAAAATCTTCAATATAATACTCTTTCTTTCTCTCGAGCCCTTTATCCCAAGTTCACTTGTGGAACCTATCAATAACAAAATCCTTTATCTCTTTACTGTTCGTAGGGCACCTGTTCAAGTGGATATCTCATTTATTAAGCCATTTAATATTTTGTCGCATCCATGTCTTCTTTCTTTTGCACGATATGTCATTGAAGACGACCTTAGGCCACCGACTGTCTTCCATTTGCTCAATTTTTTTTAGATATCTTATGAGACACACCATAGCAATTGCTTCAATAGGAGCAACCCCCATTTCACTCAGCATGATATCACAAGGGACTGAACTTTTAATTTTAAACTTGTTTGTGATCAAGCATTTTTGAATCTTCTCGATTTGCTTCCATTGTAAGTCAGCTGTGTTGTTGGCCCACACTTCACAACCATATAGAACCACCGGGATCACTAAAAGCCCAAAGAGAGTTTGCATAGTCTTCCAATCCCATAGCCCTGCTTCTCTGCACCTATTTTGAAAAGCATAGAACACTTTCCAACCTCCCAAAGTTCTTTTCTTTCTGCAACCTTCCCAACTTAGATTTTTGTTGAAGTCAATTATGAGGTATTTGTAATCTACCACTTCTTCAAGAGTGTTGCCTTCAAAGTAGAACTTATGTTGCTTATGTTTTCTTTTGCTAGAAAAAATCACCACTTTCGTCTTGCTAGTATTGACTTGCATCCCCATTGTACTACAAAAGTGCTCAAGGGAAATTAAGTGTTCTTGCAATCCAAGAGCGGATTTAGCAATCAGAATAAGGTCATTTGCATACAAAAGAAGCCTTATCACAAAATCACCCAAAAGAGCATCATCACCCTCCTGTGAGTTTAACCACTCTTCAAGTTTGTCTATATATAAACCAAAAAGGGTAGGGGACACTAGGCACCCTTGCTTGACCCCTATATCACTCCTAAAACTTTCGGAGATACCAGCTGACGTTCTGATTTTGACTTTAACTTCCTCATATAGCCTATGGATGATTGCTCTAAGATGTATAGGAACCCCAAATTCCTCCATTCTATGCCAAAGCTTATCTCTAGGGACCCTGTCAAAAGCTTTTTTGAAATCGACAAAGCAACAAAAGGCTTCCTCTTTTTTCTCCCACACTTTTTCAATGATGTTCCTTAGAGTTATACTGTGATCAATCATTGAGTGTTTAGGTTTGAAACCTGCTTGCCCTTTAGCACGCTTATCCTCTTCTTTCGCCCACTTATTGATTCTATTTTCTAGCATACTTCCAAATAACTTTGCAAACAAGGGGTTTATCATTACGGTCCTATAGTTTGAGGGATTGTTGACATCCCCACTCTTGAAAAGCGGTATTGCTAGGCTCGTTGTCCAATTTGTAGGGAATCCTTGCTGAATGATGTTGTTGAAAATTTTCATAATGTGAGGTGCAAGAGTTTTTGAACCCTACTTTATATATTCTGCTTGGAGTTCAACTAAATCTTTTTCTTTTCCAACACCCAACTTTTTTATACCCACGTCAATTTCTTGCACGGTGAAGAGCTTAGTAGTAGTGTTGACCAAGGGAGGGGGTGTTGGCACGTTTACAGGCAGAGTGTGCCTGTCATTGATGGCAAGAACAACAAGAGTCAGAGTGTGCATGGCAAGAACGACAGCGAGCAAGAACAACAGAGAACCAAGGCTCGAGAGACCAGAAGTTGAGAAAGGCAGAATGTGCCAAGTTGGCACTAGAAGTCTTTTGGGAAGACACAAATGAACAAGATTGAGAAGCTTAGAAGAGATCGATCAGAGTTGCACACAGATAGTGCAGAGTTGCACGTAGAGCGCAAGTGTGCCTAGGGCCGAGGGCAATGTTTTCCAAAGCTCGGGAGAGATAACGTTCTGAGACGTGCAGATGAGATCCCATACATCAAGGCTCGCATAAGGATCAAAGGTCACAGAACCTTTGACACTTAGAAATTATTCCAAGTCGAGAGGATGCGTAAGCTCAGGAGGAGGAGCGACAGTGGTCGTTGGATCAACAATCCCGAATACCTGATGGTCGTCAGATCAGAGTCCAGAAAGGAGGAACGCACAGAGGAGGAGATTAGACCTCAGCTATCGGATCGGAGCAAGTAGGACTAGCAACCGTTGGATCCAGTATAACTGCAAAGAGGATAATGGCCAAGAGCCATCCTCGAAGTCACGATATGCAAAGTCGCAAAATGATCTGAGTCATTGTATCCAGAGGATATGTGGCGAGAGATCAGCATTTCGCTGACTCGTGAGCTGGAGGGGTCAAAGGTGAGAGTTGTAGGAACTCACGATATGCGAAATCGCGAAATAATCTGAGCCGTTGGATCCAGAGGACACGTAGCGAGAGATCAACATTTCGCTGACTCGCGAGCTAGAGAAGTCAAAGGTGAGAGCTGTAGGAACTTACGATATGCGAAGTCGTGAAATGATCTGGGCCGTTGGATCACCAAAAGTTCTCGACCATTGATCTGATATGAAGCATTTTGGAGTTTCGCGAGTTGGGAGTTTCGAGGCAACTCATAGCAGGAACTCGCGATATGCGAAGTCGCGAAATGATCTGGGCCGTCGGTTCACCCAGAGATCTCGACCGTTGATCTGACATGAAGCATTTCAGAGTTTCGCGAGTTGGGAGTTTCGAAGGCAACTCACAACAGGAGTTCGCGATATGTGAAATCGCGACGCACCCCTCTTGCTTGGCCCCTGGTCACATTGATGAAGGTTAAGGGAAGAGCTAGCACGTCGCTAGGATTTACAACGGAGATCGCCGAAATCACGAAATGCCTTTTTGAATAGGGTTGTGGTCACAGTCAGTGGTCACATCAGCGGAAGAGAAGGGAAGGATTTAGCGGTGCTAGGCTCCACCTCGGAGTTTCGCGAGTTGGGAAAATCGAGGTGACTCGCAGTCGATCACCTGAAATGCGAAATCGCGAAACAACTGTTGGTTAGGCGTCTGGTCACCGCCGATGGTCATGTGAAAGGAAGGGGCTTAGCCAGAAAACCTAGCGCCCACTGTGTAGATTTCTCAGAAAGGGAAAAAGGCCCCAAAGACATGAGCGCGCAGAGGTTCTCTTAGTAACTGCTAAGAGACAGACTGATTGTAACTGCAGAAAACGACTGATTGCATCTACTAGAGAACTCGAGGAGCTGGAGGGTGATCGCCAGAGAACCTGAAGAGTCTTGAGGTAACTTCTAGTGGAATGAAGACTCATCATAGAGACAATTGACAGATGGAAATGCGTCAAAGACTGTAATTGCCAAAGAAGCCGAAGAATCTCAGGATAACGAGCACTGATGAAGAACAATCTCAGGATGAGCAACATAGAAGACGAAGAGTCTCGATTGCCAGAGAAGCTAAGGAAGCTCAGCATAACACCTAGTGATGATGAACGCATGGAGCTAACCACTAGAGAAGATGAAGAGTTGTGATGATGACCATAAGATGAGTCAACGAGAGAAAAGTATGCAAAGCAAAGAAGTGAAGTGATTTTGTTGTAGAGCTATGCAGTAGTGAGGAAGAGATGCAGTGAACAACTTGTAGGGAAGAACAGTGACACTGTAAAGAGCATGCAGAGGCATTGTGCATGGAGTATGCAGAAGGTGCACAAAGAGTATAAAAACACAGAACAAAGAAGAGATGGGCGTTGTTGTTGAGTGTGATTGATGCGGGTAGAAGCATGCGGAGTGCAGGAGCTGAAGCACAGAAGAAGAAAGGAACACAAATGCATATCCGAGAGAAGAACATAAAGCGCAATAGACACGAGGAGAGAGACACTGATGCAGGCAGAGCAGTGTAGCAAAACAATGATGAGACTAGTAAGCCATAAATAAATGTTGTATCACTGTGATAAAGTGGAGAAAGACAAATATTTATGTTTCAGGGTGGTAGGGAGGTGCTAGGGAGGATTGGTGTCCTCAAAGTTTCAAGTGGGTGCTTGAACACAAGGAGTTGTAGCTTCCATCTGGTTGCAGCCATAAAAACCAGGGTGGTAGGGTGGTGCAAGGGAGAACTATTGTTCTCTGTTATACAGGTCGGTGCATGTGTGACTGGAAGTTGGTGCTGGAACACTTAGGGAGTTGGTGCTAGAGAAACCAGGGAGTTGGTGCTTCCTTCTAGTGGGTGCTAGATAAACCAAAGAGTTGGTGCTCTTAGCAAGTTGCATCTTGCAAAACAGAGGTGGTAGCCTCACAATGAGTTGGTGCTCATAAGAATGATAATGTACAGAAAATAAAGATTACTTATCATATCAAGAAGAAGAGGTTTTTACCCTTTATGGGTTTCCTCGGGAAATATCTGTCTCTGTATATTTCATGTGTGTGATTGATGTTGAATGTTCTATTGCTTACCTCCCTGCATTATTGTGATTGTCATTGAGTGCTCTGTAAAGAGTTTAAAATAAGCATAATTGTTTAAGCACGGTAACAACTGATTCACCCCCCCCCCYTCTMAGTTGTCCAATAGGGGGGTCCACCTTAGGATATTGCTCATAAAGTTGCTTTGCATACTCGAACAATTGATAGGCTGTGATATTATTTTCAGTTTGTCTCTTTTTCATTTGAAGTTCCTTCCAAAATAACTTGGGGTTATTTTTTCCCAAGAAGATTAGTTCCTCCCTCCTCGAGATCATGAAATCAACTTTTTTCTTTCTTACAATTTGCTTGTAAGCTTTTATGTTTAGTTCTTTTTGGCTTGACTCTTTCAAAGTTTTCCTTACTGTTTTGCATTCCTCATCAAACCAAACATTAACCAGAAAGCAGTTTGTTTCAAATTTTCTATTTTTTGCTCTTTTGCATTCTGTAAGTGTGCTTTGGATTAAATTTGTTAGCTCATGGCTATGAAGGCCCCGTGACAAAATTTTCTCCTTGTTAAACAACCTCTTTAGCGCTATCTTGAAGATGTTACAATTTTTTTGAGCCAACATAATTCTACCCTTTGAAGGAGGTTGCTGAATGCGCTGATTTTTATTCCCATGCTGTTGTTGTTCAACCCAAGTTAGACTTAAATAGATCGGTTTATGATCAGATTTCAACTCTCACAGTTGTTCACCAATCAAAACTTCCTCCATTTTCTCACACAAGCCATGTGAGCAAATTGCATAGTCTACTACACTTGCTCCATTGTAGGCATTGCAGGTGAAATTGCCAGAATTTGCCCATCTAGCCAACCCATTACAAATGATTAAGTCAAATGCCCCACGCAAAGTAAGCAATTGTTCCCAAAAAAAGTTGCAGCTTTTGTTGTCCTCTGAGACTCTTGTCCACTGATGATTTCTTTCCTCTGTAAGCCAAATGGGGTTGCCGTCTTCCTTACAATGAAGAATACTAGCTTGTTCGCATGCCGTCCTAGCATTGAAATCACCCACTACAAGGACTTCACTTAGTTGAGAGTACGCTGCAATATCGTTTTTTAAGGCTGCAAAGGGGTCTTTGTGGTCAAGCCCTCTATTTTTGTAAGTTTTTGAAACTTGTGGGGCAAAATAACATGCTGCAATTCTGATGATGTTACCATTTTCTGATATTTTAAACCAAATGAATTGTTTATTTGAGTCTTCTCTTTCTAATTGAATGAGACGGTTTTTTTTTTTCTTCACTAAGACCATGATACCCCCATGTCCTTTACCATTTTCAGCTGCTTTGTTCCACACTGCCATCTTCACATACTCTTCAAACATAAGTGTCTTGCACTCTTCATGCTCATGTGTTTCCAATAGACAAATTATGTCTCTATCTTCCGCGATAGGTCCTAACCCAGGCCCCCGCCTCCAAGGATAACCTCTGCAATTCCAACAAACTAATCTTAAGGAAACTTGAGAGTAATTTGATTGCTATTTGTTTTGGTCTATAAGACTCAAAGTTGAGTCTTCACCCCTATTTGTCCATACTGGCCTTGTTTCATATTTTCCTGCTAATGAAATTGTTGTCTCTTCTTGGCTACCAACTTGTTGTCTTGTTTTAGAATGAGGACTGAAAAAGGAAATAACAACTTTTCCTTTGAACAACCATGCCCTTTTGCCCTCATCCGTTGCTGCCCTAACCTTTGACAACTCTTCCCTTCTTTCCTCTTGTTGTCTAATAGTTAAATCTTCGTCTATAAAAAAGCGAGAGCCTCTCTAGAGTTGCTTCTTGCCTAGGAGAATTTGCTTGTCATGTATGCTTGACATGATGACTTTTATGGGCCTAGCTCTCTCGCCTCTAGGCTTACCCACCCTCCATGCTTGACAAATTCGACCTTGCCAAAGCAACTTGTCCTTCAAAAATTCACTTGCAAGATCAAGAGTACACTCATTTTTACCATACTCTCTTACACCTTTGATAATTATGTTTGTTGCTCTGCCTTGTCTTTCGTTGTTTTCTCTACCTTGCATGTCATCCCCCTGGCTGTGTGTTTTTTTTTCCTTATGAGCAGAATTGCTAATGACTTGTGCCCAAGTTTTGGAAATTTTTGTAAAATCTCTTTTCTCTTCGTCCCTTGCTTTCATTCCATGGGTGTATGCTTGTTCCCTTGTTTTCCCTTCAGCTTTGGGTGTTTTAGAGTTCATCCTTTCTCTACTTTCCACAACAGAATCTTCTCTGATTTGTCCAACATCCTTCAAGCCTTTGTTTCCAAAAGGACTTCTTGCAACAATGTCACTTGATCTGTTAAAACTTTATTGTTTTCTGCTAAGTCCCGATTTTCCACTGTTAATAGTTGGATTTGAAGGTCTCTCTCATGCCCTTTGACTTCCAAAACCTCCAATCTCCTCTTGGCATTTAGTAACTCTTGCACATACAGGTCAGGTGACCATGTGAGAGGTGTGGACGTGGGACTGTACAACGCATAATCATTGTTGTCTTTAGTCCTGTTGTTGTTACACCTTTGCAGAAGAGGCTTGTTTGAAAGTTTATTACGGAGGGCCAATTTTTCCCTTCTCTGTTTCCATTTTAGACGAGCAACTCTACGTTTTAAAATACCCCGAAACTGTTTGGCATTGACCCAAACCCACTTCCTTGCTTTGCTTGAGGAGACAATTTTCACTTGACCTAAATGGTTTGTTTCACCCGAGACGGGTACCTCTTGTCCATTTTTTATGTGTGTTGAATGTATTGTCATTACCATAGGGGAAAAGAAAAAAAAAACACAGAGTAAGAAATAGGGAAATAGCTGCCTGTCTATTGGAGACAAATGACTGACAATTCAGGAGCCCACCTAAACCTCTTGCAGCTGCAGCGTCTGTGGCCCACCTCACCTCCACTGACGCACTCACAGTTCCACTCCCGGCCAGGACGGCCCACCACACCTCCACGGGCGCACGCAGATTCAGACATTGTTCCTGTTCGAGCGCTGTGTTTTGGGCATATGAACCATGTTCCTTGGTTGCTCGAGTCACTGTTCCTTGAACAAAACACGAGACAAATGTCAAATTTGCTGTTCCTTAGCTGCTCGGGTTCACTATTCCTTCGCTGTGAATGCAACAAGCTATCACACTAAAATTTGGAACCAAAAATACACTAATTCACAAATCAACACGGAAGATCTTAGGTGCCCCAAGATGGGTGGCAAACCCTTGGTGATTTCAAAAGGTCCGAGCCTTAGGAAGGAGTATTGCTCGGTGGGACCCTTCATATTGGTCGAGCTACCCCAGAGAAATAGGGTGGGTGGCCATTGGACATTAAAATGACAGCTAGATCCCTTACGTGGCAACGGTGGCCGACGACGCGTGATTGACGAGGATTTTGAATAATTCGATTTTGTATGCTTTTTACCATCATGTTTACAATTGATCTATTTAGAGTGAGGCCTTCTAACCCCAAATTTTGTGTTGTTTTGGCTACCTATCTTATGAAGAAACCGATCTATGATTATTGATTACGTGTACACGTATTTGGACACGCTTGATAGCGATACAACACAATATAAAAGACAGATAGCTTGCTTTTCATCGCACATTAAATTAAGTTTTGGGTATTTTTCAAGGGGATCAGAGAGAGGAGGAAAGATATTTGAGAAAGACGTCATAATGTTGGAGAGGGTTCATATCACCTCGTCCACCGATAAGAGTCGGAGTTAAGGAGGTGCCTTCGTAGAGAAGCAACCTACCAATTTTTCTATCTATCAGGTAGACACCGCTTAAATTTGTTTTTCTACTCGTCGAGTTTGAAATGAGAATGAATTTTGCTTTGAATATAGAGCGTTCTATCGTTCATGGAATCTCTCTTCCAAACTGACAACCTCTCTTCCAAATTAGCATAGTTTTAGTATCTGTTTTGATTTGGTAATTTGGGTATTTGTATTTATCTAGACAAATTCTAAATCAGGAGGCAGGATCTGGAAATTGGGTTATTTCTGATTTGGATTGAGGGAGCTCGGCTTCAGGTATTGAGGATGCCCACTTCTGCTAGACAAAATAACCATCCCTCTGATTTGGATTTTGCAGGTTTTTAGAATTTTCGTGGCATATTGAACCAAGATGTCAATGCTGGATTCATTCTTCAATAAAAGCTTCAAAGTAATAAAATGGTGAGTTCAACTTTTTTCTTTTGAAGCTTTTGAGCAATTGCCTTTTATCCATAAAAGAAATTAATTATACTGTCCAAAACCTCCGAATGTCTGCTCTATTTTACCTGCTTCTTAGTGACATAAATAATATAATGGGTGTACATACTGTGTGCGATTGATTTTTACTTAGGGTTGTTTACCATTATATTTTCCATCTCCTGAACTCGCAATCTTTTTTAGTTGGAACGCTAGTTTAGGCTTTAGGAATGGAGAGCCTACAATCAATCTGAGGGCCATGTCACATCTCCCAACTGTTGTGTCATGGCCTGCTACAACTATGTTTAAATAAAATATAAGAAGTTACAGATAAAGTATATAGGGTCACCGCGATTGCCATGGGTGAAATGTAAGTGGATAGACCATGATGATTGATAATTCGTAAGTTATCAACAAAATTGTAAGAGGATAGATCACGATCATTGAAAAGTTGCAAGTGGCTGGTGTGGTTCTCCCAAGCCATTGTGAGAGCGAGGGTGCCTGCTGAGCATGGAATCATGTTTGGGCTCCGAGCTTCACTAGTTCAGAAATCAGAAATCTTAGAGATAGCAAGCAATTGACTATGGTGCAGTGACTGTTATGATCCAAGTTACAAAAATTATGTTTGAGCTCCGAGCTTCACTAGTTCAGAAATCTTAGAGATAGCAAGCAATTGACTATGGTGCAAGGACTGTTACGATCCAAGTTACAAAAATTATGTTTGGGCTCTGAGCTTCACTGGTTCAGAAATCGGAAATCTTAGAGAGAGCAAACAGTTGACTATGGTGCAGTGACTGTTATGATCCAGATTACTAAAAATTGCACAGTAAATACTAAATACTGAACACACCAAATATAAGTGGGAAGCGGGCCATAACAGTTACTTTAATAGAATATATCTGACAATCATGAGATCAAGGCCCTTTGTATAGGTTCCTAGAGTCGACAGTTGGTCTAAAATAATTTTGCGGTTTAGAAAATGGATAATTAATGTGTAATATAGAAACGCATTTTTAATTTTTAGTTTTCATTTTAGATTTTTTTGTTTGTTTAAATATGCAGGAACTGATTGGATTGTAGTTAGAATTAATATTGGTATTGTTATCTGCAAGAATGAGCTCCTAGTGTTAAAATTTGTATGATTCGTCATTTTAAGGATTTCAGCAACTACTTAGTGGCAGGAAATGGTTGAATTTCCATTTATGTTAATCTTTGATTTAGAAGCTTGAAAATGTGCCAAACTGACCTGATATCGTTTTGAAAACTTTTCAGCTTTTATGATACTGATTGTTGGTTGCTTTGATCAACAGCAAAACTGCATTGAAGCTGACTATTCCACGTATTAAATTGCTAAGGAATAAGAGGGAGGTCCAGCTAAAGCAAATGCGAAGGGAGATTGCACAACTTCTCCAGACTGGGCAAGAAGCCACTGCTCGCATCCGGGTCTGTGCACAGCCCTGAAAATTTTGACAATTTTTATTTAATACTATATGAATTGTTAACTGTAAGCTGTTTTAAAGATTTCCAAACTCAGTTCCTAATGGATGAACAAGACCCTAGAATAAGTTTCAGTAGCAAGCTCTTTCTTCCATGCATGCAATTTTAGCATTTTGGGTTCTTTTCAGGTGGAGCATATCATCCGGGAGCAAAATATTATGGATGCATATGAAATTGTCGAACTCTTCTCTGAACTTGTGGCTGTTCGCCTCCCTATTATTGAATCTCAGAAGTTAGTTACTCGTACTTCTAGTACCAGTTTTTATATACGTTTATTCTGCTGTGAGTTAAAACATCTATTATGCATGTTACGGACAACAATTTTAATATTTAATCAGCTTTTTGCAAATGTACTAGGAATGCATTCAGTTTCTCAATAGTTTTGGAGCTTTTGTCAAAATAAGGTCTCTATTACCAATCGAGATGGGACTAATTCAATGTCACATTGTATGTATGGTATGGTTGATATGTTTAGCTCCAATTATGGAAAAATATGGTGGACAAAATAATACAATACATATAGAAAAAGATGTGCTAGATATAAACATTTACAGATGTATATATATAATATTTGACATTCCCATAATAAGCCCCAGTCTATAATGAAACTAGAATGTTGAGCATTTGACAAGCCGGACACAGTTACTGACTGTCACTTAGTTTTGTTGCTAGAACACTTAATTATGTTGCAGAATCATTTGGACCAAAATCTGGATTAAGAAACACACAAAATTGTTTCTTTGACCTTCTTTCTGAGGAAATTGAAAAAAATGAAAGATATGGAAAAATTTGCAATAAAATCTTGTTACTTTCATTCTTGAAATTCATTGAAGCATTTTGAGTTTTTGAAGTCTAGTCAACTTACGTTGATTGATGAAAAATCCCCTGTTTATTCTGTGTTTTTACACAGTGAGCTAAAAAAACAAAAAAGGCAAAAAGCTCAGATACAAATTCTTTTCCTCTATGGTCAGGGAGAAACTGTTTTATTGCATTCATTTTTTATGATAATGTAAAGACCCTGTTGCTCCCCTATCAGACACAAATTCTCCTAAAACTGTATTATTAGAAACTAAGAGGTGATCACAACTATTTTCTGCAAAAATGTAGTGGACTCATCTCAATATAGAGTTTTACTGATCACACCATTTATAGAACTTTGAAAATTCAACCAAGGCAGCTTTCCCCACTCTTATGCTATAATTATCAACAAAATACTGCTGGAGTGCTTCAGGCATATCTCATATAGAGAAGGAACAAAAAACTAAAACACACACAACAAAAGGTGGCACAATCATGCATCAAAACATCACTGGACAGCTATATGCATATATCTGTGAATATTATCAGGCAGTTCTTGCTAAAATTGGAAGCGACTTACCCCTCCAATTAAATGAAAGAAAAACAATGACTTTTTCCACACTGCATGTATTTTGATTGATTTTTGCTCTCTATCATTTTCACATGATGGAGGGTTGGACATATTGTATTTAATCATTTTTCTGGCTTTGATATAATTGTGTTTTATATTATTTTAGCTTCGTTTCACTTGTGTAGTTCCGAAGAGCCTTATTTCTCTATGTTTGCAGAGAATGCCCTCTGGATTTGCGGGAGGCTATTGCCAGTTTATGTTTTGCTGCTCCAAGATGTTCTGACTTGCCAGAACTACATGTAGTTCAAAGTATGTTTGCTGTCAAGTATGGCAAGGAATTCGTTGTGGCTGCATCAGAACTTAGGCCTGATTGTGGTGTTAATCGCCAGGTCAGTGAACTTCTAATATGAGTTACCTTGTATCATACTTCTGTCTTTTTATTGTAATTCTGGATGTAATTTATGTTGTTTTGAACATAACCCATATGTTCTCAAATATATTGTTGTAAATAATTTCTGACTTGATTTACTGTGAATTGTCCAAAACCCTCATTTGATTGAATCTACAATACTATGGAAGAAATCAAATCATAACTGAATGTGATGGATTCAAACTATTCTATAGTACACTGAACATCATTACTTCCCTCTATCAACCACGAGGTCATGGTATGCTGGTGAAAGGGTTAATGGGATGAATTAAACATTCTAACTACTGAACTAAAACATAAATGATTCCTCAGCCACTCAAGAAGAGAAGATGCTGGTCCGAGGAATTACAAACCACATGATTACTAGAAGAAAAACACAAATGTAACATACACAAGAAGGCGTGTTCACCAGCAACCTCTTCAAGTGTGCCTGGTTTGAAGAGGATTGATGAACCCCTGTAAAGGATTTAGCTCAACTCAAAAAACTGGCACTTTATTCATCAATGAACACTTCAAATTACAATCTCCAGTTTGCATCTTTTGTGTTACTAACCCTAACTGTATGCAATTCAATATCTACCCTAGCTTAAGCTGCAGATGAGTACAATTATAGTGGAGAGTTCTCGGATCCCTTGAAACTGATAGGGAGTTCCATGGCTTGGCACAACAAGTCTTACCCCCCCAGAATCTCCAACTTCCTCGCACCAGGGATTTGATATTTTGGCGGGTTGTTGAGGATCAAATTTGTGGGCACACGATCTTTCTTGATCAGTTGAGTGGATGGCTTGCTGTAGAGCATTTGTAGGGTTGGCTCTTTCCTTGATTGGCTGTCTTGATGATCTGTTGTGAGTTGTGGGTTCATCTTTCCTTTTGCTCGAGTTGGAGAATTGTTGTGTGTGCATTCATAGGTTCGTTGTCTTCTTGGTCTGGCTGCAGTAGTGGGTCAAATCTACACACCCTAGTCTTTTGATGAATAGCTGCCACCTGTAGTATAGGTCTTGCACTTGACTTGATCATGTAATCATGTGGTTTGTAATTCCTTCTTCCAATAATCATGTGGTTTGTAATTCCTCGGACCAGCATTCTACATGTGGTTTGTAAGATGCTGGTCCGAGGAATTCCATGTGGTTTGTAATTCCTCCTTCTATTAATGGATTGTACATAATGTTTTCAATGGTTATGAAATGTTATTGCTGCAAAATGGTTATCTAATGGTTTCATCAACATTGAAATGTCTTTTCACCAACACTTGTTCACAGACTTGATTTATAATGTGGACTAGTGTTGGTGAAAAGACATTTCAATGTTGATGAAACAATTAGATAATCATTTTGCAGCAATAATATTTCATAACCATTGAAAACATTATGTATAATCCATTAATAGATCTACCACTAAAAGGCCATTCATCAGTATACAAGAAAACTTAGACATTTTCAACACAAAAAATCATTAAATCTTGCCTAAGTTACCATTGCAAGTAATTAATTGGCAAACTGTTTGATGGCCACAACACTGGTCAATGCAATAGATATTAGCCTAGGCTAAAAATCAACAATGTCCAAGATTTTTGGGGAGATAAATGGCCATAAATGATGAACAAAATAGGTCAATTATGGGGCTTATCATAGCCCCCCAACTTAGAGATTTGCTCGTCCCTTGTGCAACAAAAAGAAAGGAAAGAAAAGGGTAGGGCTACTGGTGATCTGCTCTTGCTTGTGACTCTTACCGTTGACTGCTCTATTCCTCAGCTACTATAGAAGTTTCTTGTGGCTCTTTAGTTGTGGCAGTAGATTGCAGGTTTACCCTTTTTCTCATCTCTTCCTCTGCTTCCCTTCCTATTTTCTCGTCTTCGTTCTTCGTTTCTTCATCTGCCTTTGACTTTTCTTGTTCCACTGCTTTTGATGTTGCCTCAACTTTCATCTCTTCCTCTGCTTTTGATTCTAAGTCTGGGAAGAGTTGCTGAGTGCCACTTACCCAAACTAAGAGGGGAACTAACTGCCCTTGCTGTGCTATAACGATCTCAGCAACCTTCTGCGATGTCATGTATTCCTCTCCAAGGTTATAAGAAACATAATAGGTTGCAGCCTCTTTTGGGTAGCAACCTAAAAATTTGACAAGTTCTTTCTACCTTATCCTCTCAACAGCAACATCAGGTTTTCCAGATTGTTGATAATAGGGTATAGGGTGTAATAAAAGTGTAAACATAAACTTCAACCCTATCCAATTGTATGTAATTCTTTGGAGGCCATCAACATATAATTCAACTCTATAAAGAGTTGTTCTCAGACCTGGCAAGGAGTCGGGTTCCCTCTTTTGTAGGTTTTTAGGAAGCTCTTGCCATCTTACTTTTGCACCTCGTAACAACTCATCCCTGTTAGAAAAACAGGACCGTGGAGCAATAAAATAAAACAAATGCGGAAACAAAACACAAAAGATACACAATACAATAGAGACACAGATTTACGTGGTTCACCCAGTGTGGGTTGAGTCGACCAGAGAAATTGCCAGGTCCTTCCTTTATTATTATTCAGCATATGAAGGGATACAACCTACAACAAACCCGCTGTAACTTCCTCTTCTTTCTCTCACAGTCTCCTATCTCAGAATACAATATTCGCCATCAACCATAACTGCAATACATTTCCCTCATAAAAGAGGGTTGCCTTCTAGGGAAAAAACCCTAACATATTTCTAGCGTTA
>ML780607.1:645750-661187 GCA_009831015.1 Picea engelmannii | reverse complement strand
ACTGGATAAGTATCTGCAGCAGGCAGGCTTCAAAAAAGGAAGTGCAGACAACAACCTCTACATCAAGGTAAGTCAATGTAATATTTTATTAATTGAAGTTTATGTTGATGATATTATTTTTGGTAGTGACGATGAGAGGTTAAGCCAAAAATTTGCAAAAGACATGCAGAATGAATTTGAAATTTCATTACTTGGAGAACTATCCTTCTTTCTAGGACTTCAGATACGTCAAAGAAACTAAGGAATTTTTATTTCTCAAACCAAGTATATCAGATAAATGTTAAAGAGGTTCGGAATGGAAGATTGCAAACCAGTTATCACTCCCATGCAAACCAGTTTTAAGTTGTGCAAAGATGATGATTCAAAGTCTACAGATCAAAGGAAATATAGGTCAATGATTGGCAGCCTACTATATGTGACAACATCCAGACCAGATGTAATGCAGACAGTTGGATAGGTGGCACGATTTCAAGAAGCACCAAAGGAATCACATGTATTAGAAGTAAAGAAGATCTTCAGATATCTCAAAGGAACAAAAGAGTTTGGATTATGGTGTCCAAAAGGAAAAGATCTATCACTTATCGCCTACACAGATGTAGATTGGACAGGTTGTATTGATGATCGACGAAGCACTAGTGGAGCAGCGTTCTACTTAGGTGAGTGTTTGGTATCATGGATAAGCAAGAAACAATCATCGATATCTCTATCTACAGTCGAGGCAGAGTATATTGTAGCAACAATATGTTATACACAGGTTCTCTGGATGAAACAAACTTTGAAAGATATACAGGTTGAGTATGATGAGCCCATTCCAATATATTTTGATAATACAAGTGCCATCAATATCTCAAAAAACCCGGTGATGCACTTCAAGACGAAGCAGATTCCAATCAAGTATCACTTTCTACGGGAACAAGTTGCAGAAAAGAACATCAGAGTTGAGTATGTGGGCACAAAAGAACAAGTGGTAGACATCTTTACAAAACCACTTCCATGGGAAGCCTTTGAATATCTTCGCCAAAGACTTTGATTTATTTCTACTCCAAAAATGAATGCTTTTTTAATGCTTATCTTATATGTATTAGATGTACATGAGGAAGCACCATAAGAGGAAAGTTTGTCAGGGGGAGCAGCCCCGGATGGAAAGATACCTTTGCCATTGATGACAAAGGGGGAGATATTTATCATATGTAGAGAATAGAGGCATGGTTCCAAGGGGAGAAGATTTAATAGATGTAGAGGAAAAAGGCATAGTTCCAGGGGGAGCATGAGTGATATGATTTCAGTATTGCATCAGAGTGTTGCCATCAATGTCAAAGGGGGAGATTGTTGATTAAGGTTGGTTGTCATTGATGTCAACCCTTGAAGAAAACCCCATAGCACAAAGGCTTGGGTAATGGAGCCAATATTGTTTGATGTAAATATGAATCATTATTGTTCTGTCATGGTTGATAAGAAGTAAATATGGATGAACTCCAAAGTGGTCCCCTTATGGTGAAAGCCCTCACGGGAAGAATCTTTGTGGAGTAAGATAACCCATGCTTAATTGTGGAATAATGAGATGAAGGAAAGTCATTTTGTCAGGGAAAATATCTTATATGGATAGTGCTTATCATTTCATTTCTGGTGGTATGTGGAACGTCACACAATTCTTCACGGTTAGAGAGTTATTTCCATGAGAAGTTGGAGACCCCAGGTTTGGGTAATGGATCCAAGTTTGTTTGATGGGTAACGGTATGAGTTATGATATATTTTAATATAATATTATTCTATATGGATAGTACATTTCATGCCATTTCTGGTGGTATGCAGAACATCACATAACTCCTCACGGTTTGAGAGTTATGGCCTTACGAAGTTGGAGGACTCTCATATGTCATCTAGAAGCCCCAAAAGGTGAAAGTAATCAAAGTGGTTTAAGAGATTTAAAAAGGTAAATAATAAAGTGAAGTGATGAGTGTATTATAATTCAAAGTGAATACAAAATAAATTATTTCAGTAATAAATTTAATGGATAAATTAGAAGTTGATCCAACCCTAAAATAAAGAAAGTGGGCCAAGTGACCTAGAAGATGTTTTTAAAGAAGCTACTTGGAGAGTATAAATAAGAGGCAAGGTTCTCTCATTTGAATCACACTTAAAAATATTGAATATCTATATGTGTCCGAGGTAACCAAGGATATCTAAACAAGAATTCTGAGTGAAGGTAAAGAAAAG
Source organism: Picea engelmannii (assembly GCA_009831015.1). Taxonomy (NCBI): domain Eukaryota; kingdom Viridiplantae; phylum Streptophyta; class Pinopsida; order Pinales; family Pinaceae; genus Picea; species Picea engelmannii. The sequence goes on along the minus strand of ML780607.1, from coordinate 658,970 downwards.
AAGGCCGAAATGGAAGGAAGGATAAAAAATTTTGATGGTGCTTTCTAAGGTATGTTATTTACACGTCATCTCACCATTTTCGCTATAACTTTTTTTTATATAATGATTCAGACCATGAAATTGCTATTCAAGTGAGAAAACATATCCAAGTAGCTGTGGAAAAAAAATCATCTTGTGGGTCGTTGTATTTTGGGAGTTACACTCCATGGAAAATAGGGTTTGTGGCCAATCCTGAAACTAGTAAAAATCAGGTGTTTCCGGTAAAAAAGTCATAAATTGTTCATAATAGATCCAAATTCAATGAGACCAAATGTGTTGGTTAGGGTACAGTCTGTAGTATGTTGTGTAATAGTTTCAGATAATTTCATCAAATATTTTGTTCGGGGCACGCTCTACAAGGTCATTCTCTAGAATAATCCAGAATTCAGCAAGATATGTCATTTTTTCTATAAATCCTTTTATGAGAGGTTCCAAGTAGTGACACTTGGAGGAATTGCATTAAATACACTGAAGAACATTTTTCATCAGTTTCAGATCTTTATACATTACAGGTTCAAAGTTTTGATTACTTCAATTTAGAGTTGTTGACTAATCCAAAGCTAGGCATGTGAGACTAAAGAAAAGTTTGATGAAAATGCTAGTCTCTTGTTTTTAAAGTTAAGGAAGGTTTGCAGGAATGTGATCATATACACCAGGTCTATTACAGAGCTACAAATCAGATTTGGATGATGAAATTGATGAGGTCTTTTGGTTGTGGTAAATGTTGAGTACATGGTTGAGACAAGTAGTTGATGAGTTGACGCACTCACATGAGGTGTATAGTTGATGAAATTGGTACATATTGATGAGTCATAGTTGATGAGTAGTTGACACATGATTGGTACATACTTGGTGCATGGTTGATGCACTTGTTTATGGTACAGATTGATTACAGGTTGAGGTACAGGTTGATGCATGGTTCAGATTTATTGGTACAAGTTTACAGTGGTATATCTCACAGTGATTGTGTGATAGTGGTTCCATCATTCTACTTCTACTTCAGGGTGGCAAGACGGGGCAAGGACAGGTGGTTGTAACCACCTTCCGGTTGTAGTAGGAAAACATTGGGGGTTGTATCCTCCTTCTGGTTGTATCCAAAGAATTGGGGAGTTGGAGCTTCCCTCAGGTTGATTCTTTAAGACATATCAGAAAAAACATTCTGTGGTTTTCTCCCGATTTGGGTTTCCACATAAAACACCGGTGTACTGTGTATGTGTGTGATTGTTTATTTCTTATTGCTCATTATTGGATAATAATTCTACATTGATATAACGTTTGAAGAAAAATGATTATAATTACGCTATTATTAACTCACCCCCCCTCTCAGTAATCCAACAATACCTATGTTTCTATTCTTGGAACTATTCCTTGACTAGGAATCTCTCAAGTATTTTTCCAATGAAGTCCTCACCAAGTTGATTGTTCATCCAAGTTATCGTATAGGAGATCATATTGGTTTCCAAAAATTCTATATATTCAAAGAGATCTATAAATGAATCAACAAGAGGGTCCTTACAGGAATTGCTACCCCATTTCTCTTATCCATTCATTGTTAAGTTTAGGTGTCCCTCTAGGATGAGATTGGGTGAGTCTACAAGGTCTCTGTAAAACAATTCTAGCTAGAAATCATGTATGTTAATGGATGGACCATAACATTAAGGAGATCAATGTTGTGGTTTAGTTCGTTAAAGAAGAGATTAACATGCATGTAGTCACAAGGATTTCACATAACTAATGAGGTCAAAATAAAGATTTTGTGCCATAGTCGAGTCTCCAAATAGCCCAACAAAACATGAGCATTGAAAATTCAATTGGGGAAGTACTTTTGAAGAGAGGATGAAATAACGAATGAAATCACGGTTTATTGGGAAAAAAGTACATGCAACTTATGTACGTTAATGGTTTTGTGTAGGAATCAAATATTTCAAGAAAATCTTATTCCCTATTATTGATGGAGAGTAGTATCATTTTGTAACCTCCTTGGCAGCTTCAAATGCTCTAAGTGCCCTAACGATAGTTTGTTGTCATTCCAATTGCACCTTAATGTTTTCCTATGATATTGCCTTAGTCGAGCTATATTTTCTGTCCAATTCTTTCTTATTAGGTGTAGTGAATGGTATCATCTACAAGCCTCGTATAAGAACTGAGGGACATTAGTGGGTTTCCTAGCTTTTGAATGAGTGTAGTATCGATGCCTCAATTTTTGTCTCAATGTTTGCGGTGGTTAAGTGGTGATATAATAATAGTCTAATTTAAATTCACAACCTAACTAATCGTCAAATTAACATATAAAACACTTAAAGACCCTTCCAAAAAATGTATGGTTAGTGAAAGAAACTAAAAGTATATAAATCCACAAGTCTAATGGTTAAGAATATTAATGGATTAGAGACCCTTCCAAACAATGTATGATTAGTAAAACAAATTAAAAGTATATAAATCCATGAGTCTAATGGTTAAGAATATTAATGGATTAGCTATATCAATAGCATGTTGTTGACTGTTTAGCTGAGGAAAACCATTTAAAATCACTGTCACAGTTTAGATCCCAAACCTGGTTACTAGGTCAGTTCATGTTATTAAGGAAATTTTAAGGAGAAAACGATAAGAGTAATGAAGATGTTGATGGACCTCAACCCAAGGGGGAATCCTGTTACAGGGCACTTAAAAGTAGGAAATTTAATGGAGAAGCAGATCTTGTTTGGTAAGAACAGCAATACGACTGCCCAGAGATGAAATCGTCACATGTTCAGAGTAATATGTGCAGAGTTATATTTTGTTGATCCTCCTAATATTTAATGCTGGTTCTCCAAGGAATAAAATTTGCGTCCCATGGCACGTGCATATCATCTTGATCATAGAAGATGATCTTGCCATCATAACATTTAAATTACGAGCGCTCGGCAGAATACATCCGAAAAATACACATAGATACTTGGCACGCCTGTGAAGATCAGGCTACTAAGAATGGCTACACTGTAAAGAGCACCTTACAATTTTAATGGAAGATAAAAAGGAAGATTTTGAAAATAATTAATTAGGATTAAAATGATTAAGATCATACAAAATTATGTTAGGGTTAGTATGTTAGGCTTATAATTATATTAAGAATAGGGTTTGTATAAAGTATAACATAACGTGCTAGATTAGATTTGTGGTAAATTAGATTAGATGATCCAATTCTGGAGGCTTTATCTCATGCAAACTGTATATCATATCTCAATTTTTCCATATGCTGTCATCGCCTTTAGAAACTGTATATCATATCTCAATTTCTCCCTATGCTGTCATCTCCTTTAGAAATTCATCAGTCATTTTTCCATATGCTGTCATCGCCTTTAGAAACTGTATATCATATCTCAATTTCTCCCTATGCTGTCATCTCCTTTAGAAATTCATCAGTCACAATTATGTTAGCAAACTGTATATCATATCTTAATTTTTCCATATGCTGTCATCCCTTTTAGAAGTTGATCAACCACAATTATGAAATTATGTTGCAAACTGTATATGATATCTTAAGTTCTTCATAGGCTGTCATTTCCTTTAGAAGTTTATCAGCCACAATTATGTTAGCGAACTGTATATCATATCTCGATTTTTTCATATGCTGTCATTGCTTTTAGAAGTTCATCAACCACAATTATGTTACAAACTGTATATCATATCTTAATTTCTCCATATATATTGTCATCGCCTTTAAAAGATCATCAGTCACAATTATGTTAGCAAACTTCTCCATATGCTGTCATCCCCTTTAGAAGTTCATTAACCACAATTATATTAACCATATGCTGTCATCCCCTTTAGAAGTTCATTAACCACAATTATATTAACCATATGCTGTCATCCCCTTTAGAAGTTCATCAACCACAATTATATTAACAAACTATATATCATATCTCAATTTTTCCATATGCTGTCATCGCTTTTAGAAGTTCATCAGTCTCAATTATGTTACTGTTCTAGTATTTAGACTGTGCCTAAAGCCACAACTTATATCTACCACTCATTTTAACACATACTTAACTAACTATTTTTAAAACTATACCCAAAGGCTCAGTATTCACAAGGGAAATGTAAGTATTCACAAGAAAAAGGAAGGAAATTGTAATTATAATTAAGGAAAAAATACCATTTATAATTAAGAAAAAAATAAAAAATTATAGAAAGTAGATTTACTAACTTATCAGAATAGGCTTGTAAATTGAATCGGAGCTGCACACTTCAACAAGCTCATTTTGGCACAACTTAAATAACTATTTCTAAAACTTTACCCAAAGGCTCAGTATTCACAAGAAAAATACTGGAAATTATAATTATAATTAAGAAAAAAATTACCAATTATAACTAAGAAAAAAATTACCAATTATAATTAAGAAAAAAATTAAAAATGACAGGAAGTAGATCTACTAACTTATCACAATAAGCTTGTAAATTGAATCGGAGCTGTACACTGCAACAAGCTCATGTTTTGTTGAATTCCAGTACTTCACAATAAATGATTATCATGTCTATTGGAAGAAAAAAAAACTGTACAAAGAAGTTATGTACAATATTGAATCAGAAGTGTTGGCCGATTTAGATTTAATTGATGTCGACAAAAGAGTAGTTAAAAGAGTAGTCTAAATGTTTTATTTTTTAGTAATTTTTTGATTTGTTTTTCAGCAAGATGAATCTATTTATATATTTAGAAATGTAATTTAAGCAATAGAAAATAGAAATTTTGTCCAAATTTATATCATCAAATTTCACCAAAAACCTAAAAGTAAACCGAGCCAACGCCATGACCAAAAAAAACTGCATACATTTAACTGATCAAGGACTGTTAATCGGTATCGATCTCTTAATTTTCATGAATATCCTGTGGCCAACCTTATCCTCCTTTTCCCCGATACTTTCAAGCTTTGGTTTCCAGCAATGGCCTCTGGACTTCACCAACTTCTTATACTCTTTCTTCAATTCAGGAGTATTGCAGAGTCTATAAGGCTCATCATCTGCGAAATCCCTGGTCACTGAAAGCTCGCGTTCATCAACGTTAACCCTCCTGTCTTCCATAAGTTTTGTAATAAACTCTGGGCAGACTCTGATCCGAAGGTCTCCACCAGCATCGCTTTTCTGTATGTCAAACGGCTGACAGAGAGCAGACGCACGCCCAATACTGCGGAGAGCCGGAGATGCGCGGACAGTGGGCGAAAGAGCAACTTTTGTAGGCGGTGGTGATATTAAGGAAGCCAGCGATACGAGAGATAAAGGAGACTGAAAGAAATGATCGGGCAGAATGAAGTAGTTGTTGCCAGCCTTCAGTGGATCGTTTGGAGAAAGCGCGGGCGTCTTCTGCCCGATATAGAATGAGTCCGAATGACAGACTAAATTTTGAGGGCATTCTTGCATGATTTGACTCGCCTTGACAGATTCAGGAAGAATCCTAATGCTGCCATCTGAGCGAACCAGCTGGATGGTTTCCCTGTTAGTGCCCACCATCATGCAAGACGTATGGTTGCCCATAATTTATCTGTTATGAGCAAACAAATCGAAGCATGGAGATGCGAGGAAGGATCGCGGAAGTGGCGTATTATATAAATTGTAAAACCAGTAATCATATAGAAGAGAGACGTAAAGGAATAGAGTAGATCGAGTCAACCAGGCCGCCGTTCATGGTATTCGCCTGAGTGGACATATCTTTAATTACTTTCGCTTCTGCTGGGGCCGTGCGATAGCGTCGGGTTTGACCATAAACTAGGGAGGTTCTCTGGTTTGAATTTCTGAATTCCGTCCAAATTTCTATTGTAACATTCCCCGTTTTTTTTTATCCACAACTAAAACAAGGCGTGGTAGAAGGAAAAAGCACATTGCGTGTAAAGGTATTGCATGTGAAAGAATGGTACGGCGTGGTCCAAGGAAAAAAACAGGGCGTGGAAACGTATTTGTATGGAGAAGGCATCACTGAAGTGGACAGTTGAATTTTTTGTTGTCACCGTTCAAATGCAATGAGTGGTTTCTGGTTGGTTTGTTACTGCTCAAATTCGATGACTGGTTTTTAGTTGGTTTGGTATATGATTCCAGGCTCTATGTGGGCGATGGAATTGCAATTAAATCTAACATACCCACGCGTGCAACTAAGACCATCTGAACAAGCTGTGTAATTTGTCATATTCTGTTCTGTATATTTACAATAAACATCATGAATGTTTAAATATCAAAATCTCTAAAAATAAAATATAAATAATAACAATTTTTAGCTGTTTTTAAACTAGCACAGCCGCTAACTCGAGGCTGAGAACGCCTAAAGGTAGTGGCTGAGAACTCGTGTCTTCAATATATTGAGAATGTGTGTCTTCAATATAAAATGTATGTGGTAATCTGTCTGTGGTAATATGCCAGTATCTTCAATGCATAGCCATCAAATTAGGGTTTAAGGTTAAATAAGGTTAAAAGATCATTAATTGTGCCCATTGTCAATAGGTGTAGGCCTTTCTAAGTAATTATGAAAATTAGTCTAGATGTAAAACAATCAGTGATTAAATATGTTGTTAAGACACTATGTAATGTTAAAATTACAGATTTTAAACATAAAAAAGCAAAATATCCAATCATATTAAAGATTAATATAACTTAGAAAAAACAAACAAACAAACCAAAAAATTATAAAAATTAAATTTTCAATAAAATATTTAATATTACACATATCAATCAAAAACTTGAAAAAAATGATTATTATGATTATAATTAATATATACTCATTATACATATATAATAATTTTCCATAAATATCAAACGTATAATCTCCATCCATATTGAAACAAATATTAAAAGTCACTTTTAATATCCAACGATATTTCCTGTTCAAATAAATATTAAATGTAGCTTGGTTGGATGTTTAGTTGTATAAATATTCAGCTCTTAAAGGCTTTGAGTAGAATATTTTGGCAGTGTTTTTTAATTGTAAAATTCAAATAAGATATTTTGCATATAAAAAGCTAAAAAAATTATAAAAAGAAATATTCATATATTTTTGTTTTATATACATATAAATTTTTAATTGAAGGTGAATTCAAAATACAATAGTTAGGTGTGCTTTAGGTAGGATAAAAAAAAAATCGTATAACCGATACAAACAAGTATATATATAAATACGTTGTTACAAAGTTAATAAATTGTCCAAAGAGTTGAAAAAATGAATTATAGATATTTATATTATATAAAAAGATTTGTTTGAGAAACCAATTTAAAAGACTTTTAAAGAAATGGAAGGAGTATTGATGACCCTACCATCATCAAATTTTTGCAAAGAAGCTTGAAACATAGGGAGAGATGACCCCTCTTTAAAAAGACAATTGGAAAACTAGTTATGTTCTCTGAACACATGAGAGAATGATATCAAGTGAACTTGTCTAGCAATACCCTTCATATTCATATGTAAATCAAAGGATAGTAAGGCATTTCTTTTTTACCTGAATCCTTCCCATCATCTTTTTTATAACCATACCAAAATCACCAAATACCTGAATATTCAATATATTTATATTCCTCTTTCGAGAAAAAATTTCAAGAGAAATAATACTACTTTAAATTCCCTAAAATTATTGGTGTCTAACCCATTTTCCCACATAATGATGAAACCTTAACAACATAATGATTTTGTCCCTTAGCAAGCTCTATCAGAAAACTCGAGGCTCGTGTCTTGTCAATTTGAAGAGCCTCCAATACTCTAGGAATCTTTTGTTTGACTGATATTTTTAAGTATGGAAGTAAACCCAATAGTTATGTTGAAGTTTGAATAGTTATGTTGAAGTTTGAAAAGGCAGGTACAATTTCTTAAGGATTTCAATTCTTTCAAACTAATCCAGTGTAATAAAGTAATTTTCCAAGTCAACTTTTGACTAGATATTAGATAAATCAAGAGCTTTCTCTATATAAGTGAACAAAATATTTATCACTTACTCTACATAAAAGACACATGTTTGGACCATGTCTATTTCACCATTGAAGATTGGCCCACATTAACACCGTATTATTAAGTTTCTAACCACAAATAATTTAGTCTTCGATTGGAATATCCAAATCAATTCATACTTATCATTCTCCAATATAACATGTACTCTCAAGAGTAGGAAAACCTAACATATCAACAACAATGTCATCAACAATAATATTCTCATATCCTTGCATGCTAGGAACAACCAACTCATCAATCAAGTCAATACAATCAACCATAGGTTGCTCTTGTGGCAAACCAATAAAATCTCCACCCGCAACAAATAAAATTTCCTTCATCGCAACAAGGTTGAGTGTAGGAAGGGAGGCAATAGGAGTATCATATTTAATACCTATTATTGGTGGCTTCACCTCAGGCATAATAGGAACAACAATACCATGTCCATTCTTCCCAAGTACCCCTCATGTATATCCCATCTTTCTCAACATTCACGACCCAATACTTATAGTGTGTTTTTCAAAGTTGGGAGAAACAACACAATCATTAGTATTCTTACAAATCGTTGGACTATAATTAATATTATCAAAGGTGTAAGAAGTAATAGGTGATCCTAGAAGATCAACAACAATCTTCTTAGCAACATCCTATAGTCGATGAAGTTCTTCTTGAAGGTTATATTTGCAATCGCGCAAGCCCTGTATAGTCACATCCTTCTTAGTCAGCTGAAGTAATATGGAATCATAATCTTCTTTCAGAGCCTGATATTCATCAAACAGGTAGTTGTTATCTTCTTTAGGAGGAGCAACTTCTTCACGAAGCTCATCAATAGAGGCCTGTAAATGGGAAACTTCATTTGCTAGTTTGGTATTCGATTCTTTTAGTGTGCAAATGTCTGTCTTCAAGACAAAATTTTATGCATGAGAAAGATTTTTCACTCCTTCTCTAGATCATCGACAAGATATTATTTATTTCCAAATTCATCGACAAGATCTTGGAAAATAGTCTTCATTGTTCATTCTAGTTTAGAAAATTTCCGATATTTCTCATCAAACTGTAGTAAAAGGATAGTTTTAAAGAGGGGAACCTCATCTTATACCAGAGTATGGGAGATATCAATTTCATTCATCAATCATTGATTCTTAGTCTACAACTATGCAATGACATTCTCCAAGTTAGTGACCTCTATACGAAGTTGATTATGAGATTTGTATAAGGAAATAGCCTTTTTCTCTTGAATTTCCTGCAATTTTTGAAGCACGAGGACTTCATCTTCATCAAGCATGCTCATCGTCGAATGAAGGAAATAACTAAGGAACCAAATGTAAGTGATGGTTCAAAAATAAAATGGGTTGACAAGAAGTTGACCACAAGAAGCATGACTATCTAGTTGACTAACTAGAGGTGAGTTGGTCATAGTGCAATCCATAAATTCATGCATTGGAAAAGAAAACAACCTAGCAAAGGATTCAATGGAAAACAGGTTGAGTAAAATATTTTCTAGGGTACCCACAAGACCTAGGGAATCCATGTACTCATCTGATTGAGTCAATATTTGTCGAGTCGATCAAATGCTTCAGAAATATATCGGTCAGTCAAACAACCAACACGATGGAATGCACCACCAGTTTATTGACCCAAGAAGTCAGTATTTGATTGATGATAACAAAAGAGGCCTTCAGTCCACGAAATTCATTGATCCAGGTGGATATTGGTGGCCGCCCACCTATTCCAACTGGCTCCTTGTGTTCGTTTTTAATCAACACGTCTTTATGTAAGTTACTTTATAATTGTGATTTCTACACTTCTGGTGGATTCTCACCTAATCCAATTGGCTTATTTTGTATGTTTTCATGTCAGCATGCTTTGTTGTACTTTCAGGGTTGTTTTGGGGCCCTAAACATTGTTTTTTTGGCTCACCGCAGTCAGAATGTAGATGGAGTTAGAGTCTGATGGTGGAATGTGTATTTCTCTGAAAGACCTTTCCAACAGTCTATCACGTGCCTAAAATGAAGGTCATATGCAAAAGTTATGACCCTAGGAAGTTTAGGTACCAAATTACACCAACTTACCCATATGGCCCACATGACTTTTGGTGTTTCACATTCTAGGGTTAGGTTTTTGGATGTCTATCATTTTGGAATTCATGAGTAATATGAAAAGGGCCTATGGAGCCTCATTGTAAGGGATTATGCTCATAAATATGCACGTATAAGCCACATCTCTTCTTAGAGATAACTACCACCATTCGAGCAAGTTTCAGTTCTACATTTGTATAGTTTCAACTTTCAACTTATTTAATTATTTAATAGAAGATATTGTTCACTGGATATTTGTGTTATTATTCCTATCTTCGTGTTTATTGTATTCGGAATGTTAATCAGTTCATTCCGCTCCTAAATCTGGATCATTCATGCTTGTCAAAAACATGCTTGCCACAACAAAAACCCAACAAATAGGTTTTATGGCATATTCCACGAATGTGTGATTCGACCAGACAAGTTTCCCAGTAGATTGGATTTCACGGATCGATGGAAAATAAAAATAAGGGGGAAACTTCTCATGAACCCAAATTTGAAGCCAAAGTTGAAGTAATTTAATCAATAATTTGTTGGAATATGAAGAACTGATGTCTCATCACACTTCTCCTTAATTTAGTCAGTCGGGAAATCGACCTACATCTAGAAAGAGTCGGTTGGGAGATCGACCAAAATTCTACATTATTCAGTCGAGTAGTCAGCATACCTGTCAGTCAAATAGTCGACCAACAGTCAAAGATAGTTAAGTAATGGATTGAAAATCCTAGCAATCTACTACAAGTTGGACACATGGATAGTCAGGTCAAGCATCCTTGTCGAGCCGACTAGATAGTGAAGATTTGATGAAGTCAACTCTAACAACTAATAGATATATGTGGACAAGATCTTCCTAATTACAAGGAAAGTGGTTAGATATTGAGGCTATAAATAGAACAGCCCATGGGTCATTATCATCATGTGATCAAGAAATAAAACACATAGATCATGTGAATCAAGGTGTCCAATATGCAATGTGAAGTTCTGATCATAATGCACTATTCCTAAGTCATGTAATGGTGTCTTTAGACACCAACCCTGTCTTCAAAATTTTATTTCCTCTTCGATTATCTATAGTACTGCCTTTTCTGTTTCATGTTACATTCCACACTATTCCCCAACATTGCATTAGAGACGATGGTTTGAAACCTCACCTATTATCTACAAACCTTGTTGAGTTGGATCTATTGTGTGATTGACATTGGGACAATGCTTTGGTGATTGAAAATTATAGAAACAAAAACTTGGAGGCCTCAACTAGAAACCTAAAGGGAAAACATATGCACCCCACGAAAGTCAAAATAAGAAGACATGTTAGTACAACGGAAAGACTAGACATGTGGAGAAGGTTTTCTATAAGAAGAGAGATATCTTAGAGGAGAAGGTTAAACTCCTTGAAGGAGGAGTGTTAGTTTTTCGACAACCCACTAATAATATTAGATTCTAAGTTAGAACTTCTTAATCCTTGTTGTCTCATTCTGCATAGAATGAATGGGTATCCGACTATGGGTGTACTCATCATATGACTAAGGATGATTTGGTGTTCATGTCCTTGGAGGAAGCCAAGGAAAGGAAGATCTATGTTGTTGATGATTTTTCTATATATATTTTCAGTCAAGATGATGCTACCCATCGACAAGGCATAATTGTTAGTGTTTATCACATGCAATTGTAAATGTTTATCACAGTCCAAACCTTGGTTCCAATATGGTGTATGTTGCTCAGTTAACACATAAAGGTGAAATTGTATATTTTTGTTCGAATCAGTTCTTCATTCGAGACTTAAATAAAGGTCAATCAGTTGTTGTTGGAGGGTTTCTAGACCCAAAGGACAGTCTGTATAAATTCCATGACATGACTTGACCTGAATGTGAACTATTTTCTCTTATTTATCACACTAATGAACAAAGTAAAACTTGGCATGAATGACTCAGACACCTAGATTTTCAATGTTTGAAAGCACTAGAAACTCAGAACATGGTTGTTGTTCTATCTAAAGTGTTTCCCCATGAAGGAGTCTATAAAGGTTGTGTTATTGGAAAGCATCATTAGGAATTGTTTGACTCTGAAAAAGTGAGGCAAGCATAGAACCTCTTAGAGTTGGTTCACAATGATGTTCGTTGCGTCAATATACCTTCCCTCACAGGTGCAAGGTATATTTTGACTTTCATTGATGATATATCTTGTTTCACACGGGTCTATTTCCTGAATAATAAAAACCTTGTATTTGAAAAATTCAAAGAGTTTAGAGCCTTTGTTGAAGATCAATGTGGTCGACCGATCAAGTTACTGATATCATACAATGACGGTAAGTATGTAAATTGACATTTTGAATAATATCAGGTTCGATATGGTATTCACTGGTGGCGGTCGGTTCCTTACACACCTCAACATAATGGCATTGCAAAACTCAAGAATCGTACGTTAGTGAAATAAAAATGTCTTTTGAAGGATAAATATATCCCCTCTGTCTTTTTGGATGAAGTGGTTAACTCTGCAAACTATCTTCTTAATTGCATCTTGACTCAAGTTTTTCCGTCCATGAATCAAGTCAAATGATTATGTGGAAAGAAGCCTTCAGTCAACCACCTCCATGTATTTGGATGTGTTTCCTAGGCTTATATTTCTTATGATTTCATAAATAAGTTTCATGCAAACAATCATGCTTGCACCATGATGTGATAATCTAAATATTCAAAATCATATCAGCTATTTGATCTTGTTAAACAACAAATCATTATCATACGAAATGTATGGTTTGATGAGCAATATTATAGCATCAAGTTGTTTCATGCCTCCTCTGGATTGTTGCAGGATGATTCCTATGATGTTTTCCCTAACTCTGGTTCTCCTATTCCATTATTCAGTGCTTCGACCAGATAGTCAAAAAAATTTCTTATTTCGACTTGACCATCTGTAGTGTACCCTTCACTACCCAGGTTCACCCAACCTCTCAATCATCATTCATTACATGAATGTAAAAGGAACAAATGCATTTAAACAAAATTAAACACACTTAACAACTCAGAGTAAAATATATGGGTACTGCTATAGTTAATCATTCCATAGCATTGTCATAAATTCATTTACACAGCGGAAAACATGTTACATAAACAGAGCAGTCATGTTCAAATGTGTTAAAACATAATTCAGATATACTTATCTTTTAT
>ML780607.1:614745-645650 GCA_009831015.1 Picea engelmannii | reverse complement strand
GGTCTGCACTGGCGGTATGTACATTTTATTAATTGACCTGCATACATACAAGTATATCACAGGCTCCTGGCCTTCAATACTTAGGCTCCCTGGCCTAACAAAACTCATAAGCCTACAGCTTATTCAAAACTTGGCTCACCAGCCTATAGAACATATTTACAATTCTTTTGCATATAACATGATCTGTAACGGGGCTCGGCTTTGGGGACATTACACCATCGACTTGTGAGTTGACTAGTCCATTGATCTCGTTTTTTCCTAGTTTTCCTTCTCCCTCGAATAAAAATCTTCTAACTTATTATCGATATGTTGGTGTGAACAATATTTCACATGTTTCTTGTCTACCCACATGGTTTTCCAAGAAAATTGAAGATGCTAGAGATGATGTCGATGACATTTCCTCCGGACACCAAACTTGAAGTCAAAAGAAACATGACAGTGTTGTATTGATGACTTGTTTACTTGAAAAATTTGATCATTTCTCCTACTTGGATGCTCAAGGATGACCTAAATGGGAACATTATATGTAGACATAAATTGATTCTTTGTTGAAGAATCAAACTTGGGACTTGGTTCCCCGACTGTAAGGAAAGAACAATGTGAAGTGTTTATGGGTCTACAATATCAAATTTACCACTGAACGTATTATTGAGAGATATAATTCATGCATGTTTGTGAATGTATTCTCTCAAAAATAAGGTGTTGACTACACTGATACATTTTACCATATTTCAAAGATGAACTCTATTTGACTAATTATTTCCCTTGCTACTCGTTTTGGATGCAAAATCCATCAGATGGATGTGAAGAGTTCTTTTCTTCATGGATATCTAGCCAAATAATTTTTCATGGAACAACCACATGGTTTTGTGACACATTGTAACCTAATTTATTGACTCAAGAAGTCTCTTTATGGTTTGAAGTAATCTCCCCAAGCTTGATATGCTAAGATCGACAATTTCTTTCTTTGACTTGGTTTCAAATGTTGTGAATATGATGACAGCTTGTATTCTCTCCATACCAATGGAGACACCTTTATTGTTAAGTTATATATGTATATTATCTCCTCATTACTCGAAATAATACTGATCTCATTCTTATATTGAAGAAACAACTTTACGACTCCTTTGACATGACAGATCTTGGCACTTTGCATTATTTTTTCAGTCTTCAAGTATTACCACTATGTGATGACTTTTTCGTTTCTCAATCTAAATATGTGATGGATATTTTGACATGTTTTAAGATGGGTAATTGTAAGACTTGTGCTACTCCTTTTTACTATGGAGTTAATATAACCCAAACTTTTCAATCACCTTAATTCGATGCTACACTTTCTCGACAACTCATTTGAAGTCTTATTTATCTAACTCATAGTCAAATTGGAATTTCCTTTGTTGTTAGTGTGGTTTGTCATTTTATGTAGAAACCTATAGAAATAAAGTGTAAAGTAGTCAAATGAATTGCTTGTTATCTTAAAGGTACCACTCATTTTGTTATCCAGTATTGTCAAAGTTCATATTTTTCTAGTCGGCTTCACGAACTTGGACTAGGATGGAGAAAATGATGATCATAATCCAACTTTTGGTTGTGTTTAATCTAAGCATTGGTGTGGTAGTGTAAGAAACAAACGATAGTCTCTTTATTGACTATAGAAGAAGAATATCATGGAATCGTTCAAGAAGGTATTGAAGCAGTTTGGATCCACCAAATTCTGGGTGAACTTAGATTTCCTATTCAGACATCCACTACAATCTAATGTGATAAAAAAAGTGCAATACAAGTTTCTAACAACCTTTTTTCCCATAGTAATATGAAGCATGTTGAGATCCATGCTCACAATTTGAGACAGTTAGTTCATGAGAATGTTGTCTCTCTTGAATATTGCAGAACATATGATTAGGTTGTTGGTGTCTTCACCAAATCCTTATCTCAAGCTAGACTTATCAAACTCCATACGATGCTTGAGCTTCATGAAGATGTGATTATGGGGGGGTTTCACGATGACATAATTTCACCTCCTAAATATTCATAGATGTGTGTTGATGGGGGTGTATTTGAACATCAAGTATTTATTTTTCATCACACTTATCTTGGATTAAGTTTTTCATGTGATCAATCTACATATCGAAATAGTCGGTTGGGAAATCGACCAGAACTCTACATTAGTTGCTCGAGTAGTAGACATACCTTTCGGTTGAATAGTCGACCAAAAGTCAAATATAGTCAAGATGTATATTAACCATCCCAATAATCGACTACGATTTGGACACATCGATGGTTTATTAGAGCATCCTTATCGAGCTCACTAGACAACATGAATTTGATGGAGTCAACTCTAATAACCGATGGATATATGTGGACGCAATATCCCTAATTACAAGGAAATTGGTTAGATATTGAGGCTACAAATAGAATACCCAATGCATAATTATTATTAAGTGATCATGAATAGAACACATAGATCATGCAGATCAGGATTTGTAATATGCACTATCATGTTCTGAAAACATTGTGCTCTTCCTAAGTGTTGTAACGATGTCTTTAGACACCACCTCTATCTTCAAAATTTTATTTCCTCTTAGATTATCTATAGTACTATATTTTATGTTTCATGTTAGGTTCAACCCCATTCCACAACATAATTGAAGTCAAAATCATTTGGTGATGTCATATCCAAATGAGTCGCGAGTGGTATAGGTCGAGTTAAGATTGGTCCAAGGACAATATATAGGTCAAGTTGGTGAGTGAGCCAATTTTGTTCGACAATTAAACAAGTCTCCTTCCTCTTGTTGATACAGTCAACCTTAGTCAAGTTGTGATCTTGATCGATGGAGAGAATGCTTTATTACACTTAAATATATGTTAGTTGTATGAACCCTTGCACGATACCATGTTTTTTGAAAAGGATCCAACAATGGATTGGTTCATGTATCCATAATTCAAGACATTATAGTGGGCATGCCATTCAATGATTCAAGTTATATAACCAAGACACAATATCCATATGCTATACTCCAGAGTACATAGAAAAATGAAACAGTTTCTTTGGCTCTGTATAAAAACCCTAGCTAAGTTTTAAATAGTTTCAATAGTTCAAAATGTGAAAAAATAGGAATCATGCCAAAAGAGAGATCGGAGGTGAATAATCATGCCTATATCAATATTCTCTAATTCTTATCTAAAAACTAGAGATCACAAACCAATATCTCTGATACCATGTTGGGACAGGTAGATAACCATAGAGGAGAATAGAATATTCAAAGGTAGTGGTGGTGTCTAAAGACACCCTTACACTTATGCATAGGAACAATCCATGATAGATAAAACATTGTTGGCATGTTTTATATCAAGCATGTGATTTTCAATGATGGAAAGAACAACAACGATAATGGAAAACATGAAAATCATAAGATCAGGAGGAGAAGTGAACAATATGCAGAGATCAAAGCTCAGAATGGAAACCATAGTACAAAAGCATGATCAGGATCAAATCCTTGATTCTGGATTTGTTTCGAGAGTCTTCACGGCCATCGGATCACTTTAAGTGGAAGGATAGGATAAGTGGGGAAAAACGATTGAGAATTCGATTATCCAAATTTTCATCAGTCGTCAGAATGATTTAAGTTGAAGGACAATATACAAAAGGGATGAGATATGAGATCTTGATCACTTAAATTTTCATCAGTCATCAGATCGAAATAAATTGAAGGATAGGATAAGAAAAGATGAAGAGTCGTTGGATTTAATCCAACAAAAAATTGCATCGCAGACAGATCGAACCGTTGATTTAAGATCTTGATCAAACACACATCATTCGTTTCGAGTCTAAAGTTATGAGGAGGTTACGCTTTAGAAAAATCTCACTTTAAGAATTTCAAGTTGAGAACTGAAATACTCGAAGCCTGGAGAGTTAGAGAGCCGGAGTAAATTTCAACCATCATATACAGAGGGATATGTGGGTATGGATTATGAGCTCTGGAGAAATCACTTCGAGAAGTTTAAGTTTGATATTTGAAATCCTCGAAGCTCGGAGAGCTAGAGAGCCACAAAATATTTCAACCATCAGATCCAGAGGAATATGTGGTGATGGATTGTGAGCTTCGAAGAAATATCACTTCAATAATTTCCAGTTGAGAATTGAAATTCCTGAAGGCCGGAGAGTCGAAGAGCCGAAGTTTATCTCGATCGTCCGGTCATCCAAAATATATCTTAGTCGTCATATCGTCCAAAGTAAATATCAAGCATCGGATCATCCAAAGTGGATCTGGGCCATCTGATCTAGAAGAGACGTTGCGTAAATCTGTGGACTCCGGTTAAAGACCCGGATTAATCCTCAACCATCTGATTAAAGGACATGTGGCAGAGCTCGTCAACAAGGACATGTGGAAAACGATGTCATCAAAGACATGTGGTAGACCATGTCAACAAGGACATGTGGTATACCACATAAGCGAGTGAAACGTGGCGAGAGATCAACATTGCGCTAATTCACAAATCAGGAAATCAGAGATAGGAGAAGCGAAAACTCGCGAAGTCCGATTTTGTGAAGGTGATCACAGTCGTTGATCGAGGAATGTCGTGTTCCATTGATATGATGCAAGTGAAAGTTCAGGAATTGAAGAAAGGAGGTGTTCTAACCTCTGACATCACTAGTCGCAAAATCTCAAAGTCCGAAGGAGAGATATGGATCATTGATCGAGGATTGTCATGGACCATTGATATGGCATGATGAAGTTCATAGTTTGGGATCTCGAACTTGAAAGAATGGAGCAGAGCTAACTCACGAGATCGCAAAACACGAAGTCCCAAAGAACCTTTTTGAATGGCGTGTGGTCACAACTAGAGGTCACGTCAGTGGAGAATAAGGGAAGGAGCTAGCGTTGCTAGGATCCCCTTCAGATATTGAGATTTTGGAGAATCGAGATGTCTCATACCATTATTCCCGAAGTGACGAGTCACAAAGTGCCTGTTGGTTAGGCGTATGGTCACCACCGATGGTCACGTGAAGGAAGGGGCTTAGAAGCCAAAGAAGCCAAAAAATACTGACTGTGACTACTAGAGAGGACGAAGAATTGTGACAGCCAAAGAAGCCAAAGAATCTCAGGATCAGGACCACTAGTGATGAAGAGGTTCAGGATCACTGCCAGAGAAGCCAAATAATATTTGGATAATGACCATTGATGATGAAAAGATACAACATAACCTCCATGGAAGACAAAGAGTTTGAATGATGATCAGGAAGAGGACTCGGCATGAGAAAGACATGCAGAATGGAGAAGATAGTGTGCTTTCTCGATAGTTATGCATGGGGGTAGGAGGAGACGTAATGTAGTACCTGAAGTGTAGATCAGTGGTGTAGTGAAGAGAATGTAGATGCAACACAAAGCATAAAATGTAGAAGAGAAGATGAATAACATGCGGTTGTGAGTGCAGGAGGAAAACGAGAAGAGCATAGAAGCATAAATATTTAGAAGAAGAACAAAGTATAGACGCTGAAGAAGTCAGAGGAGATACGGAGTTGTAACAAACCATATCAGAGAGAGAGAAAGTAAGTAAAGTTTTATAAGATTCAATTAGGGTGCTGCTAGGGAGGATTGCAGTCCTCTAAATTCTAGTTGGTGCTAGAATATATTCTGTGAGTTGGTGCTTCCATCTAGTGGGTGCTAGAGAAAATTGGGAGTTGGTGCTTCCATATAGTTGGTGCTAGAGAAATCTGAGATTTGGTTCTCTCTACAAGTTCTAGCTTGATATCATAGGTTGTAGCCTCATATTTGAGTTGGAGCTCAAAGATTGTGATGTACATGAAAGTTGGAGCTTGATTGACATCCTAAGAAGAAGAGGTTTTCACGATTTATAGGTTTCCACATGAAAATCAGTGTCTCTATGTATTCAGTGTGATTGATCAAATATTTTATATCTATGCATGTTAAGTGATCAACAAAACATTAAATAATAATCTAGAAAGAATCAGAAAATAAAGGGAAAAGTTTCAAGCCTATATACATAACTGATTCACCCCCCCCCCTCTCAGTTATATTTATAACAATTGGTATCAGAATCGGTGCCTTTGATCAAAGGTAGATCCATAATATTGAACATGACTACTCACGATGGTAGTTAAACTAATAGACCCGCTTTGTTTGATGGAACAAACTTTTCCTTCTAGAAAATAAGGATGAGAACACATTAAATGTCTCTGGGTGATGATGTTTGGGATGTCGTTGAAATAGGATATTTGAAGCCTGTAGTCTTGGCCTCAAAAGATGATAAGCTAGAGTTTATCTTTAATGAAAAAGAAATGAATGACATCCTCAGTGGACTTGCAGAAGCCGAGTTTGTCAAAGTAATGCACTGCGATTCAACAAAAATTATGTGGGACAAGATGATAAGTAGTTATGGAGGTGATAAAAAGGTGAAAGATGCAAAAATTCAGACTCACGAACTGAAATTTGAGAAGTTAAAGATGGATGAAGATGAAATTATCAGTAAGTACTTCTTATGAATAGAATAACTTGTCAACGCTATGAAAGGTCTAGGTGAAAAGATAGAAGAATCTTTTCTAGTCCAGAAAATATTAAGAAATCTTCCTGATAGATTTAACTCAAAAGTCTCCGCTATAGAGGAAATAACTGATCTCAATACGTTAACATTAGATGAAATTCTTGGAACCCTAACTTCTTATGAAATCAAAATCACCAAAGGTAAATCCACTACAAGAGAGACATCCTTTAAAGCAAAGAAAAACACATATTCTGATATAGATGAGATTGAAGCAAATTTTGTGAGAAGACTAGAGAAAGGACCAGGCAAATACAAAGGTAAAATTCTCTTCAAATGTTTCAATTGTGGTAAGATAGTTCATTTTTGTATCTAAGTGTCCTCACAAAATAAAGGATCAGACATATGATGATGAAGAGAAGCACAAACACAATAAAATCTATAAAGAGAATTATTTTAAGAAGAAAAGCCTTTGAGTAAACAATGATGATGATCCCTCAGATGATGAAAGAAGTGATTCTTCTATTGAATATAAAATAAATGATATAATTCAAATATATTTAGAAGATATAAACATTGAATATACATGAAGTGAGTTCGATGATTGTGAAGAAATAGTATATCTTGAAGGAGAACTTGTCAGTGTCATGGAAGAGATTGATAGACTCAAAGAAAAGAAAAGAAAACAAAAACAGTTACTGGTCAGGTATGAGAAAACATGCAATGAACCAACTGAGTAAATTGAAGACATTCTCAAACAACAATTGAAGGAAGACAAAACAAAAGGTGAAAAATTGGAAGCTGATGTAGTGACTGTCAGAAAATATCTAGAGAAATTTCAGGCCTTATATCATCAGAATCTTACAAGTATTAAAGCCTGAGAAGGATTAGCCTCCATTCTAAATCATAAAAGGAATTTGAAGTTGAAAATTGGTTTTGGTTATGAAGAGCGATCAAGTAGTGTTCAGCCAAGCAATAAAGAATCCATTAAGTTTGTCAAATATACAACCATTGACAACAACAAACCTGCAGAAACAAAGGAAGAGAATCAAACACCAAGGAGGAGTGAAGGAAAAGCTACTAGAACTGAATCTGTAAAACAAAGAAATAATACACCCTCTACTCAAGGAAATGTTCAGCATGGAAGAAATTGACCTTCTCAAAGAAGACAACCATTTTCCAGGTACACAAATTTTTTCTATGGATATTGTTTTTACTGCTCTAACTTTGGCCAAAAAGCTATAAATTGTTCTTTAATATTTCGACATGAGAAATCAAGACAACCAAGGAATAAATATCTGCCACAACAAAGAATGAGACATCCAAGTAACAAACAACCACAGATTGCAAATCATGTGATGGCTGAGAAAAGGACACAGATTAAACATAACAATCATTATGATCCTTTATTTGATGAACCAGAATGTTACATCTACCATAATTATGGACATAAAGCTGCAGACTGTCGCTTAAAGAACTATAAGCCAAATTCAAATCACAAAGCTGAAAATGTCAAGGTTTGAAAGATGAATGCAGATAACAAGTGTGGATTAGTGTTGTCATGTCAAATACAACATGACCCCTGGTATATTGACAATAGTTGCCCCAGTCATATGACAAGTGACAAAATTAAGTTCCTATTACTCAAATAAAACAAATCAGGGAGTGTGACCTTTGGAAATGATTTTCAAGGAAATATTAGAGGTAAAGGTCTAGTAAGCTTAAGTAATGGAAGAAGCAAAGCTCAATATGTATTATTTGTTGATGGTTTAAAGAATAATCTTATTAGCATCAGTTAGATATGTGACAGAGGATGTGAAGTCACTTTCACTGCCATGAATTGTAAAATAAAGATAGTAAACACAGTAGAGATGATTGCAAAAGGGGTTAGAATTGAAAACAATGTATATGTTCTGAAGGAATATAAGGAGAAATTTCATTTAAGAAAATTCGATGAAAGTTGGTTATGGCACATAAGGCTTAGACACCTAAATTTTGATCATATTGTCAAACTGAATAATGAAGGCATTGTGAAAGACCTTCCAATAATATCTAATCCTAATAACTCTGTATGTGAATCATGTGGAAGCTGAATCATGCTCAATTCAAATCGAAGAGTTTCACATCTTCAGATAAACCACTACAAATTGTTCATACGGATCTATGTGGACCATCACGAAAGGAAGGAACTGAAGGAGAACGTTACTTTATGTTAGTCATTGATGACTTCTATAGACTTACATGGGTTTCCTTTCTAAGATAAAAATATGATGCGTTTGAGAATTTAAAATTTTTTAAGGTGTTAGCTGAGAATTAGATAGGAAGGAAGTTAAAGACAATTCTCTCAGATAGGGGAGGAGAATTTATTTCAAGATATTTCAAATAATTTTATGAAAGACATGGAATTAAAAGAGAATATACTATTCCAGGTAGTCCTCAACAAAATGGAGTTGTAGAACACCAAAATAGATTAGTTCAGTAGATGGCAAGGGCTATGATGAGTGAAAGGGACATTTCACAAACCTTCTAGGTGAGGGTTGTTCATATGACTTTTCATATTCTAAAGAAAGAGCATCAAAGGCCTAATAGTGATAAAACTCCATATGAGTTGTGGTTTGGTTGACCTGCATCAATCAAGCACTTCAAAGTATTTGGAAGTAAATGATGCATCAAGAATAATGATGATCATCTAGGAAAATTTTATAGCAGAGTTGATGAAGGTATATTCTTAGGATATGAAACGAATAGTAAAGTATACATATGCTTTAACAAAAGAATGCATAAATTAGTAGACTATATTGATGTTCAAATTGATGAAAAAGCTCGTGTAAAAGATCAATAGAGAATAAGCACTAAGTCAGATGAAAAAGATGATGAGAATAATGAAAATGAAGAACAACAAATCTTAGAGTCACAAGAAGATGATGAATCAGGTGGAGAAGAGACACCTAGACAAGAAGAGTCAAGACAACAATCAACAGCAAATCCTTCCTTTAGAATTACTCAAAAGAATCATCCTGAAAGTCAGATAATTGGTGAGAAGGACAAAGGTGTACAAACCAGGAGAAGGATAATCAAATACACTGAGCAATCACATATAGCCTTCATATCCATGGTGGAACCCAAGAACTTTAATGAAGCTGGTAAAGACATAAATTGGTTAAAATCAATGAATGAGGAACTGAACCATATTGAAAAGAATGTCACTTGGGAACTCATTCCTAAGCCAAAAAATAAAAATGTAAAAGGATCCAAATGGGTCTACAAAAGTAAGATGAATGAACAAGGAAATATTGTAAGAAATAAGGCCAGATTGGTCTGCAAAGGATATGCTCAAATAGAAGGACTAGAGTTTGATGAAACATTTGCGCCCGTAGCAAGATTATAAGCTATTAGAATTCTTCTTGTCGATGCTTGTCATAAAAAATTTCAAGTCTATCAAATGGATGTCAATTCAACTTTTCTAAATGGATATCTAAAAGAAGAAGTATATATGGAACAACCAGAGGGTTTCCAACTGTCAGATAACCCTGACTTTGTATGCAAGTTGAAGAAATCCTTATATGGGTTGAAACAAGATTCTTGTACTCGGTATTACAGACTAGATAAGTATCTTCAAGACAAAGGGTTCAAGAGAGGAACAATCGACCACAATCTATATATCAAAACAGAGGGTAATCACTGTCTCATTGTGTTGGTCTATGTAGATGACATCATCTTCGGAAGCAATAATGCTTCATTGGTACAATGGTTTGCTTCTTCTATTTAGTATGAAATTGAAATTTTTATGATAGGGGAACTGTCATTTTTTCTTGGCCTACAAATTACTCAGAGGTCTGAAGGAATATTTCTTTCTCAGGAGAAATATCTAAGAGAAATGTTGAAAAGGTTTCAAATGGAATATTCTACACCTATGAGCACACCTATGATCAATGGATGCAAGTTAAGCAAGGATGATGACTCACCTGATGTTGATCAGAGTTCATATAGGTCTATGATAGCCAACCTATTATACATCACAGCATCCCATCCAAACATAATGCATGTTGTTGGAATGGTAGTAAGGTATCAGGACGCACCTAAATAGAGTCATTTGTTAGCAGTCAAAAGAATATTCAAATACTTGAAAGGAACAATGAAATATGGCCTATGGTATCCTAGGAATCAAAGTTTTCAACTATCATTCTATTTAGATACTAATTGTTCTAACTGCATGGATGAAATGAAAATCACAAGTGGAGGTGCATTCTTCTTAGGAGATTCCCTTGTAGCATGGTTGAGAAATAAGCAAGGTTCCATTTCCGTATCAACAACAGAAGTTGAATACATTGTAGTTGGCACTTGTTGTACCCAAGTATTGTGGATGATTCAGACACTTGCAGACTTGGAGGTAAAATATATTGCACCCATCCCCATTCATTGTGATAATACTAGTGCAATTAGTGTGTCAAAGAATCCTGTATTTCACTGCAAGAACAAGAATATACCCATCAAACATCACTTCTTGAGGGAAAGGGTGACCAACATTGTTGTTTATTTGCATTATATTCCATCCAAAGATCAAATTGATGATATCTTCACTAAACCACTTGCAAAATCTCAGTTTGAGTATCTACACCAAAATTTGGGCATGACCCCTTTATCAAGCTAAATATTCTATTTGATCAGGGGGAGAGTGCTCATTGTATCTCTTTTTAGGGGGAGAAGAGAGACACTCTCAGTTTTCTTTGACATTGATGTCAAAGGGGGAGAAAAGGTGTGGTTTGGATGCTACAATTGGAGGTCTATGCAGAATAGAACATACATTTAGGGTTGCCATCAATTCCAAAGGGGGAGATTGTTGGCATGGTTTATAGGAAGTGTGTGCTTGTCATTGATGGCAAGAACAAAAGAGATGATGGAAAAAAGGAAAAGTATAATCTCAGGAGGAGAAGAAAAAAATATGCATAGATCAAAGCTCATAAGGGAAAGCACAGTATAGAAACATGATCAGGATCAAATCCTTGATCATGGATCTACTTCGAGAGTCTTCATGACAGTCAGATCCTTTAAGTATAAGGATAGGATAAGTAGGGGAAAACATTTGATAATTCGATTATCCAAATTTCTGTCAGTCATCATATTGATTTAAGTGGAAGGACATGATAAGCAAGGGTTGAGATCTGAGATCTCGATCAACCGAATTTTTGTTATCCGTCAGATCAAAATAAATGGAAGGATGGGATAAGAAAATATGGAGAGTCATTGGATTTAATCCAAGGCAAAGATGCATCGCAGATAGATCGAACCGTTGATCTAAGATCTTGATCAAATGAACATCATTTGTTTTAGGTCTAAATTTATGAGGAGGTTACACTTTGGAAAAATCTCACTTTAATAATTTCAGGTTGAGAACTGAAATACTCGAATTTGGGAGAGCCGGAGAGCCAGAGTAAATTTCAACCGTCAGATCCAGAGGGATACATTGCGACAGATCGTGATCTCTAAAGAAATCACCTAGAGAAGTTTAAGTTTGAGATTTGAAATCCCCAAAGCCCGAAGAGCTGGAGAGCCATAGTAAATTTCAATCGTCAGATCCAGAGGGATACGTGGTGATGGATCGTGAGCTCTGGAGAAATCTCACTTCAAGAATTTCTAGTTGAGAATTGAAATTCCTGAAGCTCGGAGAGTTGGAGAGCCAAAGTAAATCTTGATCATCCAATCATCCAAAATAGATATCAGTCATCATATTGTCTAGAGTAAATCTCAAGCATCGGATCATTCAAAGTGGATCTGGGCCATCTAATCCATAAGAAACATGGCGTAAATCTGTGGACTCCGGGTAAAGACCCGAAGTAAGCCTCAACTGTTTGATTCAAGGAAAAGTGGCAGACCTCGTCAGAAAGGACATGTGGCAGACCATGTCAGGAAGGACATGTGGCAGACGACGTCAGGAAGGACATGTGGAAGATGATGTCAACGAGTGAGACATGATGAGAGATCAACATTGCACTGATTCACAAATCGGGAAATCAGAGAAAGGAGAAGCAAAAACTCGTGAAGTCTGAGTTCACGAAGGTTATCATAGTCATTGATTGAGGAATGTCATGGGCCTTTGATCTAATACAAGTCCAAGTTAGGGAATCGAAGAAATAAGGTGTTCTAACCTTCAACATCGTGAGTCGTGAAATATCTAAGTGAGAAGGAGAGATATGGATCATTGATCAAGGATTGTCATGGGTTGTTGATATGACATGAAGAAGTTTAGATTTTAGGAGCATGGACTTTGAAGAATGAAGGAGAGATAACTCGCGAGATCGTGAAACGAGAAGTCTTGAAGAACCTTTTTGACTGATGTGTGGTCATAGCCAGAGGTCACGTCAGTAGAGAATAAGGGAAGGAGCTAGCGTTGTTAGGCTCCCCTTTAGATATTGGGAGTTGGGAGAATCGAGATGTATCATACCAAGATTCCCTAAGTCACGAGTCATGAAGTTCATGTTGGTTAGGCTTATGTTCACCATCAATGGTCACATGAAGGAAGGGGATTAGAAGATAAAGAAGAAGAAAATGACTGACTGTGACTGCCAGAGAAGACGAAGAATTGCGACTGCCAGAGAAGCCAAAGAATCTCAGGATAACGGTTGCTAGTGATGAACAGGTTCAGGATAACTTCCAAAGAAGCCAAAGAATATTTGGATAACGACCATTGATGATGAATAGATACAGAATAACCACTAGAGAATATGGATATTTTGAATGATGATCAGGTAGAGGACTGAGCATGAGAAAGACATGTAGAACAATGAAGATAGTGAGATTTTTCAATAGTTATGTATGGGGGTCAGAGGAGACACAGTGTAGTACCTAAAGTGGAGATCGGTGGCACAGTGAAGAGAATGCAAATGAATCACAAAGCATAAAAGGTAGAAGAGAAGTTGAACAACATGAAGTTGTGAGTGCAGGAGGAGAAAGACCAGAGCATAGAAGTAGAAAGATGCAGAAACAAAAGAGAGTGTAAAAGTTGAAGAAGGTAGAGGAGACATGGAGCTGTAACAAGCCATATCAGAGACAGAGAAAGTAAGTAAAGTTTTGTAAGATTCAATTAGGGTGGTAGGGTGGTTCTAGGGAGGATTGCAATCCTTTAAATTCTAGTTGGTGCTAGAAGATATTCTGGGAGTTGGTGCTTCCATCTAGTGGGTGCTAGAGAAACCTAGGAGTTGGTGCTTCCATCTAGTTGTTTCTAGAGAAATCTGAGAGTTGGTGCTATCTGCAAGTTGTAGCTTTATATCAGAGTTTGTAGCCTCATATTTGAGTTGGAGCTCAAATACTGTGATGTACATGAAAGTTGGATCTTGATTGACATCCTAAGAAGAAGATGTTTTCACCCTTTATGGGTTTCCTCATGAAAATCAATGTCTCTTTGTATTCTGTGTGATTTATCAAATATTGTATATCTATGCATGTTAAGTTATCAAAAACACATTAAATAATAATCTAAAAAGAATCAGAAAATAACAGGAAAAGTTTCAAGCTTATACACATAACTGATTCACCCCCCACTCTCAGTTATATTTCCAACAAAGATATCTCTCCCAATGATGATATATTGATCCATAAGTATAATCTATAAATATTTTTGGTCATGAACCAAACAAATAATATTGGGATAGAGTTGGTTGTAACTATCCATAAAAGGTGTATTTGGGATCCAAAGTGGACACGGTCAACCAATAGTTTAGTTGACCATCAACCCAAATAATTTTTCAAGTCCCTTAATAGACAATGTTAAGTTTACGATGGATCCCAATATTCCAATACAAAAGTGAACCATTGAAAACCTGTGAGGTATCAAAATAACTGACTATAGGAAAGGATAGTGTAAGTTTTTTCTGCTATTTGGAAACTTGATGAATATTATTTCTATATTTTCGTATCGAGTCTATAAACGTCTCGAGGGACATATATTTTTCAACCATGATTCTATTCCAAAGCCCCTTTCTAGTGAGAACATTCCACAAATATATTTTTGCCAAATATAAACCCAAAATATGTGTGATTTTTAGTCCAAAGCCTTTGATACATTTATATTCATTACAACCTTGGAAAAGTAAATTGAAGCATAATTTCCTAATCTTATAAAAAAAATCTTTTGAGATATGTGGAAACATATTCCAAAATACCATAATTGCCTCAAGTACAAAGTTCATTAGTGTCAAATCACCTCCTCTCAAAATCCAATGGTTGCACCATAAATAGATTATTTTATCAATTTGAGAAAGTAACTAGAGTCGGTCCTCCTTTTTATAATTTTCAAATTAAAACAATATTATTTTATTCCTTCATATAAATTGTTGCATTGAAATTGGAAAAAAACCTTTGTTCCAACTCTTTCATCCTCCTCAAATCCAAAAACATAAACCACAGACTTTAATCCATTCACCTCCATCCCTATAGCCTTGTTATAAGGAAATTATTTATTTGAAATAAGTACGCTTCCTTAGTGTACCAAACAATAATATTAACATGTCATCCATGTAAAGAAGATGAGTTGAAAAGATTCCCTTCTTTCAATCCCAATCCCTTGAATTTGACCTAGTCTTTTTGCCTCTCTCAAAAATATTCTTAACCCTTTAGCCAGTAATAGTAAAATATATGGTGACAAATGGAAGCCTTGTGGAAAACACCTAAAAGGTCTAAAGAATACTGAAACTAAACCATTGATTAACACAACAAAGGAGGCACTAGAAATGTAGGACATAATCCATTTAGCAAGAGGTAAGGACAAACCAATGTAACGCAAGTACGCAACCCTCACGGTCGGACCCGCTTCCACCAGGACGTTCTTTTTCCACACAGCCCGAAGAGTCAAATCTCTTCCACTCCTCTCGGGAGTCTTCGTCACCCACGGGACTCTCCTCGGCGATCTCCCCTTCGCAAATCGGGAAATCGGCGTTCGTGCTATCACAAACCCTGTGTGCACGTTCTCGTGCAAATCAAATCCCCGAACCCCGAATGTCGATGGTCAAACATCAACGCTCCCGCACGTCGGGTATTTCCCTATCGGGATATTGGAGTATGTGATGTCACGAATCCTTGACACCACAAAGTCCCGAACCCCGAACTCCGATAGCACGTGCAGACTTGGCTCTTCTGCCTTCGAACTCCGGTATATCGCCACCTGTACTCCACTAGAGTCTTCAGGTCCCACACTGCCACGTCACTTCGGGATTTCGCGGATCACGAATCCACGATACAAGTTTTCTTCATGGTCGAAAACCCCGAAACGCCGAACGTCGAAACCCCGAAGTCCGACTTCTCGGGATCGCGCGCCACCTGTCCTTGCCCTGATCAACGGTTCCCGTTGAATTGGGAAATTGCTACTCGCGATTTTCACGGGGTATGAACTCTCACCTCACCAACCCCCGATCTTATGATGCCACCTGTCAACACCTCTTGGTGAGGCCTGATGCACAAGGTCACAGTCCTTGCAAAACCCTAAACCCCGACTCCTCAAGATCTTGCGCCACGTGTCCCCGTTCTGATCGACGGCTCCCGTCAAATCGGGAAATCGCAACTCGCGATTTCACGAGGTGTAAAACTCTTACCTCGCCAACCCCCGAACGCCGAACCACCGAAGCCCGATGGACCTTTATCCTCCTCGCCTG
Organism: Picea engelmannii; assembly: GCA_009831015.1. NCBI lineage: Eukaryota > Viridiplantae > Streptophyta > Pinopsida > Pinales > Pinaceae > Picea > Picea engelmannii. Next base: position 629,505 of record ML780607.1, on the reverse strand, counting down.
TGCTTACGGGTTATCTCCCGCGCAACTCTTCGACGATCCAACGATCCTCGAGACTTCGCGATTTCTTTTGGCAATTCTTGGCCGATGATTCCCAGCCCTGATTACCTGCCTTGCTCCGAAGCTTCTTGTGGTTCAAATCTCACCCAGGTTTGTTCCCATGGTATGTACAAGGAACTATCCCTCCTGAGATTTCACTCGGAACCACTCTGAACTCAATTCTTCCATAAAATCACGTACGCGACATATGAAAGAAGTAGGTAACAGAAAGCAAATATGCAAAGGCACAATGCCAACAACACACAGAAAATAAACACGTCCATGAAATTGAATCAGGGTTTCCCTATTCTTCTCCTCCCAGGCTTGCCTCTGAGTCTTCAATTGAACCTGCACTTCACCTGCACGATCTGAATAAACCCACACGACGTCTGGGCAAATGAGAATGAGAATTAACTGTCCAACCACCTCAACGCACTCTATGCGGAGGAATTCCACTGCACTCTATGCAGGGATCTCCTGGCTTAGACAGAGAAACAATTAAGACTTATTCTCTCATTCCCTCAGATTTCGAACCTGCCATGCAATCACATATGCAGCATACAGACAATAGGCAAACAAGAAGCAAATATGCAACAACATAATATTAACAACACACAGAGAATAATCACCGCCATGAATTTGAATCAAAGCTTTACTATTAATTCAATATCTGTACATGGGAGTTCTTCACCAGTTCTCTGAGTTGCTCTCCTCCTACTCTCCTATCAAATGCTGAATAATCCTCTCAATTATACAAGGAGGGTGCCTATATTCGTTTTCCCTCCTGGAAGTAAAACTGTCTAATCTACAGCTAATTTCTATCTAACAGCATTAAAACCATTAAATGCCTTCCTATCTATAATACAATACAAGTGCACTTAGCTTTGAATGCCTTTAGTTAAACGGCGACGCAACAATACCAAGGTAGAATTCAAAATTTGAAGTTTGTTGGCTTGTCCAGCTGTCTCTTCTTTCTCCTCGCGCTGGTTCGTTTGATGAAGTGTGGATGCTCCTGCATCATACTCCTCGGCTCAAAAGGTTTCATGGGCTCCTGTCCATGAGCTCCTGCACGGTGTGCCCATGCTTATGAATCACTGCCTCTGTTTCCCAGCTGGCATCCTCCCCTGGGTGATTTTTCCATTTCACCAGGTACTCAAAATATTGCTTTCTCCTGGTCTTCCTTCCAACTCTTTTATCCAGTATGCACTCCATCTCAGGCTTCTGTGCAACTGGCAACTGCTTCTGCCACTGGACCACTGGTTGTTCATCAGTTCCAGCTCCTTCATCCTTGGTCCTGTAGGGGTATAAATCTGAAATATTGAAAATCGGAGATATCCCGATGTCCTCTGGCAACTCAAGCTCATATGCGTTTTCGCCAAATTTCCTCAGAATTCTGCATGGCCCGATCTTCTTCATCTTGAGCTTGTTATACGTTCCCCTTGGGAACCTTTCTTTCCTCAGGTGCGCTAGAACCATGTCCCCAACCTCAAACTGAAGTTTCCTTTTCCTCTGATCGGATCTGCGCTTATACTCCTGGTTCACCTTCATCAGTCGCTGCTTCACCTGTGTGTGAAGTTCTTGCATTGCCTCAGCGAATTCCTCAACTCTCGCGCTGCTAGTTTCAACCTGTTCTGACTCCCTGAGCTCAGAAACTCCTCTCGGCTATGTCCCATACAAAATTTGAAACGGGCTCTTACCTGTACTCCGATTCACTGAATTGTTGTACGCAAATTCTGTCGGTGGAAAAATCTGATCCCAACTGCTGTGATGCTTAGTTACCAGGCTTCTCAACAAATCCCCCAAACTTCTGTTGACTACTTCGGTCTGCCCATCTATCTACGGATGGTAAGCAGAACTGAATGCCAAGTCATTCCCCAACTTCTTCCATAGCGTCCTCCAAAAGTGACCTATGAACTTCGTGTCTCGATCCGAGACTATACTTCTCGGCAATCCATGCAACCGCACAATCTCTTTGAAAAAAAAATTTGCGATGTGGGTTTCATCGCTCGTCTTATGACATGGAATGAAATGTGCCATCTTTGAGAACCTGTCCACCACTACGAAAATGGAATCAACTCCTCGCTGTTTTCTCGGTAATCCAAACACAAAGTCCATGCTAATGGCTTCCCAAGGCCTCTCGGGTATGGGCAATGGCTGATAGAACCCTGTGTTCTGCTTTCGTCCCTTCGCATGTTGACATATTCGGCACCTGTCAACAAATCGCTTTACATCAGCGCGCATGCCCGGCCAAGAATATGATTCGCTCAACTTGGCGAATGTTTTGTCATGCCCAAAATGACCTGCTAAGCCTCCATTGTGCTTTTCTTTCACCAAATTCTCACTCATAGAGCAATCTGGAATGCACAATTGATTGCCTTTGAACAACAATCCATCCTGGATCAGGTAGTCAATCCACGGACTCCTATCCCTGAGAACTGGGTTCTCAGTTGCCTCGTATGCCTCGCCAAAGTCCGCGTCACCTGCATACATATCTTTCAGATTCTCAAAACCCAAAGTCTTGAACCTGAATTCCTGCAGCAATAAACACTTTCTGCTCAAGGCGTCAGCTACCTTGTTGGCAGTCCCTGAAATGTGCTTTATCACAAATGTAAAATTCTGCATGTATTCCACCCACTTTGCATGCTTCTGATTCAACTTCTCTTGCTGACTCACGAACTGTAACGCATGATTATCACTGTACAGAACAAATTCCTTGGGTATGAGATAATGCCTCCATTTTTTCAACGCCTGGATAATGGCATAGAACTCTTTATCATATGTGGAGTACTTCAGTTTTGCATCATCCAGCTTCTCGCTGTAATATGCAACAGGTCTGTCATCCTGACTTAAAACTCCTCCAACAACATACCCACTGGCATCACACTTCACTTGGAAGGTTTTCTGAAAATCTGGCAACACTAACACTGGTTGCTCAGTTATCTTTCGCTTCAACAAATTGAAGCTCCTTTCAGCCTCTGTTATCCAATGGAAAACCTTATGCCGCTTCTTCACAGTGTCCATCAGTGCGGCACTGATTCCACTAAAATTCTGAATGAATTTTCTGTAGTAGCTTGCCAAACCATGAAAGCTCCTTACCTCAAAAACATTCCTTGGCGATGGCCAATTCCTGATTACGTTCACCTTCTCAGGATCCATCTTTAATTCATTTGCCGAGATTACAAAGCCCAAATAAATGAGTTCTGTCTGCATGAAGGAACACTTCTTCAAATTGATCAGCAGCTTCTCCTGCTGCAGTCTTCTCATCACAATGGCCAAATGCCTCAAGTGTTCAGCCCTCATTTTGTTGAAGATCAATATGTCGTCTAGATACACAACAACAAATTTGTCAATGAATTCCCGCAGGACTTCATTCATCAGTCGCATAAATGTGCTAGGCGCGTTTGTCAACCCAAACGGCATGACCAACCGTTCGTACAAACCCTCGTTTGTTTTGAATGTTGTCTTCCACTCATCTCCCTCTCTCATCCGGATCTGATGATATCCGCTCTTGAGATCTATCTTGGAAAAGTAATTTCCCCACTCAGGCAATCCATAAAGTCGTCCATTCTCGGCAGTGGAAACCTGTACCGGATGGTGATTTTATTAATCGCCCTGGAGTCTGTACACATCCTCCAGCCTCCATCCTTCTTCGGACTTAGTACTGTTGGAACGGCACACAGACTCAGACTCCCCCTAACCAGTCCTTTATCCTGCAGATCATGTACCTGCCTTTTGACTTCCTCGTTCTCCTGAGGTGTCAACCTGTACGCTGCCTTATTTGGCAAACTTGCTCCGGGTATGAGGTCAATGTGGTGACTCACACTCCTCACCGGTGGCAACGAACGAGGTAGTTCATCCACAATGATATCAACGAACTCTCCCAACAGTTCCTGAATCTCCTCTGGCAAGTTGTCCACTCTTGTGCTTGTCAGGATAATTCTCGGCTTCCTGACAACAAAGAATTGTGGATCCTCATCCTTCTCCAGCTCTGTGAGAAGTTCCTTCCCACTCATGAGAAGTATGGCACTGCTCACTTCCGGCTTCACTTCCTTATCCTTTACCGGATGTAAGGTATGTGATATTCCATCCTTCTCCAAGGTGTACGTGTTCATTCTCCCGTCATGAACCACATTTCTGTCAAACTTCCATGGTCTTCCCAATAATACATGACAGACATCCATGGGAATGACATCACACAGAATTGCATCCCTATATTCACCCATTTTAAAATTGACCAAGCATTGCTTTGTAACACATACCTGGTGTCCTTTCTGCAACGACAACACTTTTTATGGACTTGGGTGTCTATGCGTCTCCAGCGCCAATTTCTCCACCATCTCGTTTGAAACGAGATTGTCGGTGCTTCCACTGTCCACTATGACCTTGCATTTCCATCCCTTGGTCTTGCAAGTCGTCCGGAACGGTCTGCATCTTTGAGCTGTGTCCTCCCCCTCTTTCTCGGGTTTCAAAAGGAACTTATGCACTGTTAGTGACTTCCCACTTCCAGTATCTTCATCTTCAATATCACGCCTCTGCGCCTCAATGACGTGAGCTTTTCCTCTGTCCACCTTCCTTTTTGGACAATCAACGGCTTTATGTCCATCTTTCCCACACGTAAAACATGTGATAACTCCTCCACGGCCTCTTCCTCTACCTCGGGTACGAGGAAAAGTGTTGGCGTCAGCATATCCTCCTTGCTGATCACCTTGCTGCCTCCTCGGCTCAGAAATTTGCTGCCTCTGCTGTGAGCTTCCACCTCTTTCAGCTTTTCCTTGAGGCCTCTTCCAATACTCCTTGGGCTTTTGAGTCCTCTCTTGGGCAACTGCTTTGCCTCTAGGCTGGCTTCTGCCTCGCCCTCGCTGTCCCTGCTTGCGGCTCAGCTTCTCCTCAGCTTTCAAAGCCATCTGGTACGCTTCCTCAACTGTTCGGATGGTGACCATGCTCAATTTATCCTGAATGTCATACCTAAGACCATTCAGGTATCTCGCCACCTTTTCATCATCACTCTCCTGATGACCAGCTCGGATGTTGAGCCTGTAGAACTCCTCGATGTACTCTTTCACCGTCATCAACTTCTGCCTCAGGTTCTGCATCCGCCTGAACAGAGTGATCTGATAGTCTCTGGGGATGAATTTTGCTTTCATCTTAGCGATCATCTTGTCCCAACTCTTTATCTTTTGTTTTCCTTTGGAACGCCTGTCTGCCTGCAGCTCGTCCCACCATAAGGCTGCATGTCCTTTCAATTTAGTGATAGCATGCCTCACCTTCTTGTCCTCTTCGATATCTTCGTAATCAAAGTAGGTGTCGAGTGCTCGGATCCAATCCAACAACTCTTCTGCATCCAGGCTTCCCTCGTAAGCTGGAATGTCCATCCTCACCTTTGCGCTCATCCTGGCGATAGCCTTGATTAACCACTCATTGGCTGCATCTTCTGTTGCAACTCCATCTTGTGGTACAGCATCAGCTTCACCTTCCGGGTCACTCAGATCTCCTGTATCTGTTGTGCGCCTCTGCGTTGCTTCCATATATTCCATTCTAGCATGGAGATTTCATATTTCCCTCTCCATTTCTATATTCTGTCCATGACTGCTTCTTTCCCTGGACAATTCCCTCTCCTTCATGGATTGGGTGATTGCCTGCCTCTTCTTCGGGCATCCCTTCCTTCACGATCAGGTGACTGAATCTCCCTCCTGGGCGGCATGGTGGATTTCTTCCCTCTACTACCAAAGAAAAGAGAAACCCTTTTCCTGCTCTGATACCACTTAACGCAAGTACGCAACCCTCACGGTCGAACCCACTTCCACCAGGACCTTCTTTTTCCACACAGCCCAAAGAGTCAAAGCTCTTCCACTCCTCTCGGGAGTCTTTGTCACCCACAGGACTCTCCTCGGCGATCTCCCCTTCGCAAATCGAGAAATCGATGTTCACGCTATCGTGAACCCTGTGTGCACATTCTCGTGCAAATCAAATCCCCGAACCCCGAATGTCGATGGTCAACAGTCAACGCTCCCATAGGTCGGGGATTTCCCTATCGGGATATCGAAGTATGCGATGTCACGAATCCTTGACACCACAAAGTCCCGAACCCCGAACTCCGATAGCACGTGCAGACTTGGCTCTTCCACCTTCGAACTCCGGTATATCGCCACCTGTACTCCACTAGAGTCTTCAGGTCCCACACTGCCACGTCACTTCAAGATTTCACAGATCGCGAATCCACGATACAAGTTTTCTTCGTGGTCGAAAACCCCAAAACGCCGAACGCCGAAACCCCGAAGTCCGACTTCTCGGGATTGCATGCCACCTGTCCTTGCCCTGATCAACGGTTCTCGTTGAATCGGGAAATTGCTACTCGCGATTTTCACGGGGTATGAACTCTCACCTCGCCAACCCCCGATCTTACGATGCCACCTGTCAACACCTCTTGGTGAGGCCTAACACCTTGACACCTGTCTCCCCCTCGTTCTATCGGGAAATCGCGATTCGGTAATTTGCTTCTCCTGATGCACAAGGTCATAGTCCTTGGAAAACCCTGAACCCCAACTCCTCAGGATCTTGCGCCACGTGTCCCCGTTCTGATCGACGACTCCCGTCAAATCGAGAAATCGCAACTCGCGATTTCACGAGGTTTAAAACTCTTACCTCGCCAACCCCCGAATGCTGAACCACCGAATCCCGATGGACCTTTATCCTCCTCGCCTGTGCTTACGGGTTATCTCCCATGCAACTCTTCCACGATCCAACGATCCTTGGGACTTCGCGATTTCTTTCGGCAATTCTTGGCCGATGATTCCCAACCGTGATTACCTGCCTTGCTCCGAAGATTCTTGTGGTTCAAATCTCACCCAGGTTTGTTCCCATGGTATGTACAAGGAACTATCCCTCCCGAGCTTTCACTCGGAACCACTCTGAACTCAATTCTTCCATAAAATAACGTACGCGGCATATGAAAGAAGTAGGTAACATGAAGCAAATATGCAAAGGCACAATGCCAACAACACATAGAAAATAAACACGTCCATGAAATTGAATCAGGGTTTCCCTGTTCTTCTCCTCCCAGGCTTTCCTCTGAGTCTTCAATTCAACCTGCACTTCACCTTCACGGTCTGAATAAACCCACACGATGTCTGGGCAAATGAGAATGAGAGTTAACTGTCCAACCACCTCAACGCACTCTATGCGGAGGAATTCCACTGCACTCTATGCAGGGATCTCCTGGCTTAGACAGAGAAACAATTAAGACTTATTCTCTCATTCCCTCAGATTTTGAACCTACCATGCAATCACATATGCATCATACAGACAATAGGCAAAACAAGAAGCAAATATGCAACAGCATAATATTAACAACACACAGAGAATAATCACAGCCATGAATTTGAATCAAATCTTTACTATTAATTCAATATCTGTACATGGGATTTCTTCACCAGTTCTCTGAGTTGCTCTCCTCCTGCTCTCCTATCAAATGCTGAATAATCCTCTCAATTATACAAGGAGGGTGCCTATATTCGTTTTCCCTCCTGGAAGTAAAACTGTCTAATCTACAGCTAATTTCTATCTAACAGCATTAAAACCATTAAATTCCTTCCTTTCTATAATACAATACAAGTGCGCTCAGCTTTGAATGCCTTTAGTTAAACGGCGGCGCAACAATACCAAGGTAGAATTCAAAATTTGAAGTTTGCTGGCTTGTCCAGCTGTCTCTTCTTTCTCCTCGCGCTGGTTCATTTGATGAAGTGTGGATGCTCCTGCATCACAATGTGAATCAACGGTAGATGTATGTAGATCTAATACATCCTATCATAGGCCTTAGATATGTCTAATTTTACTAAAACTATAGGTAAATTGGGAATTTTAATAGAGTTTAAACCCTCTTATGTAGCTCCTAGAGATTCATGAATCACCTACCCCTCAAGAAAACTGAATTGTTCATGTGAGATAAACTTTGAAAGGATGGGTTTCAATTTGGAAGCAAGAATCTTGGATATGATCCTTCTTGAAAATTGACAAGACATATAATAATAATTTTTTCGAAACATCTCTAAACAAATAACCATTATTTTCCTCAATAAACATATGCGGGAAGCAAGAGACTACTTTGATAGTATTCCCAATATTGGCTTCACTTGTCTCTTCAAACAACCATGAAAAAAGTTGAACCCCAAGATATACCAGACACTTAAATCGTCTTATTTTACCATCATACCAATCTGACAATTCCCATATAGTATTATGACTCTTCCCATGGTTAACACAATTATGAAATAATTTATTGTTTTGGTCTCCAACTTCCTACCATATGGCTCTTGTCTTTATAGACAAATCCAATTCATTTTTGAGAAGGAGTTGTCATTTCAACCTCTATCTCCCTGATTTTTATTAAATATTCCAAACTATGTGGACCCTGGATTAAATATCTTTGCATTAGATGTAAATACTGTTCAGTTTCTTTGATCTTGTAATCCCTACTACGATAACAAATCCATGCCCAAGTATCTACTTTTTCCTTTATGGTATTCAAAGTAGTGGGGAATTGTTCACATGAATTCGAGCCTAAATAAGGATTGATGTGTGTCCAATTCTCCCTTACCAAAGATTTAAAATATTCTTCCCTAAACTTTATATTGTTATATTTGAAGGGTGTCTCGGGCTTATCCTCCACTTTAGAAAATTCTATAAATGTGGGAAAATGATCAAATTCTCTAATGGAACCAATCCATGATCAAAGTATCTTTTCCACTATTGCTTCCCTAGACCTATTGTTGCACCAATTTGGACTGATTTTGATCATATCGCCATCAATCATTCTTGACAAATTAAATAAATTGTTAAAGAATTCCACTAAGTTGTATTCACGAGTTGATTTACACTAAATTTCCATTCTATTCAAGGTCAATTTCAAGTCTCCTCCTTTAATTAAATACCCAACATTCAGATCCTGAGTCTTGAAAATATTTTCCAAGATTAATATTCTTCCTGCATAAGGACCATACACATTGAGAATGGAAATTGAGATACCGAGACTTTTGTAGAGAATAATTGTATAAAGAACCGAATTAACAAAAAATACATTTGTGATGGTGATCTAGTCATTCCACTAGCTTATTAGACCCCTAGACTGGCCCTTTAAATATAATCCAAGAAACGCCCAACCCCTGAGCATATTCTTATGTTCAAAAAAGGCTTGTTATCCTTTACACATGGACTCATAAGCTAAGATTACATCATGTTTCTCCACAAACACCCAGAGCTAGTATTTTAGCCTAACATCTAAGGCCATGAATATTCAATGACATAATATTCATAGAGAACCTTCTTGAGGGTCTTTTATGACTCTAAGGACCTCGGTTATAAAATTTTGTTTACCAGAACAAACCTCAACAATTGTCTTATCCCGAGGAAATCTAATAGCATATTTTCTCCCCACCAAAGAAACCCTCCTTCTAAACTCAGGTTAAACCCTAATGTCAAATAGGATTTAAATGTATGTGATAATGACCCTTTCATTGATCACAGGTGATAATTCCCACCCCCTCTTTGACAAGTGACCAAACTATTTGAATTTTTTCCATCACCCAAAGTGGCCTAGCTTGAATTACTAGGGTTTGAATCATGAAAGAGAGCTATATGAGCTCCCATTAATCCAAAATGGGAGGAAGTGGAGACTACTTTATTGAAATTTTAATCCTTTCACATATGTGAATGGTTTACTAGTTATTTCTTTGTTGTAAATCAAATTAGATGCTCGGAAAACAAAATACACTGGTTGGAATAATCAACAAAAATAATTAGCGGAAGAAAAAAAACCAATTTCAAACACAAAAATATTTATGCCCTTCAAATCAACTTATCATTAGAATAATATCAAAGATTAAAATGGATCCCTTATTGGGAAAATGTCCCATGATATAGAAATACAAAAAACCATAGACAACACCTACAAACCCTAAAACCTCCTCCTTGGTTGTACGGTCCCACACAATCACTTTCTCAGTCTTGTATGTGACTTTCGATATTATATCCCATGCATGCAAACACCTTCAACCGACACTATATCACATGCATGTATGCACCCTAATTGACATGTATAGTGAAAACAACTATGTACTTATTGTTGTGGTTTAGATTTGTGGGATCTTCTTGTGGCTTCCCATGTTCTTTCTTCTCCTTGACATGAGATGATATCTAGATGAAATTATGTCTTCACCTATCCTAGATATCCTTGAATCACGACCCTTTGTGACTCAATCTATTGATAAAAAATCCTTATTTTCTCTCGAAAATTATATTACTCCTTCACCCTAGCCTTGTTGACTCCCTAAACTAAAAGAATATGAACTATATTCTTCCTTAGAATCATTTTTCTCCTTGTCCTTTGTCACTAAAATTATTCCATTCATGTTTGAATGGATAATATCCAATATTCCCTTGGACCTGGAAATAGAATTTCCCTGCAACCTATATAAATTTTCCTCTCTGACCCCAATGTTGATCATTGTGTTAGGGATAGCTCCCTATGGACATATGAGTACCTTCCATTTCTTTAACATGACGGAAAACCCTTTTCCTTCAAAATAGAGATTGAGACCAATTCCTTATTCAGTTTCAGTACATAAGGTACAACATGGGCCTCCAACTGACCTCATGACTCAAACTAAGACAAGATAGTTCCCTACCCCTACACTGCATACTTGGCATCATCAAAAAAATCCACATGGTTCCCTGAGTCCTTTTCCATTATAATGATGAATAGATCTTGTGCTTCTACCATATGATCATATGCACCATTTTCCAATTAATAAGCACTCCTTTTGTTGGTGTTGGTAGAGAGGTAGAAGACTACTGAGAAGTCCTTCTCAAACTTTTTTCCAAACTCATCTAGTTGTGTATATGCTAATGTTGTTGTTTGTGTCTTCCCTTTCCCCTTCTTATTATTCAGACACTGTGATGGTTAGTGGCTATTCTTCTGGCACTTAAATCACTTGATATTTCTCAAGTCCTTATTCCCCGACTATGAGTTTTCCCCATCACTATTACCCTTGGAATATTTTCCATTTCTCTTATTGGCCTAACTAACCAAATCCAAGTTCTCCTCTTGATATTAATCTCCCTCCTTTTCATATTTAGACTCCTCTTGAATATCTTCCTGGAAAAAATCATCCCAAAGCCTCTGCCAATATGGAAGATTCTCCCGAGTGCAGACCCCCTTGAAAAATTGTTCCCAATATTTTGGGAAACCATTCAGTGCCATATTTACAAGTTCTATGTCTTCCAATTTCTCCTTGATAGCCACAAGTTGATTACATACCTCGGTAATCCTTGTGAAGTGGTTGGTAATGATTCCAAATCTAGACATCTATATTGATATGCATTTATTTCTTAAGATCATATCCCTATTCAAGTTATCCCTCTTGAATAAAACTTCCAATCCATCAAACATGTCCTTGGTTGTCTTCTTTTTGGATAAGTGAGGAATCAAATGGTCCTTTACTGCATCCAACATTTCTTGTTCAGATTTGATCTATTTATTCTATTGTGGATTTGTCGGTGAAGGAACTACTCTTTCAATAATATCCTAAAGATCATATTCCTTTAAAATCAAAGCAACTCTTTCTTTCCAATATCATAATTTTGATGATCCATACAATCTGTCTTCAATGCTCAAACTTGTTGTTTTCATCCCTTAGATATGATAATTTGTCATGTAAATAACTTGTTTTTGAAACTTCCCTTGTACGTACCTATTAAATTTTTAATTAAAATAATGTACCAAGGCAAGTGTTTCTCTTCCCTAGGCGCCTAAGGGGGAGAAATTGCCGAAAGTGGGTCTTAGTCAAATTAATTTGTGAGATGCAAATTAAAAGATAACTTTATGATTAAAGTGAGGGTGAGTGAAGAGACACCAAATCTCAGCCACCCATCTAATATAATCACAGCCGTTAGATTAGAAAACTCCTCACCTTCCCTCATGAGGTTGATTAAGGCAAGTGGGCGCACCCATTCTTGGGTAAGCAAAAGAAGAAAGAAGTTGAAGAAATATTGGTGAGAGGCCAAGAGGATATTGGTGAGATGCCAAGAGCAAGAGAAGAAGAAGCAGCGACAGTCTTGTTGAGAGAGCAAGAGATTCTTGGTGAGATGCCAAGAGGTTCTTGGTGAGATGCCAAGAACAAGAAAGTTGCAGCATTCTTGTTGAGAGAACAAGAGAGAGAAAGAGAGAGGTCGAGCTGAGAAAAGAGACAACGTTTGCTGAAGGAGAGAACACATCCCAAAGAAAAGAGAAGTATGGATTTCAGACATCAAGGAAGAACAGGCCGTACCGTACGGATTTGTGGAGGTCATACAGCATGTAATGTGCACAGAAATTGAGGAGGACAACAGCTGCAATTTATGAGAGTATTGGTATGCATTCCAAGGCTGCCATACAACATTTGTTGGCACAGAAATTGAGGTAACTGCTGTAATATATTTTTGAGTGTATTTCTGTACAGTCCGTACAGTCTTAGCAGAGTTTTGGCACAAATTTCATGATAGTCCGTACAACATTAATTGTCGTACAGTTGTACGAATTTCTGGTTCAGAAATTGAGGAGCAAAGCTACAGGAATGTCCAGATAATTTTGTGTAAATATCTAAAGATGAATATGATGTAAAAGAATTTCTCAAAAGCTCATAAATAATACAAAGCCCTCTCTAACTGGTTTTCCCCTTGTGGGTTTTTCCAGGGTCGAAGTTAGACTGAATATCTTTGTGTCTATATTTTTTGAGTTTTGCATATTGCTGATATTTTATTTCTGCGTTGAAAACGATGTTCATAATCCTCATGTTTCAGTTCTGAAATTTATTTTCTGTCAAGTTTTTTATATGCTGAAACACCAGGCTGTAGCATAAGCTAAAACACCAGGCTGTAGCTTATGCTGAAACACCAGGCTGTAGCATAAGCTGAAACACCGTTGTGAGCAGATGCTGAAACACCAGGCTGTAGCATATGCTGAAACATAATGCTGAGTCTTAAGCTGAAACACCACTGTGAGCAGATGCTAAAACACCAGGTTGTAGCATATGCTGAAACATAGTGCTGAGTATTAAGTTGAAACACCGCTGTGAGAAGATGCTGAAACACCAGGCTATAGCATATGCTGAAACATAGTGCTGAGTCTTAAGCTGAAACACCACTGAGTATATGCTGAAACACTAGGCTGTAACATATGCCGAAACAGTGCTGAAACTGAGTTTGGCAATTAAATTTGACTGAAAAATCAGTGAGACTGAAACTGGGTGGGATTTTGAAAAATTAACATGGTATCAGAGCTGAGTTGAAGAAGAGGCAGAAATTTCAACAAACAGAAAGTTAGGACAACAGTCACTTCGAGAGGAAGTCACTTGGTGAGAGACCAAGGAGAGGATATTTGGTGAAATGCCAAGATCAAGAAACTCTTGGTGAGATGCCAAGAGAAGGGACCTTTGGTGAGATGCCAAGGTCGAGACAAACAACAACTTCAGCAGAAGTGGAAGAGATTTCCACCAAGTTTGACAAGGAATTTTCCTTGATTACGTGTCTATCATCGAGGACCACTACTCCCGATACTTGGTATATTGATAGTGGTGCCTCTCACCATATGACATCAGTTCATGAGCACTTGACAGATCTTACTCAGTGTGGAGATGTAGAGGTAGTGCTTGGAGATGATCGAGAGGTCAAGGTGGCTGGTTGTGGGACCGTATCATTTCGGAGGGAGTCTTTGCCTCCCATGATTTTGACGGAGGTTCTTTATGTTCCGGGCTTGAAGAAGAACTTAGTGTCAGTTTCTACTATTCAGGAGAAGGGCTATGAGGTCTTGTTCCGTGATGGGAAGCTGCTTCTTTTCCCCAAAGGTTCTAGCATCACTTCGGCCAAAGTGATTGGTACTAGACATGTGAGGCTGTATGATTTCTTGTTCCAGCCAGTGCGAGCATTGATTCATTCTACCAGCAGCAGTAGCGACCTATGTGAGATATGGCACAGGAGGATGGCACATTTGCACCATGGGGCTTTGCGAGTTCTGAGGGAGATGTTGATGGGAGTTCCAGATTTCAGTTCAGAGCACCATGAGTTGTGCAAGGGGTGTACTTTGGGAAAGTACACCAAGACTATTTTTCAGAGTAGTGATAGTAGGGCAGCAGGGATACTTGATCTTATACATTCAGATGTATGTGGCCGGATGTCTTCGACGTCGTTGAATAGATCCCTATACTATGTTGTATTCATTGATGACTTCTCTCAGAAGTCCTGGATTTTCTTCTGCCGGTTTCAATAGTTCAAAGCTCTTATGGAGAACCAGACAGGGAAGAAAATTAGAGTCCTGAGATGGGACAATGGGGGTGAGTATACCTCCAAGGAGTTTATGGATTTCTTTGCAGGAGAGGGTATCAGGAGGGAGTTGACTGTTCCTTACAACCCATAGTAGAATGGGGTTTCTGAGAAGAAGAACATGGCCATTGTTAGGGCTGCGAGAGCCATGCTACATGATCAGAGGCTGCCACTATTTCTATGGGCTGAGGCATGCTACACTGCAGTTTATCTGCAGAACAAGTGTCCTCATAGGGTTGTGGGGAGCATGACTCCTGAGGAGGATTTCTCTGGGAAGAAGCCTGAGGTGGGGCACTTTCGGATTTTTGGGTGCATCACATATTCATATGTCCCTTCTGAGAAGAGGACAAAGCTGGAGCCCATGGCAGAGAGAGG